>CM061921.1:110997161-111593321 GCA_031002005.1 Vandiemenella viatica
GGATGAAAAATGGTCGAGCTGCGGCAATTTCATATTTCTGCCAAGACTCATGTGTCACGGTGTATCACTTTTAAGTGAAAACTATCAATCGCAGATCACTGGCGTTGTGTTTATGGTAGTAACACAGAGTCTCCCATCGATCACAACGTTGGCCGAAATTCGGTAACGTGGGAGTGTGTGAGATATGGTGTTTGAAATTGGTCGATCACGAATATTTTCGTATTTCATCCAAAGACTTGTGTGTATCCGTTAGTTTTACTTTGCTGCCGGAACTACATAGCGCAGAAGACTGGTATTTGTGTGGTAATAGTATCGAGTCTCCCATCGTGCACTATGGTGGTTAGATGTCTATAGCTGTCAATATGAATTCTTCACAATCACGAACGAAGTCGTGGGTACCAGCTAGTAATTGATAAAATTGCGATGGAGTGGACGTTCCGGTTGCAATCTCCCTACATACCCGTCTTTCTCCTTTCCTCTTCCCACCTACATTTGCCCTCTAATAATTTTGCTTTAATTCTTTCGGTGTTTTTGGTAAATTATTCATCATTCTCTTGGTAATTTATTCCAATCCCTTACACCCTTTACTACGAAAGAAAATTCTCCCATATTCCTATGCCTGAAGTCAAGTGCCAGCTTGTGGTCATGGTCATCTTTACCCTTCCACGCACCTTTCTTAATTTTCTCACCAATATCTTTCCATGCTTCATCATAAATACTGTATATGCGTGTTGTACACTTCGATGACTCTATTCATCCTCCTTCTATCCTCCAATGAATCCCCTTCAGCTGCTTTATCATATAGTAACCGATTGTGTTTTGCGGTATTACTATGTTGTATCATTATTCTTTAAACTAGACGAGCCATGCGAAAATTTCGCGAATAAAATGCGATGAATAGTGAGGTTGAATGCTTGTAATATAATGAAAAGTAGACAAAATTTTCTTTTTTAGTGGTATAGGTACGCATCAAAATACTCGCAATATATTACAAAAGTTAGAAAGTTTAAAACACTCTGTATTTATGACAAAATGTCATGACCTTAACAGAATAAAACCAACCTGAACAAAATGCACACAACATATCAACATCTCTGAAATATTTGTTGCTGTGCGAATAAAATGTTTACATTCGAATTGTATTGCAAACGACAGTGTAACAGAAAAAAAATATCCGAAAAGATACTTATTGAAAAAAGAAAGTGTATGACTTCTCTGTGATATCCGCTGCTTCAATCTAGGGACTTGGCTCAGAACAGTCTCATACGCGCTACTACTTTAAGCACCAAATTCCGAAAAATTCTTCTTAATTTATGACTTTACCTAGCTGGAGACCTTTAATTTTTAAAACGATATTGTCATTTATCGATATCGGCTAGGTATACAAGGAGATAAATGGCTCGTAATAAAAAAAAAAAACACGCTGTATAAATAATATTCATACGTTTGCTTTTGAAGGGTCGAATTCCAAAAAATTCCTTTTATAAAATATGGTGTGAACACAGCAGCCACCTGGTCTTAAAATGAGTCCTCATTTATCGATTTCGGTTAGTTATCAAGCGAGGTAAAAAAAAAAAAAGTTTGAGAAATGATATTTTTGCCCTTAAGGGTTGAAATTGGAGAAAGTTTTTTCGTAAAATATGATGTGACCATAGCCGATAATTTAATATTTAAATCGATACCTCATTTATTGATTTCGATTAGTATCAACGAAAATAAATAGTTGGTGACAGAAAAATGGGTTGTAAAAATATTAATACTGTTGCCGTCTAAGGTAAAAAAAATTTAAAAATTTCTTTCTTAAAATGTGGTAAGAGAACCGAAGACATTACGAAGACCTCAATACTTTAAATGATACTCGTTTATCAATTTGTTTAATTGTCAAGGGAGATAAATGGATCAAGATACAAAAAACGCATTTTAGAAAAATTGTTATTTTTGCCCTTTAAGGGTCCAATTACGAAAAATTCCTTTTTAAAATATAATGTTACCACGGCGGAGACCTTATTCTTTAATATGATCCCTCATTTATCTATATCGGTTTCATATTAAGGAAGATAAATCGCTCGTGACACAAAAATGCGTTATAGAAAAATTTATACTTTTTCCCTTTAAGGGTGAACTCCAAAAACATTCTTCCTCAAAATATGATGTCACAAATCTGAGAAATTACTCCTCATAATCCTACTTCATTTATCGAATTTGGATAGATTATGGCTCGAGATACAAAAAATTCATTTTAGAAAATTGAAATTTTTGCACTTTAAGGTCGAATTACGAAAAATTAATTTCTTAACATATAATGTTAACACGGCGGAGACCTTATTCTTTAATATGATATCTCATTTATCTATATCGGTTAGATATTAAGACAGCTAAATAGCTCGTGACACAAAAATGCGTTGTCGAACCATTTTACTCTTTCGCTTTATGGGTTGAATTCCAAAAGCTGAGACAATATTCCTCATAATTTACTTGATTTATCGATTTGGTTAGATATCCAGGAGATAAGTGGCTCGAGACACAAAAAACGCATTTTAGAAAAATTGTCATTTTTGCCCTTTAAGGGTCGAATTACGAAAAATTCATTTCTTAAAATATAATGTTACCACGGCGGAGACCTTAATCTTTAATATGATACCTCATTATCTATATCGGTTAGATATTAAGGGAGATAAATCGCTCGTGACACAAAAACGTGTTGCAGAATATTGATACTTTTGTCCTTTAAAGGTCGAATTCTGAAAATTTCTGTCTTAATATATGACGTCACCAAAGCGGAGATCATAATCTTTAAAATGATACTACATTAAACGATTTCAGATAGGTATCCATGGAGATAAATGACTTGTAAGACAGTAACAGCATTTTACAAATATTGACATTTTTTGCCCTTTAAGGGTCGAATTCCGAAAACTTCATTTCTAAAAATATGATGTGACCAAAGTGGTGACCAAATGATTTAAAATGACACCTCATTCACTGATTTCGTTTAAGTACGAAGAAAGATACACGCTTGTGAAAAAAAAAAAAAAACCTTATAGAAATAATTATATGGTGGTATACTGGAATATATTATGCTTTGACAATCAGATTTGCAATTTGATAAAAAGTGCCTCATTATACGAAAATAATTATTATTTACATTTAACTCAGGCAAATGAGGGTAGTTACTAAAATCTTCCTTGACGGCCAATATTTTCGCCAAACTGGACTTGTTTTATTTTAACTTTAATAAAATACAACCAGCTCCATACACAGCTCGTAACTGACTACTGACCTTCATACCGTCACTACGATCTGCTGAAATTCACCGTCCAGGCATATTGGCTGTTTTCCCCCATACATTAGAGCAAGGTTTCAAAAAAATTTAGCTCCACGTACTCCTATGAAATTTCCCAAACAACTGGCCTTCTTTTTTTTTTTTTTAAGAAAAAAGCATTTTTGTCTAAAATAAAGTAATACAGTCACAAAGAGCAATATGTATTAATTAATGTGATGGATGGGCTTGTTTCTTGTCGCAGGTTAAGTTCATTAGGAGCAGTTTTGCTCATTACACGCTTTATATTACCTTGACTTGTATGTATGTATGTATGAATGTGACGGAATTTACAACTCCATTTTGACCCACTTCTAGATGTCCGAGCTGGTTGAAATTTGGCACACATATTAAGAACCGGTGACAATACAAGAATTTCATAGCTACATCCTGCTATTCTCATACTTTGACAATAACAAAAGAAAAATGGTTGAATGTCGTGAAATTTGCAATTTAATTTTAACCCAATCCAGATGTCCGTATTGTTTGAAATTTTGCTGATGTATTGATAACGATTACAATACAATAATTTCATAGCTATATCTTGATATTATCATTACTTTGACAGTAAAAACAGAAAAATTTGCACACATTTTTAAGAAACGTTGACAATACATGATGCAAGAGAGTACTACACACACTTTTGTTTCCATGTTTGGTACCGGTAGTTGTGTTGAACTCTCTGTAGTCTTGGACATGTGTATCTGCGTCTCTCTTTGTGCATGTAAGCGTAAGTATGGTGATACCTCGTCTGTCTGATGATTTTGGTAACGATAGTTCTGTCCAGTTAATCAGTGGTAACGACAATTCTGCCCCCACTTCATCGTTTCCATGATGCTTGCTGTTAGTTCTGCCGACCTCGCTGTATGTATGTACAAGTGTGTGCGTGTGTCTACTTCCTCTGTTAATTTGAGTCTAAAATATATGGTTATATTTTTTTTTTTTTTTTGTAACAGTTTAACGTCCCTTTTTAACAACGTGGTCTTTAGAGACGGGAAAGGATGGGGGGCAAGGAATGGGAAGGAATTCGGCCATGGCCTTTTGAAGGAAGCATCCCCGCATTCACCTGGAGTGATTTGGGGGAAACCATGGAAAACCGAAATCTGGATGCCCTGACGGGGATTCGAACCGCCGTCCTCCCGAATGCGAGGCCAGAACGCTATCCGTTACACCACCACGCTCGGTTATATGGTTATAGAATTATGCTCACCATCAACGTGTGCTTCTAACCATTGCTTCAGGGCTTGGGCAATCTCCCATTTGACTGTACTCTTTACAGTTTACTGCCGGTTGTGTTGGCATACGAATTGTGTTTCTCACGTTTTTCACTACATAAAAATCATTTAACAGAGAGGGTGATGAGGGAATGTACCAGAGAAGCGAAGGACTTGGATACAAACCCACAATCAGACCATTGTTTGTAAATAGTGTAGTATGGAGTCCACATTTTTAGTACATCAAATGCAAGGTGCAAAATATGGCAGCTAGATTTATTAGTGGAAAATATTCAACAAGTGCCTTAATAAAGGAACTGGACTGGATGTCATTGGGAGATTGGAAGAGTGTCAGGGGCTGTATGTGGTGTATAATGCTGTTAGAATGGATATTGGAGGAATAATTCTGAGTGGTGTATGGAGCCTAAGTTGGCAATGACCACAATCTGGCATTAGACTTTAGATGATGAGGCCTGAGTGGATAAAATATCCAAACACCCACTTTGACCTAGCAATTTACGACAATTCAAGCGTGGGTACTATCTTCGGCGCAATAGAACTAGTGTCTGCACCTATGGATACTTGTCGATGTGTGGGGGTCTTCTATGAAAATGTGGGTTATGATGTCTGTTTGATGACCAAGTTAGCTAAGGGCATTATGTCACTTTTATCGTGGTTAGTTGGATGAAGCATGCAATTATAAACAAATGTCACACTTGGTCCTGAATCCGAAGGTTGGCGTTAGATGGGAACATTTTAAACCGAATGGAGAACTCCCCTGGGTCCTGATTTATTGAAAAATAATTTCCTGGAAAAGGGGAGAATTTTCCTGGAAAACTGCAGTAGAACGACCTTAAATGGAAATTTTGGTACCTGGCTACTGATTAGCAGAAGACTCTGCGAATTTTTGGTTTACTTTAACGCACGAAAAAAAAAAAGGTAACTGATCAGGGATTGGGGTGGGAATCATTGGAAAACAGAAGTAGGTTTTGGGAAGTGCTGTGGGTACGTTGGCGATGAGGCTAGAGGTGGATCTTGGTGAAAGAATTAGGAATAGTGCACTGGATTTCTTCTATAAGGGAGTGTGTAAATCTTCTATATCTCCACAGGCGATGGTCTCAGGCATGTTCTGTGCTTAGCGTGACTTGATTTTTTATCACATAGGACTGGCGTACTTAGATTCCACAGGTGTGAAATTAGTAAGATTAACAGACGGTATTTGTTCCTGGAACATAAGTGCTGTACTGTAAAATACAGTTAAAGGTGTCAATCACTGATGTGTCACAAGGGATTTATTGGAATTTTAGACAAAGTACAGCTAAGGACACTCAATTTGTGATTGCTTACGAAAGCATAACAGAATTGATACATAGATTGGCCTGGATAGACAAACGACAAAGGTTTGACCTGGATGGCAACAATTACGAGTCTGGTTTTCAAATCGACAACTTTGCTTTAGTTTAGAGGCTCTCAACCAATCGAGGTTATACTTACATCCATCAGTAAACCCCTTCAATGCCTCTTTGAGTCCAAAAAGTGTCTGTGTTTCATTACACATAATTTAATACATCCTTTAAAATACACGGTCTGTAGGTGACACTCGTGAGTTATATTATATTGTTCATAATGAGTCCATCATGATGTGAAAAAGTGAGATTGTTTCCAGTCTCTTCGTCGGTGAATTAATTTTTAATGTCTGCCTGCTTTGATGAACGGAATTTATGTTAACAGCGAGGTCTTTAGAGACGGGAAAGGATGGGGGGCAAGGAATGGCCTTTTGAAGGTAGCATCCCCCCGGCATTCACCTGGAGTGATTTTGGAAACCCAAATCTGGATGCCCGGAACCGCCGTCCTCTCGAATGCAAGGCTAGAACGCTAAATAATTTCATGAAAACAGGTACACATAGAATTTATATCTGGAGTTTATGACGCTTTTTTCCCGTTAAAAGGAAACATTTATGCTTTTCGACTTATTTTTTTAGGCGTGGAAATTACGGCTTTTTCACAAAACACTTAAACACCGCGGCCGGACTCGAACCGGCGACCTTCGGCACTCTAGCCCCAACACTGCCGAGGTCGTTAGTTGAATTCTCTCTATCATTAACGCTGTTAACGATTAATTATATTGGAATCCCACCTTACTGATGCTTATATTCGCTCAGAGTTATAAACATCCTCGAATATCAGAACTGCATTGTATAGATATGAATTTGAGCTAAGTCAGGAAATTCCATAGTGCATTATCACGTTTTAAAGGTAAAAGTTACGCTTTCTCATGGTCTATGTCTTATTTTTTAATTAAATACAAAGACTCAAGCAGTTTTTCTGTTCGCCCAGAATGAAAACTAAATTTTCGATTTTCGTTTTTAAAACACGTTATTCTGGCGAGGGATTAGGCTACCATAAAAGATTCTTATATTCGTTCTACGAAAACTGACATATAATAATTATTCTCATCTCGTAATAATTTCTTCTTGAACCGCAGTGAATTTCTATGTATCCTGCTGGAACGGTTTCGATGGCAGGACACCTGAACAAATAACAAATACACATGAAGCCTGAGACTCTGCAATATGTATTGGACGCCCTAATTTCTTTGTCCGCCAGCTATGCTTTCACAATGGTGGATGGCCTAGCTGTATCGCTCTGTAATGGAGCCATTTCGTAACCTGTCGGACTCCCGAGCAAACGTCGAAATATTTCACGCATATTGGGACACCCGCACCATCTAGCGGCAAATGTCTACTACCGTGTGCTGACCTCTAGCGAGAGTTATGCAAGTTATCGCGCATGTCGCAACAGGGTCTCGGCGCCGAGCAAGTGCGTACATGTCGACCGACACCTGTGCAAATACGCCTTAGGCTAGGGTTTTCCCCCGCAAGACAAGGATAGAAGATTTCGTGGCGAAGTGGAATATCTCTGGCCGGCGCATGCGCAGATGAAGTTTCTCGTTGCATCGGCTGTTCGGTGGAGACACCTGGTGTCAGGATGTGTGTATATGCTACATTGCAACATTTGTGCAGCTGGAATATCTACATCATATAGGACACATTCGTAAATAATATCGCTGATTTCAGAGTAACATTGTTGCAGATAAGTGAAATAACAGCTAGAATAAAGACTAAATAACAGTTATATATGTTTAATTTGAAATATGCCGTCGTCATGCCGTCAATGTGGCAACACTGCACTAGATTTGAATTTCCCGCCAACCGGAAGTGACGTCATGGAGGGGAGGGAGAAAAGGGGAAGGGAAGCCGCCATTTTGTGCCACGTAACCGGAAGTTGGGTTTATACAAAGTCGGCTATATCTTCCTACTGATGGTTTTGAATGATTTTTTGTTATGACCCGTCGCCGTCAAGGTCGAAAGGAACCGGAAGGAATTCGACCATGTCCCTTTTTTCAGGAAGCATCCAGGCTTTCAACTGGAGTGATTTGGGGAAACCATGGAAAACCAAAATCTGGATGCCCGGATTGGGATTCAAACCCACGTCCTCCCGAATGCGAGACCGGAACGTTAATCACTCACCCACAGCGCTCGGTGGCTTTGAATTATTACGGTATATACAATGTAATGGAATCAATGTGTCCTGAAAGTAGGTAACGAAGTATATATCAGTTCAAGCACCCCGACAAACAGGATTCGGTGGACCGTGATACTTTCGTGAGTGATTTGTCACATCACCCTTGTTACGACTAATCTTGCCCAAACACTTGTGGTACTGCTCCTCATCAGAATGTTTGTTTAGTAAATGTATCAGCGTGCGTCAGCGGACACAAACCTTTCAGTGGTTCCCGAGAAACCCGGAGAGGTTATATGGCAAAAGCGCACAGTGGCAAAAGCGCTCTACAGGCGAGGGTAGGTATAACCACCCACCCTCACCTACCTACAATAGAGAATTCCAAGAAAAATTCTTCCCTAAATATCTAGAGCATCTTATTTGTTTAGGCTCTTATTACTTTCGTGTCATTCGTACAGTGAAGTTTATTGGCAGCAGTGCCACTTGTGCTACACAGTTCAACTATGAAAGTATTTCTAGTTTGTCGTCATGGAAGTGCTAACAACTAATAATGGTAAACCTGCCGTGCATTATGAAGGTTATTCGTACCGGAAATACAAAAGTAAAGATGATGGGCTAACGGTATGGCGGTGTCAGAAGGAAAGGACGAAAAGTTGTCGTGGAACGCTCAACACGAAAAATTGGGAAGTTTTATGTGCTACTGAACATTCATGCGAAGCAGCGGACACAGTTCGCTTGGAAGTTGGTAAAAGAATGAATCATGCGAAGAGGAGGGCCCGCGAAGACGACACGCCCGTTTCTAAAATTTACACATAAGAACTGTGAGACTTACACAGAAAGGCTACGAATATGTAGCAAAATTGCCCCACCAGGTGATTGTCAAGAGAACCTTATTTCGGCAGAGAAGCAAAGCTTTTGGGAACGGAAAGGAACCGAAGAGCCGCGACGAAGTAGTCTTAGATAATGATATTATGATCAAGTTTTCTTTTGACAGATGACAGCTCAGGAGAGCGAATGATAATTCTTTGTGGACAGAAGGGAAGAGAATGTCTGAAGAGACAGCAAGATTTCTTCATGGATGGTACATTTAAAAGTTGTAGTAAACAATTTGCTCAAATTTATAGTATCCACGCTGATTACGGAAGCTCCAAGGAAGAAACTAATGTGTATCCACTAGCGTTTGCCCTGTTGCCAAACAAAAAGAAAACAACGTTTATTCGTTTATTTCGCCATATTTTAGTTCCAGAATGGAATCCAAGAAAAATTAACATTGACTTTGAGGGAAGTGCAATATCCGCACTTGGAGAAGTTTTTCCAACCGTTGAAATTAATGGTTGTTACTTCCACATGAAGAAATGTCTGTGGAGGAAATTGCAGGAAATTGGATTGACCCGTGAGTATCGGGAAAATGAAGAAATTAGAATGCATGTTGGGATGTGTGCTGCGCTAGCATTCCTCAAAACTGAAGACATCTTAGACAGCTGGCTCGAGATATATTCGGAGGCTCCAGAAAATCCGAAATTGTCTCAGTTTTCTGATTATTTCGTTGAACAATGGTTGCAGAATGAAGAAATTCCTCCTAAACTGTGGACTTGTTACGGTAGGCGGCACCGCACTACGAAAGTTGTGGAAGGTTCTCGGGCGACCAAATCCCAAGATCAAAGAAGTGATAAGTGAAGAGTGAAGCAGAAAATTCCGCTTGTATGTACATGAGAACGGAGATCAATCTTGCTGAGAATAAGAGGAAAAGCTCCTATATTAAATTAGATGAATGTTTGGATAAAACTATAAAAAAGTATGAGGAAAACGGTAATATTAGGTCTTGTTTGAATGCGATATCATACTTACAAAAGCTGGGCTAGACCTGCTTTCTTAACACACAAAAATTGAAAACAATGTAAATAAAGAGACAGTGTAAATATGTAACTAAATAAATACTCACGAAGCTTAATTCAAGCTGATTTTAAACACGCCTTAAACGATTGTGTGCTACGTGTATTTCAGTCACTAACCCAGTCCAAAGCCCGGAAAAAGTATGATGGAAATCAGTTATTAAAATGAGTATTAGAAATTTACTGAATGTCTACTGGAAAATGTATGACTTCATGAACTCTTTAGGCTAGACGCATTCTAGCGATTTTCTGTAGCTGCGATAGAAAAATAGGTCGCAAAAATTTTTAGTGCGCACACTTGCGACTAATTAGTCGCAACAAATGATGACAGATTGCATTGTCGAGATATGAATCGTCTCTGTGTAGTTAGGTTCAAAAAATATACTTAAAACTAACTATACTGGGCATATCTTCTTACTGGTCAAAAGTTACTTAAACGAAAATTTCAAGATGTTCCAGATAAGATAATTTCATTTATTTTAGCAAATTGTTTTGTTATAAATGTATAATGTTGTTCAATATAAAAATTAACATAGAACATAGATTATTTATTTTGGAAGTGAAATGACTTTCGGGAAAGTGGGACAGTACATATAAACATTAATAAATAAATATTACCAGCTACTGATTAGCTGTTAGCTATTTAACCACACATTAGCATGTTCCATTTCGAATGTTAACTGCTAAACGGTGATGGGTCGATATTTTTGAATACTCGCAACTAAAAATAGTAAAGAAATACAATTTAACACGTATTTACATGGCAGATTGGCAATTTTTCAATCTCTCAAATTAGTTATCGATATTTGTGTTGCATGAAAAATTGGTCTTTAATCGCCCGCCAATAAATCCCAAGTGCTCACGTAGCCTTAGAGGCCATCAGGGCTTCACTGTGCGTTTCTTCTGGCGACACCGTCTTTCCAGGAAGGTAGGGGATTATAGACCGTCCTTCCAGGAAGGCGACCTTTCAGCGCTTATGTCACCTGAGCGCTTATAGTCGGTTACCCTCAGAGATACCTTTAACGGCGCCAGATTCGTCACTTCTTTGTGTCTTTTTGCTGCTGCTGGCTTGTGGCTTTACGCCTCGTCGACGTTATTAGAGGAGGGAAAGGTCTGGGGGCAAGGAACGAAATTCGGCCATGGCCTTTTGAAGGAAGCATCCCGGCATTCGTCTGGAGTTATTTGGGAAAACCATAGAAAACCTACATCTGGAAGGGGATTCGAATCCGTGTCCTTCAGAATGCGAGACCACAACTTTAATCGTTCACCCACCACGCTCGATTTGTGTCTTTTTGTAGAATCATTAAACTTAACAGGATTGCCTGTTAAGCTGGCGGGAAAAAGAGTTGAAGGAAAAGAATAACACAAGGCCAACATTAACAGTGCTAATAGTCTGTAACATTTTGTCTTATAACATTGACGATTTTACAGAAAGGAATAATATTTTAATTTACTCGTTGTAGCCAAGAGCTTAGATTTACGTAATCAAATGAAAGTAACTTTAAAATCTGAAAGAAATTTCCGCACTTTCCACGAAATGGATAATTAACCGATAGTAGACAGATGGGTAATTGAAACTTCCAACGCGAGCGTAATAATGCCGTCGAATCAGTGTTATAAATCAAGACAATTTATTGAAGTGGAATTCTTAAGAACAAACTAAGCAAATCAATCGCGGAGAAGATCAGCTCTTACAGACCACTCAAATGATGTTCTGAAGGATCTGAACTTGTAACAGAAGATAGCAGATTAATGTATTTAAAGTTGCAGTTATTCTCTAGCCCATCATTTAAAGCGCATCAGAAAAAATATTCTCGAAGAAGACATTGGATTTCATTATTGGTCGTAACAAATATATTAGTGGTGGGCTACATAAACTAATATTGCAATCGAAGGTTTGTATAATGAAATACTTAAAAGAGAGCAAGGTAACATCAGTTATTACAAATACAGGTAATATGGGGCTAGTGTCCAACTTTTTGAACAGGGATGTACTAACTCTCGTTAGAGAGAAGATTCGGCGCTGTTCACTTCAAAAAATAGTAATTCCCAGTATTTTTGATTATTCTCATACAGGTTGTAGCGAAATGAAGAGTGTGGACCATCTCTTACAAATTTGAATTAATTATTATTGATTTTAGTATCACTATAAGTAAGAAATAAATGGAAATTCATTTATATCGAGCTGGAGGCAGGAAGATGCGGTCAGCTATAGGTGGGTTCCACGACAGTCTGGCTTGAGCAGGCCGGTCAGGTCAGGTAGGATGAGACAATAGCGAGGCTTATCTCTAGCGAGGCGGTAATAATCCCTGTGAAGGTGCATTCCCACGATCCCTTGTAGGCGAGGCGAGACGAGACGGGACCTGATTAGCCGAAGTGGAGGGACGACCGCGGGCCGCAGGTTAGTCCTAGCTCACCTTGCCGCCACCTCCGCACCACGTTGCCTAGTGTCGTTTGGCACAGAGCACTTTACAGCAACAGAAGGGGTGCGCACCGCTGCTGCAAACCGATGGCAACAACGCACCGCTACACACGCCTGTGATGTTTACCGACTCAGCGTGGGTAGCTGCGTCTCGTCTCCACTAGCAGAGCCGGCCCTGTTCCCATGGCGTCCCGTCCCGTCCCGTCTCGTCTCGCCTTCGTTTACAAGAGCTCGTGTGAATGCACCTTGAGAAGGATGACCACTGGAATTTGCCAGAAAGGGGCCTTGAATGGGTCGTTCACTCGGTGTATATTCGGGAGGTCATCGTGACAAGGATTTCCGACACATCCTCCCGAAAAAAACCGATAGTACCCGAACAGTTTTAATAAATGAGAGGTGAATGCTTTCGCCAGCAAAGAAAGGAGTCTTTTGAGGAACAAATTAGGTGCGTTTATTTCCTCACGTGATTGAAAATTTCATAAAAGTTTGTCTTTGCATGATACACGCAGACGATAAATGGACGTGGTCTACGAGAGAAGAGGAGAGGAGCCTTTTTGGTGGCAAGAGGACTTCACTTCGCGCCGGAAGAGCGCACAGCAACTACTCGCCACAGTGGTATTGATGATTCCGATGACTTAGCGCCAAGTCCGATCGATGCTATCACATATGATTGCTGACGTGACGAGTGCCTTGCAGTACCTGAAGCAGGTGCGCAAATGAGTGACGATAGCGCTCTTATTGCGACGCTTCGTGCCGCCGATGCAGCCATGGTAATTATTCGTCCACGAAACAGTATGTACTCCAATCAATCAATGAGAAAGGCCTAATGAGTGAGAGTTTTTGTGCTGCCGAATGTAAAATCACTGAGCTAGTTGTATCTAAAAGCTGAGTGCTTTTTTCCTTCTTTCTTTACGTCACATTGAAAGACAGATTTCCATGTTTAGAAACTTTCAATCACTATTCTTGGTGGGAAGCAATTAATTCTCTGACACCATGTAATTTCCAGTAAAATATGAATAAGTTGCTTGTAATCATTGTAAAAACAAGAATCGCTCTCAATATGACTAAGAGAGCATTTGCTTCAGTTGTATACGAAATTTGTGAATCTTTGTGAAGTTCAACTATGTACATGTATTAAAATTTCTCAGCTTCAAATCACGATAATTGTTAGTTTGATATTTCCCAACTGTAAGATGAGGTAGATTGACTTAATTTTGCCTTGACAGATGTTAAGATTAAAGATAAGTATACCTCTGTCTGTAAGGATTTACGAGTACAAAATAAATCATAATTTTAGGATCATTTTTAAATGCTAAAATGAGAAGTAATGGATTCACCTGTTTCTCAAAATTAATATATGTATTTTTCAGAAGGTAATGGAAGGTGGTGATTTTAAATATTGCAAGGTAAGCAATTAATCTACCCCAACCGACCAACCCTCTACAAGGTCAACACGTATTATCTATAACGTTGAGCAACATGAAAACAGATTTCTTTTTTGACGTCAAAACATCTATTCGCCTGTCACAGTTGTGGCCAGTCGAACTTTCTTGCGTGACAAAATACCGTCAGATTTGCATCGCTCAGACTAATAATGCCCGAGTAAAGATTGAGCCAGTGACAGATGGCTCATTTCTGTAAGTGTTTGTCGCGCGTGATAATCACGATTTACTCGCGGCCGAAATGAATACTAGAGTAACTCGGCAACACGCTAAGCCAAGACGGTGATCCTGGTGTCTTTGTGAAGCACTACCACGACATAAGTGAAGAAGTAAACATTATTACCGCAATAAAAGAGATTTTTTTTTTTATTAAGTTTCAAATCTCATAAAATTTCACAATGTTGTCTCATTTAACTGGGAAATATGCCGGGAATGATAGAAAACGGGAAAATTTTCATTAAAAGGAATTTCGGTGTCGGGTGAATGCGAGAGATACGGCAGTATAAAGGCGCATTCCCACGATCCCTTGTAAACGGAGGCGAGACGGGACGGGACGGTACGGGACGCCATGGGAACAGGGCCGCCTCTGCTAGCGGAGACGAGACGCAGCTACCCACACTGTGTCGGTAAACATCACAGGCGTGTGTAGCGGTGCGCACCCCTTCTGTTGCTGTAAAGTGCTCTGTGCCAAACGTCACTAGGCAACGTGGTGCGGAGGTGGCGGCAAGGTGAGCTAGGACTAACCTGCGGCCCGCGGTCGTCCCTACACTTTGGCTAGTGAGGTCCCGTCCCGTCTCGCCTCGCCTACAAGGGATCGTGGGAATGCGCCTTTAGACAGAAACGTGAAAACAGTGCAAGATGTCGGATGTACAGCGTCAAACAACTGGCGCGTTTGGCGCAAACGTCGTTGGATGGCGACATGGAACGAGAAAGTGACTACACTTGTATGAAGGAGGACAACAGGCGAGTATGTATCGCCACCACTAAAAGTCACGAGAAATCCATAGGCCGAAAACCGTTGGATGATGGCGCATGCCTACTTCCACAATGCCTACAGCGCGAAAGAGTTCCACCATGTGCGTAAAGGCGGATACACATCAGTACGAGGCAACACACGAACAGGGCCGAGGTGAGGCGAGGCGGAACGTATGTAACACTTTGTTTGTACGAAAGCAGTTCGCTGGGGCATCGCAAGAGACAGCTATCCGCCCATTCGTTTGTTCTGACGAGTTGCTTGTGTTGTGAAGTTAGAGCGTGGATATGGAGCACGGTGACGATTTAGCAGTTGCTAGTGCTGCATTCATAGCGATTGTTAGTTTAGTTAAAGAGAGAAATAAAAGACGGTAGTGGGCAATTGGACTTTATCGGAATAAAATGTTCACTAGTGGTAAATTATTTGTAAACAGTATGATAGAAGAAGAAGAGAGTGGCCATTTTCGAAACTTTGCAAGGCTGTCATCCTCTGACTATATATTTTCATTAGAGTCGATTCGGGAGAAAATTTCGAAGAATGATACAAATTTTCGAAAAGCAGTAACCGCTGAAGAAGGTTAGCCATAATACCGAGATACTTGGAAACTGGTGATTCATTTATTAGCTTGCAATATGTTTTCGGTGTAACGAAACAGCTGATTCAAGAAGTATGCCTAGCTATAAAAATATTTTACAATTGTAAAAATGGAGAATAATGCCGACTCACAACGGAAGCATTGTAGTTTCCTGAAGAGAGCTAGGCATTCTGAGATACTGTAATTTGTACCGAGCGTGGTTCGTGAGTGGTTAACGCTCTGGCCACGTATTCAGGAGAACGTGGGTTCGAATCCCCGTCAGGGCAGCCAGATATGGGTTTTCCAATGTTCCCCCAAATCACTCCAGGCGAATGCTCGGATGCTTCCTACAAAAGGCCATAGTTGAATTCCTTCTCGTTCCTTGTCCCACATCCTTTCCCGCCTCTAATGACTTCGATCTCTGCGTCGTCGGGGCGTAAAGCCACAATAATAAAAAAAAAAAAATTTTGATTCGTTGTTAAGTTCGATATTTTGAGAAGACGTATGTTGTGTTGCACCGTAATGTAAAAAGGTAAAGTCAGTTGGTTTTCACTGCTTTCAAGCCGCATTCCTATTACCTTACCGTAGGCTCTGGAGTGGACGTGCCGGCCCTTTTTCTTTACTTCCCGCGGAGTTTGCCACATGGTACACATTTGATAGCAGGCCCTCGTCGTAATATATCATTTTTTTATTATTTTTTTTTTTTACGTCAGTCTCTTCTCCAATAAGTGCACTAAATTTCGCGCCAAGAATCCTCTTTTTTTTTGTTGTATTATGATAAAGTTTATCGCCCTTCTTCTGCAATGTGGGACGTCATATTTTAATAAATTGGAGCCCTTTTTCACTGTGCCAACTCAGAATTAAAAATAGAACGAAACATTACAAAAAACTCCTTAACTAAAATGAACGGTTTATTTTTTTTTTAAAAATTCTAACGAACAGTGTGTTTAAACGATGAGTGACTGCCAACGTAGCAGCGTGAACGAGTGACGCAAACGCACGACTGCAAATACCCGTCCACATAGCATGCGGCGCACCCTCCAATTCTCTTTGAAGTACCGACTCGGTACGGATGGCGTTCGTACCGCCTCGGTCGTTCGGTGAAAGGTCCCACACGGTTTGCCGCGCCTCGGCTACACTTACACACTGGTATGCTCGCCTCGCCTCGGAGCCGTACGTGCGTTGTCTCGCCTTAATGTGTGCATTCCATAGTTTTCTAAGCATTCGCCAGATATAGCTATGGACCAAACACTGCGCCGTTCAGATGAAGACTGCGGCAATGTCCAGCTTTGGGTCTCCAGTTTGCGAATGGCGACAGCACATCGATTAATCAGCGTAGTGGCCTCAATCGATCTGCCAGAGGCGTTACTATCTAAACAAACCGCGAATGTGTCACGGACAGCCATGTCGTGTGTGCGTATAAGAAGATCGCGCTCGCATTTGTTGTTCGACTGATCGAGCGACGCGTGGGCAATGTCTGCATACACCCTGGCACTCGAATGTAGGGTGTATGTTTCATCGCTGGATCTATACTATACTGTTTAACAGAATGATAATTAGATCACTTATTATTTCCAAAACACGTTTTCACGAAACATTTACTGCACGGAACCGAACTGCACCTAGGACTTTTTTTAAAATCTTTTTTAGGTTGTATTCTGTTTTAGCGGTTAGCTAATTTCATTGTAAAAATTGGAGGTTTTTCAGCTTTCAGTCATTACGGAGTATTGATTCATTTATCCTTGCAAAGAATTTGTTGTCAATGAAAATGAAATGGTTTATTTTGGCAAACAATACAAGCTTTAGAGAAAATTACATAGTAATCCACGACTTTCATGTATAAAATCTTTCTATATTTTCTGAGTTTTTCCTAACCTGCTGGAAAATATCCGGAAAATATAATCGGTTCTACATTCTTCATTGCATTTGGTAGCAAAGATAACGGATGGGTTCGTTTGCGATAAGTGTACATTGCTTTATACTTTGTTAAAAAAAATATTGTAACGAACGCGTATTGTGACCATTAGTTACATTAATAAACTATATGTTTATTTATTTTTTAATGGAGAATATTTTAGTTAGCTTGTGGGTGCTAAGCGGCTGGTCAGGAATGTCAGCTGGCCAAGTTCCTAGCACTGGCGGGCGAGTTTTGCTGGGGTGATGCGACGCTGGGTTTTTTTTTTTTTTTTTTTTTTTTTTTTTTTTTTGTGTCTCTGCCTCAACGGCGTGTTTGTGCATGTCCCGCTACCTAGGTAGCTCTACTGCTATGTGTCTCTTTGTTTTGGATAAGGTTGTTTTGGGGACTCTTTTTATTTGCGCTTTGAGGGGAAAACATGGCTATGGTCGTCTAGGACGACCTTATGTGAAAAACCCCTACAGTTTTCTTTTAATCATATCAGTGCTATTCCGGCTGATATATAATACTTAATGGTACTCTGTGGGAGTGCCAGTGCCTTGGCATCGTGGTGCCAAGGGTATGGAGCCTCTCATCGGTTTCTCTGAACTTTTCTATTCTTTCGTGAAACTTTTCAGTTTGGCGAAAGATTTCTGTACGAATGGTCTCTGTGTCGGTTTCATTGTGGATGTGTGCGGTTGATGCGAGTCTCGGTGCGTGAAGGATGGTCCTTAGGCACCTGTTCTGGAGTCTCTGTAGATGGATCTGGTTGTAATTTGCTGCTGTCCCCCACACCTGGCATCCATACAGGATGAAGGGGCGAATGACAGTTTTGTAGATGCGTAATTTTGTTGCAGTCGTTAGTTGCATACTGTTGAATATTGGGAAATGGGAGAGGGGAGTATTGTATTGTGCTAGCCAGGTAGATTTACAGAGTGACGGAGAGGATTTTCTGTTTTCATGTGACACGGAGGAACATAAGGGGCCGGCCGGCAAGCACGATCGGTCGATGTGCACTTTCTGTGCGTTAATGGAACTGTGCTGCCTGGAACGGGACATCAGCCACTTTGTTTGAGCGGAGGTGCTCAGGCAAAGGATGTTCTGAGGAACTGTGCCAAACTGTTCCGTAGCAGAGCAGAAAACTTCATCCAGTGTGTGTGGCCGACATCAAAATTCGGTAATTATATATCGCCATATGAAGGACATTGTGCTAGCTACAAGTGCAAGTTCATAGCCTTATCCAGCTACGACCCTACAGATAAGAACTCTCACAACCCGGAGCAATCATTTCTTTCAGACGTTAACAGTCAAAATATTGAATTTGTTTACAGTTTAATTTTGTGTATTTTATATAAAATACCCTGGCGCCCACAGAAGGACAACTGATTAATTTTAACTAATTTGTTATATATGTCATGTCAGTAATTGAAATAAAACCATTTGTGACTTCTCATGTAAAGTATACACGCAAGTTCTACCTTTCATGATCATTCAATAAAATAATAACATTAATTACGATTTTAAAACAGGTAATGAGGTCAGAACGTTACAATATTGTAAGTAAAATGTATTTTATTTCTTGAGCAGTCATTCAGTCTTTAAGCGAGATTAACTCACATTCTGAAAAGGAATGGTGTCGCGTATCTGTGAAACTCCTGTCCTTGATACGACGTGTGTTATGTTATTATGAATAACAGTTCCTTTACAAAACCAAATATGATGTTAAGAAACCCAAACCAACTTAAGAATCTAACTGTAAATGATGCATTATTGGGCTTTTTCCCAGTCTTAACTGACGGCATGCTTAATAACTTGGTTTATTCTCAGTATCCATTTACTAACAGCATCTCCTTATGGAGAAATTCTTCACAAGAGCAGAGAGTCTCTAATTCAGAACACGTGCTCTATGAATGTTTTGTGGAATAATCGTACAGACAAAGTGCATAAATCTGTTTACAAATCTCGGAACACTTACAATTCCATCACAATACATATTCCCTATACAATCAGAGTAGAAAATCACGAATACTTCAGTTTCACATATATAGCTACAATACTAGTAATAAACATAACACTTCAGAGATAACTATTGATTATCAGGGTACTGTGACTTTGGCGGCCGGTAGTGGCTCACAGCGGAAAGGTATGTGGGTGCCAAAGGGTGAGGGACAGCGGATGGTCACGTGATTGCAGAGAGCGGGGCGATTCTGGAGGACAAAGTGTATGTTCGGTGGCTAATTTTTGTATGGTTTTTGTTCGACTTCTGTTCCATGGCGGAAACCGAGTTGGCGTGTTGGAGTGCTGGTTTCCGACGACAAGCATTTCAGATGGAGGCGTCACGTCGACTGACTTCAAGCAGCACAGTCAAAATGATAATCACGTCAATATTGTGATCGCCGCATATGACTGTCGTAGTAACTAAACCCAGCGTCGCCCTCGACAAAACCTCATTTCCCTCGCCGAATAGAATTAGTGGAACATTTGTAAAAAGAACCCATTATTTGATTTCCTAAGTGTTTGTTTTTAAGTGTTTATATACTTATTGGATGAAAGTTACATTAGTAATAAATGTCAATTACTGTGAAAAATATAGGAATAACGGCGTTGTTAATGTTGTGGTATGACAGAGTCATCCCCAATGAATATTAATACATAATTATAATTAATATTCAGATTTGGTTATATTTGTTTATTTAAATTGTAAAGTGTAGGGTTAATTCATACATAAATAATTATGTATTAAGCCTGGGCGGACAAATTTATTAATATATAATTTAATTCTGTGCTGTTAAGAAAATATTAAATATGGAAAATGGTTGGAACTGCAGTTTTGAGCGTTAGGATAGCTGGACAATGCTAAATGCCGGCGACTTTCTGGCGCCCTCGCCCACAAAATGGACGGCAGTGAAGGGCGGGCAGAAACAGTTACCTGGCGAGGCCGTTGGACCCAACTCCCCTTTGAGGAGGGGCAAGGTCGGCAAAATGTGCGCGAAACCAGTGACGAATGCTAGCTACGGCGCGAAACCCGTGATTGTGGGATACATCGATTCACCAATCGTGTATGGCTACAGGGTTCACATTTGTTAATCCAAGGCTTCTGTTACATGTACGGAGAGAGGGAAACTGGCTTTTCCGTGGCGAGGGAAGAAGACCCCATGAGAGAGGACTTGCTGTTCCGACGAGCTGAAGTACAGACGTGTCGCCCGACACTCTCCTAGTTGTTGGTCGATGACTGCATCTAGACGCATTCTAGCTCAGATGTGGCCGGAAACTGAGCGTTTCACCCGCTAGAGGCAATTAGCAGATGTGCTAGCGCGTATGGGTCCGCATACTGGCATTCAACAGTGACACAGAGCGTGTCACACCTCGTCGAGCAGATGCGACAACGGTAAAGTACCAACGCAAAGGTCGACGGTTCCATAGGGTTTTAACGAGGCTTGCTAACCCGTAAACGGCTTCTTAGATAAGACTCTGCTCTCATCACAAGAATTACTGAGCTAACCAATTTTCCATGTTCATAACTTCAGATTTTAAGCATCTTGCTCATTATATTTAATTCAAATGACGCTTTTCACTTTAAATGGCGCCCCTGGTATTGTTTTGTAAATGTTAACTTTAATTTGTTGGCCTGCGATGCCACATTAATGTATGTTGAATTTGCTAAATTTTTGAGATATTTTAAATCAGTTTATGTTTGCATTTATCTGGCAAATTGTAAACGCCGGGTATTGCTTGCTTATTTTCTTTGGACATAACGTTACGTTTAATGTAACGTTAAATATGCCCGGCCTTGTTTAAGCCAGAAGACCAAATAAGTTGAATATTATTTGAGTAACTTAAATTCTTGCAGCAATCAAGGTTCTAGTTCACCAATTAACAAATAAGTAAATTAATATTCACAATAATAAAAGTAGAGGACGTGATGATGGTGTCCCCCCCTCCTCACTTGTAAAAGCTTAATACAACGTACAAAGGAACATCCCTATTCCTCCCATCATTAATTTGCATCATTGATAAGGTTATTTCGATAATTTATGAGAAATAAATTTAATTAATTCATAAAACAAGGTAGAACCTTTCAATACTACTTTTGAAGCTTATTTATTGATTTTGTAGCCACTGGAAATAAAATATTATCTACATAAAACATACAGTATTTAATTCAAACTGAAAGAATTCTTGCTTTATAGTTAATTTACTGTGTTTCTCCCCAGAATTTGGTAACTGAAGAGGATTCAGAGGATGATATCTGCTTCGGAATAAGGAAGTTAAAGTATCAAATTTATTCAAAATCATCGATGTCATGGACGATTTATACTTTGTAACTGTATCAGGAAACCAGAAGCAGCTTTCAAATATTGAGTTAAGGCGTTATGTGATTATCACTGGAATTTGTGTAACTAATCTTTAATCAGTCCTTATTCGTTTTAAGAATGATATTTACTATCCTTTCCCCAGATTGTTTTCATCTGGGAGACCAACAACGCAGCTGTTTGAGATGAGAGACACCAGACGAATCTCACACTTCTCCGTGCTCACAATATTCTTAAAAAGGGCTCTGAAATTTTCACTTAGCGTTAATATATAGATGAAAAACAGAGACAGCGAGATGCTAGTAGAAACTAAACTTAGCACCACGTTAGCTCAATTGTACATACGAATTTCACTAGAAGATGATAGTTGAATAGGAAAAAATATTTAGCAATCGAAATCTTTTGGTGTTTGGCCGGTAAGCCATGCAAGGTTTTTTTTTTTATTTTTCAACTTTCTGTATATCATCAATTTCAGCTGTACTTACCAAGAGTGATGTGTGAGCGGTTAACGCTCTGGCCTCGCTTTCGGGAGGACGCCGGTTCGAATCCCCGTGTGGGCATCCAGGTTTGAGTTTTCCATGGTTTACTATTACTATTACTATTACTCCGCAATTCACTAAAAGTGTGTGGAGGAGGGTGCATTGCACCTATCCAGGAAGGTAATGGTTTGGAAGGGATATATGGGATATGGCAGGAGTCGCCCATCGGCTATTGTGAGGAACCATCCCAGCATTTGACCTGAGCGACCTGGGGAAACCATGGAAAACCCAGATCAGGATGGCTGGAGTACTTTATCTAAAGCTACTCCCGTCGGTTTTTAATGTTTAGTCGCCTTGTAAATCCTCTCTATTCCACTCCCTAATCACTCGTGGAAAAAATGAGTACAGAAATGAATCGGTTCTGGCCCTGATTTCTCTTATCTTATTTTCGCGGTCATTCCGAGATATGAATGTTGCTGGTAGCTAAATTTGTTTATTGTCATTCCGAAATACGTCAGTCGAAATTTTTCAATTAGCTTCTGTCGAGAGCAACGCCTTCGGTGCTCCAGGTCTTCCCAACCTAACTCCTTCAACATTGCACTTACGCTTTCCTTCCAACTATATATACCTGTCACGAATCGTGCGGCTCTTCTTTGGACCATCTCCATTAATCCCTTTTGATGGGGACCCCATACAGAGCAACAATATTCTAAGTGAGGCCGCACTAGTGACTTGTATGCATCGTAGATTTAACTTCCGGAGTGCATTGTTTTAAATTACGACCTATAAATCGATGCATACGATTTGCTTTCGCAATTACATTCTCGATATGCTCATTCCACGACAAATTGTTACGAATTGTTACCGCTAGGTATTTAGCGGAATACCCCAAATCACTCCAGGTGAATGCCGGGATGCTTCCTTCAAAAGACCATGGCCGAATTCTTTCCTCCTTGCCCCAGTGCCATCCCGCCTCTAATGACCTCGACGTCAACGAGGCGTAAAGCCATAAGTAAAAAGGTGTTTTACTTCTAGTTTTGTATGCATAATAATATGAAAAACACGGAACTGCAACAAAATAATAAAAGGTCCATGCCCATTATGGTGCCCGGCATGGTAATTGAAGACTTATTTCAATATTTGAAATATGAAGAAAATCGGTTAATCATGGGTGACTGGAATACAACAATAAGAGAAGGGTATATTATGTGGACTACAGTCAAGGAGAAAGAAATGAGCAAGTAAGTAGGAGTGCAGAATATAAACTAATCAAAGAATTATACCCACGTCAAAGCAACCAGAAAATCCAGGAAGATATCGGCCACAACAGGAATTCGGAAATGAAAACTGTGAAGTATAACACTGTAAACTAAATCTAGAAGTAAAGAAAAAATTCTAATTAAAAAAGTACGGACGCAAAAAATACAAAACCGACTTTTCATGGCTATTTTAATCTCTATATCAATTCTGTCTACATATATTCACAAAATCGCGGGTGGCAGTGGGTGTTTTGCACCATAACTAATCTCTACTCCGTGCATTCCATTCGTTAATGGCACTAGGAAAGAAAGAATTGAGATAAGTAACACTACAGCACCTTATTTCCCTAATCTTATCTCTCCTGTTATTACGACATAATTAGGTTGCTGGACGAAGTATAGTGTGAGACGGGAAGTGATTTTCAAAATTTAAAAAAAGTCACGTGTAAAATATGGAGACACAAAAATAATTTATAGTGGCTACGATCGGAGTATAGAATCATGAGGGAGAAGTATCAGTTAGTAGTAATCACAGCAAATATTCAATTTATATGCACAGGAAGCAATGAGAGATATGAACGAAAAATTTGAATATGGAGTAAGAATTGAAGGGAAAATATGCTGAGATTTGCGGATGAAATGTTAGTGATGGCATTAAGAAAATACTGCGAGAAGGATTAAAAAATTATAATAAAATAAACGCCAAAGAAAAAAAAAAGTCAGTAAGTTTAGCAGAAATGACAGCAATATTACCAGATTAAAAATAGTTAGTAGTAGAAGTTAGATAATGCTAAAATCAAGAAGAATCTCGAAAACAGAATAACACTAGAAAAACTAACGTTCATCAAATAGAGAAATTAGTCACCTCCTAACATTAACCTAACACCTAGAAACACCTTTTCAAAGTTGTTTGTGAGGAGCGCAGCACTGTATAGAACCTAAGCAATACCAGAAAGTGGACAAATTGACAGATTTGAATTGTTTCTTTTTGCTATAGAAGAATGCTGTATATTAAATTGGTGGATGAAGTACGATATAAATATATTTTGGCAGGGATGTGTGAGGACGAGACAGCATGGTGGATTACCTTTATGGACATGCTTGACTGGTTAATTTAACGAGAGATGACGACAAAACGAAAACGTATCTTTCATTCTAAAAACTGTTGAAATCGGACCTTGCAATCTCTTCCTAAGAAACTCATTGCTTCATTTTTGGGAAAATCAATTTAGTGTATTATGTCGGCAGGTTTTTCCTCATGTAAGCTTTTGAATGTCTTCGCCATTTGCCAGTGTTATCCGTGCAGAATCACTTTGATATACTCTAATAAGACTCTACGAATAATTGAATGCGAGGTGCTTAAACAAGAGCTTAAACTCATGCACAACTAGTTACCTCGGCCTTTGTGTTGAAGCCCCAAAAGCGAGTGCTGCTCTGCCTTTAACAGCTTTGCACAACGCACAACGTGAATCGAAATCTATGGCTGTACTCTGTAAACTACAGCAAATCAAAGTATCACATTGTTCCCGTCCGTATGACATATAAGCCACCTGAAATAACATTAGTAAAAACAAACACTGTATAGCTTTTCTTATACAGCAGCCATGCATTTAAATACAATCTCAGCTCAGGGAATTGCTGCATGTACGCATTATCACGATATTGTATGTTTGTATAATGATAAAAGAGTAGATTCTGAAAAATTAGCAAAAATAGTCCGCTTAGTAACCCGTTATATATATGTATACAGTATAAATACCCTAATGCGTGAAACTATAAGCGCCAGAGAACGATTAGTCGTTACTTTGCAATTTTTGGCAAGTAGACAAACCAATGAAGATATGAAATTTAGTTCGCTGATTTCACCTCATATATTTTCAGACATCATACCTGAAACATGTTGGGTTATCTACAAATGTCTAAAACACTACATTAAGTAAGAAAAAACTGTTACGTTTTAGTCCAATTCCTTGTGAATTTTGAGCAAAACTTGAAATCCTTCTTTCTCATTTTGCGCTTTATGTAGTTTTTGTTGTGTTTGTCTCACAATTGGGGTATACTCTTATAAATTTCGGAAATATTCGTCCATACCTCTTTCTCTTTAACCATTTTTTACGACACGCTACTAATGGCACGAAACGCACCAGCTCCCTGCTCCAAGCCGACTGAGCCGAAATTGTCTCAATCACTGCAATCGCGCTACACACATCTCAATTTGCTCCCTGTGTGCAGGGACAATCTGTGAATTGTTTTTCTGGCTCTGCCGAGCTCCCAATATCGGTAGCAACTCACCCAATTTGCCTACTCACGCGGCAATTTGCAGGGTCCCTGCTGGATTGACCCTGCAGATTGGGACCGAAACTGTGTCGCCTGTAGCCGCTTTCAGGTTACGCACGTCACCAGTCGTTAGGGAGCGTGCACAAACCACGTGGCTCGGTCCAGGGGGGGGGGGGAGGGGTTGGCTGGAAGGCTACGCTGGGCTACGTGGGGGGAGGGGGGGTTCCGAGTCAGGCCACGTAGCTTTCCTTTCATAACATTTTTGACAGTTAAAATGAGGAACAGAACACACAACAGCATGCGAATATTTATTTCCGTCAGTTAATTATCTCCTTACATAATTTACAATCGTCTGACAAGAGAAAACAGTAAAAAATATCTTCTGGAATCAAAAGGGAAAAAAGCTACGTGCTACGTGGGGGGGGGGGCGTATCGGCAAAAGCCACGTAGGGCTACGTGGGGGGGAGGGGGGGTTCACGGTAGGCCAAAATGGAGCTACGTGGTTTGTGCACGCTCCCTTACCAAACGTGTTTTGCGAGAGTATTCTGCTATACAGCCGTTGGAACGAGCCAACGTTCTTTATGTCACGGACGATGAAAAGAGTAACGTAATGGATCATTATCCACCAAAAACTTTTCAGCCGAACCTGGTGGCAAACGTCGATATCGATCCTGTAATCGCCTACCCACAATTCAACGACCTATTAGCTACACGTAAGCAAGGCAGCTGTTCTTACTAGGAAAATTTCTTCCATCCAAGAAGTCACCAGGAATTGATAATATTCCGAACATATTTTACAAAAATCTTCCACAAACCACCCAGCATTTTCTAGTTATTTCCACTCAGTGAGGATACATGAAATTATTATAGTCATCCAAAATCTGAACAAACAAAACACTTGCCTTCAAGATACAGACCAATAAATCTACTGATGATTTTCTACAAATTGCTCCAAAAAATTCTTCTTGAAGCTATTAAATTTGGCACCAGTGCGGCCATAATAGAGTCGTGATTTGACGGACTCTCTCATTGTACTTAAGAGTCTGGAAACACAACCTGATATAAACTCTATTCTGTTTTACTGTTGGAAATCACATAGCTTAACACCACTGCAATAACAATAGGGAGCACGGGATTACGAAAAATTTGCTGTGGGTTCCATCACACAGTGTAATACGGTACAAAGAACAGCAGGATCGGTTGGCCAAACAAGCTATTCACGTGCCACACAAAGACTGGATGAAACTTCCGCTCACTGTTATTTTTCACAGCATTATAGCCCAGCTATTTTGTATCACGTCCAGAAGCACTGTAACGCAGACAAATTAAAACTTGGGTATACGAAAGAAATATGAGTCAAAACAATTTATTTTTTTATAGATTGCTTCAGTAATGAAAACGAGTCAGAAGTGTACGCTTTGCAGGGTGTTAATAAATAATCCGATTCCTTTCTAAATATATTTATAACGCTGCTTAATAGATGTTTTCAGAAAATTAAGGTTGTCAATGTTCCAATCAATGAAATGTTAAGGGGTGAATTATAATGGGTATTAGAGTTTCTAGTATAACGAAAGGAGACATTTATTTTAAAATACTAAGAAATGTAATCAGTAAGGCCAAGAACATATATGTATCAGAGAAAATAATTAATTCCACCTACAAAATGAAACCTTATAAAATATAAAAGAGCAAAATCTGTGAATCACTCAAAAAATATAAAATTAAAACAAAATTAATTTGGGTATTGTGAAATATTGGAACGTCATAAAATATTTCACAAACATATTCCAACAGTTGTAAAGAAAGTAGGCATTCATCTTCCTATGGTCTCCAGTCGTGGTTTCCTTCAGTAGGTAAGTATACGATATAACAAAACGACTACTCTATAGAATAGACAAACTTCAATTTCAGAAAACTAAATTTTGAGGGAGTTAATAATTTGTCAGGTGTTTTCATTGCATATTCGAGCAGTGCAACTCATTATTTGCTTTGCTACCAAGGAAAAATTTGTAAAGACAGATGCAGTTATAGAGAATCAGAGGAACCATTTTCAGTGGCAAGTGCACTAATGCGACACCCTACACCACCAAGGCCAGTCAAATTGACAAATCATTTGATTATGCTATTTGAAAGATTTTTTTTTTTTTCTTTAACACGACATTCGAGCCAGCATATGTTTATACTTTGACAATTCAAAGAGATTCGTAGTGTTGACATCTAACATTAGTAGCTGTACGTATTTAACAGATAATACCGACAGACACAAGTAATCGTGGCTTGAAATAAAGGGGTTTATTTAAACTAAGGAACAAATAAAATCATACAAACTCACGTAAAATATAATTTCAAACACTGATTTGGTGTTTTTTATTTTGTATTATAACGTTTTAATTCTTTTTCTGTCATCAATCTCTCGATTTGTTAAATGAACTCTCCATATCTTTCTGTTTTTCTTCCCAACATACTCCTTAAAACCTACTTCAGCATCTCCCTTTGTAACTGACTTATTTGCTTCATGTATTCCAATCTTTAGCTTTATCTCCAACTCTAGACTTCGACCGTTCCCCTCTCTAACAAATTATCCAATACCGCATTTCTTAAAATGTGACCAAACAAACTGCTTTTTATTGCTGTAAGACTATTCCACAAACTTTTTTCCTCACCCACCATTCCCAGAACACATTCATTTCGTTCTTTATCTGTCCACTTCATTTACAGCATCCTTCGACAACACCACGTTTCAAATGCTTCATTTTCCTTCTATCTAGTATTCCTAAAGTCCATTCTGAAATACCATAAACTGCACTGCACTAGGAATCGAGTTTTGAAAAGATCTATCTGAGTCCCAGATCAATATTTGAAACTAAATATTTCTCTTTTTCAATAGGGCTCTTCTCTCTAGTTCTTTTCTGATTTTAACATCATTCATGCTTCCCAAATAACAGAATTTACCTACTTCTATCATTGCATCCGATCCTATTTTGATATTTAACTTATTTTAGTTGCTATCATTACTCATACATTTAATCACATTCAACTTGCTCTGGTTTATATTTAGTCAGAAATCTTCCTTCAGTATTTTGTTCAGCCATTCACAAACTTCTCAAGATCCTTAGTCTCTTCTGCTAATCGTAACATACTGATTTTTTCTCCTTGAACACTTATGCCGCATTGAAATTTTCCTTTTTCTTCCTTTATTGCTTCCTCTACCTACAACCTGAATATTATGGTGGATAGACTAAAAAATTGTCTAACAAATTTTTTAGGTGATGAATGTCTCTCGTGGTTTTCTACTGTTGTCATAGCCACTTGATTGTTTTATAGATTAGAAAGTATTCTTCTATCTCGATATTTTAGATTAGAATCCACAGAACATCTTGGGCAGACCATGAGCTGAGGATCAAGACGGACAGGACCCCACGAAAAATCCTCAAACACCATTCCAGAGGCGGGAGAGATGTAGGAAGATGGATTAAGACCCTAACAGGCCACCAAGCCTAACACTGGGTACGAAGAAGAAGACTTCTAAAATTTTGAACATCTTGTCCCAAAAGAAATTACCAACAGTTGTTTTTAAATTACGAAACACCATAAAAGTATCATTATTTTTCTTGGTCCTCCTTCAAGTATTGATCTTAAAGCCACAATTGCTGCTGGATATGCTTTGCAGTCTAGAACTTGGTTTCTGAAACAGTGTTGAGCCATGAAGTAAACTAGCTGATACCTATTTGTATCTCCTGGACGTTTTCAGGTGTATATCCTACATACATGATTTTTAAATAGTGCATTCACCACCACGACGAGATAAAACTTTTGCTAAAATTCTAACAACTTATTTCATTGCTATTTTATTTCTCCTAGACCAGAACTTCCTATAGTATTCCTCTCTTTTCCTTCTCCCACTATCGCATTTCAGTTAACCATGATTATTATATTTTCCTCCCCTTCACATTTCGGATTAATTCTCCAATCGTCTATTTCTTTATCACCTTTTTGTTACGTTGCCATAGACAGTTGAACTTATGTGGTAGATGCAGACTTATACCGTCAGTAAATTGTCCATATTAACTCACCCGTTTCCCTATTGTTCATTATAAATGCCACACCACTAACTGCACTGACAGATCTTTTGCTAATTGTTTTGTGTTCCGCAGACCAGAAATACTGTGCATCCTTCCACATAGTCTCAATAATCACATTTCACTTAATTCTTTCCATCTTCCTTTTTAAGTTTTCTAATCTACCTGCACGATCGTCTCGTCCATTCTGATGACACCTTTTTTTTTTAACAGTTTAACGTCCCTTTTTAACAACGTGGTCTTTAGAGACGGGAAAGGATGGGGGCAAGGGATGGGAAGGAATTCGGCCATGGCCTTTTGAAGGAAGCATCCCGGCATTCACCTGGAGTGATTTGGGGAAATCATGGAAAACCCAAATCTGGATGCCCGGATGGGGATTCGAACCGCCGTCCTCCCGAATGCGAGGCCAGAACGCTATCCGTTACACCACCACGCTCGGTCTGATGACTCCTCCTTGAGCAGTATCCACCAGGAGATACTATTAAGGAAGGATTTTACCTTCTGAATAATTAAATTGAGAGGATCTGAAAACCGGGGGATAACATTTGGCTTTTTAATGCAGTCGCTTGCCTTTGCCTTCTACATCCATAAGCCGTTGATCATTTCTGATTCACTCGACCTTAGAGTCTATTTCAAAATCTTTTCGTCTTGAAGGTTTGGATTACACGCTTTGGGGAAAGGGGATATAGCTGTGGTACAATTCCACATCCGTCCATAACAGCTATGCTAATAGCAGAGTTGTACTCTCATTCGGGGAGGGCGCCGGTTCGAATCCCCGTCCGGGCATCCAGGGTTTTCCAACAAAAAAAAAAAAAAAAGCGTTATGCACTTATTGAGATCGATCCATACAGCTGAATTAGTCAATAAATGAACATCGAGCTAAAAAAAATGTGGTAATAATAATAATTCCGTGTGGAAGTAATGACCTGGTGACAGAGTTTCTATTGGCTGCGGATTTCGCTCCTGTCGTAGCCGCTTTAACATAACCCGGCGATCCTCTGGGTACAGGGCACCTACAGTTTAACATGGAATCCGAACCACGGAAGCGTTATGGCGTATTTCACATCACAAGAGGTGAAGGTAGGGTTAAGGGCATATGAAAATCCCCGCTGAGACAGGGATTCGATCCGCAGTCAGACATCTTAAACTTTGAGGTACCAAATAGCTCGGCAAAAATGTGGTTATCTTACTTATCTTCTTATGTACCGGATACATGGTGACAAGTAACAAATGTTGCTAGAGATTTGTAGACATTGTTCTTACACCTAGTTCATTAGTGACTGTAAACAGGTGAATGTCGGTAAGGTTCCATCAGAAAACCTTCACATTCTTTGATTCCGATTGTCTCCAGGATGTAATGAAACTCAGTTCCCACCAATAAACAGATTCACATCTACGTATCCATGCGTCATGTACTCTACATACCACTTTCAAACGCTATACTGTAAGTGGATAATACCGTCACGTTGGAATCATGCGAGGAACCACTTTACCGAGCGTGGTGGGTGAGTGGTTAACGTTCTGACCTCGCATTCTGGAGGACACGGGTTCGAACCCCGTCCGGGCATCCTGATTTGGGTTTTCCATGGATTCCCCAAATCACTTCAGGCAAATGCCGGGATGCTTCCTTCATAAAGAACATGGCCGAATTACTTCCCGTTCCTTGTCCCCAATCCCATCCCGCCTAATGACCTTAGCCGTCGACGAGTAACAAAGCCGTAAGTAAAAAAAAAAAGGAACCACTTTGTGGAGTCGCTTCAGTTTGAAGACTAGCAACACTTTCGCCAATGTTTCGGAACTCCATAAGTGTGGTCATTAATATCGGTTTAGGCAAGGTGTTTGAATAAATACTAACACAAAATGTAGTAATGGAAGGCTTTAAAGCGCGTAACATGATGCTACATCAACCAGATTTTCCAAACCAATCCAACTATAGCCATAACAACGCTGACAGCTGTTGATACATATTATCTAATCGCAGCCAATGCTGGACGTGCTACCGACAGACGATAATGCCTTATCATAACACACCTTTGTAATCTCTGCGATCAGAGTCACTGATCATTAACATTGTTCTTGAAAATAGTTTCCTAAAAATATTCTGTTACATTTCAGGAATAGCAAATAATCTAATTTTATGGAAGTTTCGTATTTAGGGCTATGAAGTATTCAGTCGTACAGCCATAACGTTCATGTAATGGCTTTCAACAGTGTAATAACATTTGATACTAGACTTAACGGAGCAGGACACATTGGACAGGTAGTAGGGAAAGGGCTCAAAATCCTTCACCTGTTGGAAAGAATCATGAGGTATTTTTTTTTAACTGCTTTACGTCTCTCAACAGCTAGGTCTTTAGAGACGGGAAATGATGGGGGCAAGGAATGGGAAGCAATTCGCCCTTTGCATTTGTTAAGGAAGCATCCCGGCATTTGCCTGGAGTGATTTGGGAAACCATGGAAAACCGAAATCTGAATGCCCGGACGGGGATTCAAACCGCCGTCCTCCCGAATGCGAGGCCAGAACGCTATCCGTTACACCACCACGCTCGGTAGGATCATGAGGAGATGCACTAGAGAAGTAAGGGAATTAGGGTACAAAACTTTGGTCAGACCAATGCTGGAATATGGTGGTGTACTATGAGACCCACATTTTTGGTATCAAATACACGAGTTGGAGGGGTTGCAGAGAAGGTCTGCCAGATTTGTCTTTCCGCAAAACACAGTAGGTAACTAGTGTGATAAAGGAGCTGGAGTGGGATTCATTGGAGGATAGAAGGAGGGTGAAGAGAGTCATGGGAGTGTACAAGACCAATATTGGTTATGTGGCATGGAAAGATATTGGTGGGAAAATTAAGAGAGTTTTTTTTTTTAATTGCTTAACGTCTCTTAACTGCGAGGTCTTCAGAGACGGGAAAGGATTGGGGGGGGGGGGCAAGGAATGGGAAGGAATTCGGCCATGGCCTTTTGAAGGAAGCATCCCGGCATTTGCCTGGAGTGATTTGGAAAACCATGGAAAACCCAAATCTTGATATGCCCGGATGGGGATTCGAACAGCCGTCCTCCCGAATGCGAGGCCAGAACGCTTAAGAGAGGCGCATTGAACGGTAAAGATGACCATGGCCACAAGCTGGCACTTGATTTCGGGCATAAGGGTGTGGGAAAATTTTCTTTCGTAGGAAAGGGTGTAAGGGATTGGAATAAATTGCCAAAAGAATTGATGAATAATTTACCGAAAACACTGAAAGAATTTAAAGTAAAATTAGTTGAGGACAAAATTAGGAAGGGAAGAGGAAAGGAGAAAGACGGGTTTGCGCTCCATCGCAATTTTATCGATTACATTTATTATTATCATTAACCGTACATCGTTGTGAACCCGCGGTAGAAATATACCCTGTACTCAGATGCAAAATACAAAAATACAAGACGGCCTCACTATGCGAAGAATGTCCATGCAAAATGTAAGATGGTTGCTAATATGATGACAGTGCCTGATTAGTGGCGGTGGATGAATCAAATAAATATAGCTTTGCTCAAGTTACAGTCCTCACTTGCAATACGGCTTTAAGTTACTAAGCTTAGTGTACACATACACGATTGACTACATGTGAAAGAACCAGGGATTATTAGACCGAGCGTGGTGGGTGAGCGGTTAACGCTCTGGCCTCGCATTCGGGAGGATCTGGGTTCTACTACCCGTCCGGCCATCCTGATTTGGGTTTGCCATGGTTTCCCCAAATCACTCCAGGCGAATGTCTGGATGTTTCCTTCAAAAGGCCATGGCCGAATTCATTCCCATTCCTAGTCTCCAGTACTTTCCCGTCCCTAATGACTTTGACGTCGACGAGGCGTAAAGTTATAAGAAGAAATGGGAAGAAATTCAGTCATAGCCACTTGAAGGAAGCATCCCTGCGTTCACCGGGAATGTTTTGGGAAAATAATGGAAACCCCAAATCTGGATTGCCTCAGGGGGATTCGAACCCACGAAATCAGAGCATTGCCATGCTCAGTGGAGCTCCTTCTGCGTCTGGGAAGACATGGAGGCCGAATATTTTTAGAAGAAGAAAAAATGCATTCTGTGCACAGATGTTATACGCTCTCATTATTCGCTTCCCACAATCACCGTAACTGTTTTGCCGCATCTTATGGCATATATAATACAACTTCTGTTGCCGATATGAGTGTAATGAGAAGTGAAGCTGTTGCCACCGTAACCTAACAATGAATAGAAGGAATTTTCGGTGTAGTTCCAGACTTCCATTCAATTTTATTTTTCGCTCTACACAGCTGTTCATAAAATACAGACTGACAATGGGCAGTTGCAATCCGCTTCTTATGTTTACAAGCTACATTTAACTGGAGATACTGAAGGAAATGTTATGTTGGGCTTACTACGGTCATTCTCGGCGAATCAGACAAAGCTTGTGTGAGATGTATGGCAATAAATTATTTTAAACTACACTGTTCTTTGACTTCTTTGTATCCATATCACTGACTTTGGTGGAGGTCATAATGTCAGCACAAACAAATACAATATTTGTTTAGCGTTGATTTGTGTCCAGCTTAATGGGGAGGATTTAAAGAAGAAATTATCCAGATTGATCTGCTCGTCTAAAACTGATAATTCTAGAATCAATGAGCCACACGGTTAGGTAAGAGATATAAAAATAACTGTGAGTGGTCCTAAAAGATTCTTTAAGAAACTAGAATATTAAGCATCACAAAATTCCTGCCGTATAGTACTATATTTATGTGACGGGGAATGTCAGTGCAAAAAGAGCGAACGGCGTTGGCTTGCCAGCACAGCTTGCCAACCGGATGGTGTACACAGGAGCTCTTTAAACACTGCGAAGATAACATCATAGATAACGGCAACCTTGCAATAAAGCTGCTAGACCAGGAGTTCCTAACGCTAGGCTAATAGAGTCTTTGAATTTACCACTTCAGAGAGGTGAGTTAGCTGTTTCAGCAATGCAGTTGGAAATTCACTGTGTGCTTAGTTTTGCTTAAAACCTCAGCTACGCGACGTGGTACTATCTGCCTAGCTTGCTGGAGTTAAAGTTCCTAAGTGCTACTCAAAGCGCTGATCATTAATCATGAAGGTAATTTTCACGTTTCCAGTCCTTATTAGTTCTGATATTTTGAATACTGTATCTCAATTGCTCTCAAATAAAGCTTTAACTGAAAGTCACATTTATGGTACCACCTCATTATCTGATAAAATTCTATCAGTAAATAAGCACCTAGCGTGGTGAATGAGCGGTTAACGTTCTAGCTTCCCATTTCGGAGGACGCCGGTTCGAATCCCCGTCCGGGCATCCACTTTTGGGTTTTCCACGGTTTCCCCAAATCACTCCAGGTGAATGCTGGGATGCTTCCTTCCAAAGACCATGGCCGAATTCCTTCCCGTTCCTTGTCCTCTGTCCCATCCCGCCTCTAATGACCTCGATGTCGACGAGGCGTAAAGCCATAACTAAAAAAAGTAAATAAGTTTAAAATTTTATTTTGAAAACTCTACGAATTTCGGGCATAAAGATGTGGGAAGATATTCTTTCGTATGTCAGTGGGTCGGAGATTGGACTAAATTACCAAGAGACATGATGAATAATTTACCAAAAGATTGGTGAAAGAATTTAAAGTTGAAATTTGTACAGGGCAAAAGTTGTCGGGTACAGGAAAGTGGAAAATGAATGTGTAGGGAAATAGCCACCGACGCGTCCTCCCCAACGCAATTAAATTAAATTAATTGTTTACTTATTTGTACAATTATTTAGGATAATAAATTTTAGAAACCACGAAAATTTGAAACCCCGAATGAACAGTACCGAACTCAACTATACGATTCAGTCCTCATATGATCAGTCGTGAACAACTGTCTTTCAAAATTATAAAATAGTTCAACGCCAATCAGGTATTTTGTAATTTAAGAAGTGTGTGAGAACATTGAATGGCCAAGATAGGTTTGACTGAAAAGGAGGCTGCTGCATGTTTGACCAATGGTTTAAATTTGTTTCAAAAACATTCGTACTCACTGATTAGATATTAATATATTCACTGATATGTAAATAGAGCAAAGCTGATCAAATTATCGAGATTCACATTTCCCAAAACCGTCCTCCCCTCATTCATTAACGAAAGAATACTTACTGACGATTTTATGTACGTTTTGTAATTTGAATCTTACAGAAGAATAAATTTTATGACGAGCTGTGTGTAGGAGTTTCTGGGCAGCCCTGTCAACTATCTCACTGGAGTCACTTACATAAAGCTCTTTATATGTCCCCAGAGAAACAACTCTAGGAGAGTTGAGAGGATTCTAGAATACATTTCTCGTCGAACATTCCAAGATGTCATATCAGAAGTGCCCAAGGGTGCCATTGTGCTAGAAACAAGTTTGACGGCGGACTTCAGAAGATTCGTCGAAACAACAGGTTGTCACGTAGTTCGGGCGGTAGTATAATTCCAGATACGAGCATATTAGGAAAATAACATTAATATCCACCGCTCTAACACACATTGCTTTAAGACATATATAAAAATAAAAAAAAGAAACAAAATCAGAAGATAGTGATTTCCTACAGGTACTTACAAATTTTGATTTTATATTTATTGAATTAATTAAACGGAAAGGTATACAATGATCTAAAATGGCGTCATAAATCGGCCAGGTTTATGACTGATTAGTTATTTCTTTTAAATTTATCAATTCACATAAGGGACAATAAAGATATGCAATAAGCATTTTAAATAATATATTACTTAAGAGGGACACCTTTGACCTCGAACGCTCTAAACCGCACGAAAACATGCTTAGAATAGAAGCGATCATGAACAATCAGTGGTGGGGGTCTATTTTCATGCAAAACTTTATTCTACCTCAAGTAACACTTTAATAGAGAGAAACAAAGTAACAAGATATCAGTATCATATGAAGGAAATTATACGTAATTCAATGACGTCAGTGTATCATTACATTTTCAATCAACAGCGCCAGAAACTCTCTGCTTAATATAGCGCAAAACACGCTATATAGCAGTACCACACACCTGATAGTGCTTATGTTAGTCCTCAAAGTGCAGATGCGGGATTTCGATGAACTGGTTAAAACAAAGTGGAAGAGAACAGTGTGCACATCTCACTAAAGCCGCATTATCACATTTAAAATCACTTTCGTATTCACGCAGCCCAGTATCAAAAGCCACACTGATTACATTTTCAAATGATGATATTGGTATGTCAATGTCATAACCCGGCTTTCACCAAGCAAACTGCAGCATAGGCTTATTCGTAGGTGCAGCAAATTGATTGTAGGTCACAGAGTGAAGTTTCATGATGAAATAATGATCATGTTTCCTTACCTGTGGTTTGGCACATTTTAGTCTTACAAAATCAGTATTCCTTCTGATATAGAGCTTATATTTCCGAAAGAAGTAAACATCAAGGAATGGCAATATTTTGTTGTTTTCGGTAGCAATATCTTCAGCATAACATCTTTGTTTGGTAAAGTTGCATCTATAAGGGTACGATCTGTATGACCTGTCCAGGAATAACACAACAATATGCCCTTTTCGTGGCTCGTTAATGGCGCTAGTAGACAAGTGCGCAGTTCTGCATGGAAATGACACACACCACTTTCTTGTTTATGATCGCGTGTTTTCGTTCGGTGCCGTGCGTTCGAGATCAAAGATGTTCCTTGTTTAGGGGTCATATATTCAGCAAAGTTGGATCTAGCTATTACGCTTAGTGCAATCAGGAAACATAGTAAATACCACTTAAAAATTTGGATAAAATCCAGCGACTTTATTAATACGATATACGATTTTATGCTTAATACCTCTTGAGCAGAAAATTAACACGCTTCAAGTTAACATATTAAAAGCAGTTTACACTTCGTATCAGCTGGCGTCAGTTAAAAGTATTAGAAAAAGTAGGTGGGGAATAATTTACTGTCTACAGTATACCATCTCCAGAAGGAACTTGCACATTCTTTGCCACACGTGGTGGGACATAGTCTTGCTGAAATATCGAATGTGGAGTTGCCGACAGGAATGAAGGCAGCACGATTAGTTTCACCATGATAACGTCTGATACGTACGCGTACATAACTGGAGAACAATTTGACGCGGGACTCATACGAAAAAACTGTATTTTGCCACTCAGCACACCAGTGACTGATATCATGAAAACATTGCGTTGTGAGACGTTCGTGGTTGTTGGTGAATGGAAGCCGACGCAATGGTATACGTTCAGCAGACTGCGTCAGAGCATCGACGCAGACATGTTCTCCAACGTCGAGCCAACACTATGGACGAAGCTGTTCTGTCGGCTACGGCCATGCATACAAGATGCATCCAGTGCTGTGGTTACGTTGTGTGGCCCAGTACCTTCTTCTGTCCACTAGCTCAATACACGCATCACTGTGGTAACAACGTGCCATGTACAAACCGTAATGTCACGGTACGACATACCCGTACCCCTAAAACCAATACTTCCGCCACGTTCGAACTCTCTCTTATGTTGAAAGGTGGACACAGTTAATCGAAAAATTAACTCCATTAATCGCTAATCCACTACATAAAAAGATAACTTCGAAAATCGTTAAAGCGTTACATTTTTGCAAATTTAACGCAAGTTAAAGTTAACCGTTAAAAGGTAACCTTTAAAAGTCAACCATCCAAGAGTGTAACTGATGTTTACGTATTGTAATAGATATTACTGCAAGTAATACCAAGCTGCTACGTACCATGATGTGAATCAATAATACATCTACCATATGTCCTTCTGGAAATTGTGTTTTTACCGGGGTTCAACGTTTTCACCAGCTTCTCAAACGTATCGGATTCTTCAACGTGTAGTGGAATCTTGTTAGTAACGAAAAGGTTTGCAATACATCGGTCCACACCAGCTTGAAATACGTTAGTTCCTGTACCTACGATACCAAATTTTTTATTGACGTAAACTTTTAATAGCAGATTGCGATGAAAAAAATTAATTCTGCTGTTATGTACATCAGAAGAAGCCACAGCAATACAAAAAAGGCTTTGAATTATTTTTCTTTTTTTCCCCCAAGGGTTGGGTCTGTTTTTACTTTTTCTTCAAACTGTTCATATTTGGAAATATGCATCCTCTTGATATGTTGTTTAAGATTATTAAGGCTAGGCACGTGTGCCTTGATTGTAGAAAGTTTAGGCAAACACAGTTTCAATTCATAAATCTACTGTTCTCCCAGTCTTGATTTAAGTGCAACATAATCGAATAAATGTGGCCAAGGATTTTTAATATTCTCGTTGCTATTGTTAGCATTGCTACTTTCACTAACGAACTGAAGAGCTACAGTTTTCATGACGAAATCATGTAATGAATGCAGATTAACTTATTTCACTAACGAACACCAAACCAATAGCAACTAAAAAGTGAAATTTTCCTGGTAGTAAAATAGATAGATTATAAAAATATCAAAATCAATCCCCGATTGAATTAGAAACAAGTAGTGAGCGCCGGTTTGAAGATGTAAAATAGAAACGCTTCAAAACTCTAGCTTTCCTGCTCACACCCACGCAATGCCTAGCATAATAATTATATACGCATCCTCGCTGTAAGTACGAGCGTGGCATGGCGCGCAATTCAAACATACCAAACGACGTCAACTACCAATGTAACGGACTAAAGTTAACGGTAGTTCGATTTAACTGAAGTTAAAAAGATCGTTAACGATTTTTTATGTAAACTTAAAAGTTTAATTCTTGCACTTTCGTTAACTTCGTTAATTAACGATTAAAGGATTGACGATTTTCTGCCCAGCTGTGCATATTGATATTGTGCCATTTGATGTAGAAGTTTTATACCAGCACATTTGTGCGTGTCTGCACTTCAGGCGTAACACTGACCTAGCCGGTCACACAAAAAGTGTGCTACTGGGTCTACGTGCACGCCACATCTCTGCAATTATAATCACTTATTATGGTTCCACTGTTCTATACATCCTCAGATTTTGGTGTGATTCATACAGTTCCTTCTGGGTGTTTCAATGTTCACAGGCACTAGTGTGTTTTCTAACGGACAAGGAAGACTGGAGTCAACGCCGATTTTTCGTTCGATTTCGTCGTGTGCTGAGTCGGTGGACGTTTGTTTTAAGATGAGATCTGAAAACATGGCCTTCTAGAATTCAAAATAAAACAAAAAGCATTTCAGGCATCAACTTTACTGTCCGATTATTTGTTGAAAAGATTTCAGTGCAATGATTAAAGCTGAACATTCGTTTTTCCGTCTCAAGTATATAATGTCGCACTTTATGTAATCAGTCAGAGAGACAAAAGAAATAATACGTCACAGCGAAAAGTGTTTCAAAATGCATTTACATCCTCATGGAACAGAATTATAAAAGCTTAACGAGCTATAATAATGCTTTCAAAAATAAATCTTTAGATAAACGACACAATGTAAATTAAATGAAAAATATTTTATTTGCATTCAACAACGGAAAACGTTTAAAAATAGGAAAAACTGAACAGTACACTAGTCGCAATTATTACTCTACTTTGTCATTTGTGTGGACCTACGCGGCTACGGACACCAAACCTCAAACGAAAACAATATTTGTTAACACTGGAAGTGAACTGAGTGAAAATGAATATCTGAAAAACCCTAAACAACATGTAAATGTGACCATTCAAAACCACAACCCAATCAATGCATTGTTAAATGATAAAAAGTGTAAATATTTTAAGTCTTTTAAGCAAAACAAATAGCTTTATGTTCTGAGCTATTCACGGACGTATTTATGGTGAATAGGGGCTTTTTTATACGCCTCGTCGACGTCGAGGTCATTAGAGGCGGGATGGGATTGGGGACAAGGAACGGGAAGGAATTCGGCAATGGCCTTTTCAAGGAAGCATCAATTTGGATGTCCGGACTCGGATTCGAACCGGCGTCCTCCCGAATGAGAGGTCAGTACATTAACCGTTCACCCGCCACGCTCGGTATTAGTTGTTTTCAGTAGGTAACTGCTACCTTGAATGTTTTTTTTTTAACGGAGTTACGGCTGTAAGGGTTTGGGAGAGAGACTATACTGGCCTTTTCCAACCAAATGTCAACCACTCCTTTGCACGGATGAGGTTCTGGCGTCCGAAAGATTCCCGGTATAAGGAGTCACCCACTGCTTGCCAACGGCCTCCGTTAGGAGGGCGGAAGAGTGGGGAGCGGTCCAGGCCACCCTCTTGTCCTTGGGGTTGGAAACGGCCCCTAAAGGAGGATGAATCAGAAATGATCAATGGCATCGGGATGCAGAAGGCAACGGGAAACCACTGCATTAAAGACACAAAGGGTATCTGGAGGACATGTAATCCTCTCAAATCACTTATATCATGATGGCTTTTTCCTGGGTAAAATATTCCGGAGGTAAAATAGTCCCCCAATCAGAACTCTGATGGGGAATAGTCTGGTACGAGTCACCAGAATTGATAGAAACATTCCACGAGTCGGAGCGTGGATTACTGGAAGACTAATAGGGCAAGTAGGTTAGACAACTTAAAAAGGGAGATGGAACGACTTAAGTTAGATGTTGTTGGGATTAGTGAGATTAAATGGAAGGACGCACAGGATTTCTGGTCTGTGGAATACAGGATAATTAGCACACAAGCTGTCAATGGAGTCAGTGGTGTAGGATTTGTATTGAATAATAGAGTAGGGAACAGGGTGAATTATTATGAACAGCTTAGTGACAGAATTATTTTGATGAGATTAGAAACTAACCCGCTCCAAATACATTAGTACAAGTGAATATGCCTACGTCACAGGAAGATGACGAACAAATAGAGAAAATATACGTCGATATTGAAGAACTAATCCAAAATTTGAAGGGGGTGGAAAATCTAATAATCATGGGTGATTGGAATGCAATAGTGGGAGAAGGAAAAGTGGGGAATAATGTAGGACCTTTTGGTCTCAGAGAAAGAAATGAGCGAGGAGGTAGGTTGTTAGAATTTTGTGAAATATATAAGCTAGTAGTGGCAAACACACTGTTTAAGAACCATGCAAATAGGATATACACCTGGAAACGTCCAGAGGATACAGGAAGATATCAGCTAGATTATATCATGGTCAAACAGAGATTCAGGAATCAAGTTCTAGACTATAAAGCGTACCCAGGAGCAGACATAGACTCTGACCATAATTTGATAATAATGAGGTGCAGGCTAAAATTCAATGCGAATAAGGAAGCAGTATAAGCAGAACAGACTGCAAGTGAATAAACTGAAACAATCTAGCACGAGAGAAAATTTTGCAAAAATGGTAGACTGTCTAAGAAGTAATTCTGTAAGGAGCTCAACCGAGGACAAATGAAATGCATTAAAGACCGAGATAATGAAAGCTGGTAAAGAAACATTAGGCTCTAGGAAACAAGCTGCCCGAAAACCTTGGATCACAAAGGAAATTTTGAAACTGATGGATTTAGAGGAGAAGGCACAAAAATGCTCCGGATGAAGTAGGAAAAGAGCAATACAGGCAATTTAGAAATCAAATAAACAGGAAATGTAAAAAAGGAAGAGAATAATGGCTACAAGAAAAGTGTGAAGAAATACAAAAGCAAATGGTCGTAGGTAAAGTAGATGTTGCGTACAGGAAGATCAAACAGAATTTTGGAGAAAATAAGAAAATAGATGTAAACATTAAGGCTGCCGATGCGAAACCTCTTTTAAACTCAGACGACCGAACTAACCGATGGAAGGAATACATTGAGAAACTTTATGATGGGGACGACTTGAACAATAGCGTAATGACAAAGGAAGGTTATGTCGACACTGATTATTTAGGAGATCCTGTTTTGAGCACAGAATTTAATAGAGCTTTGAATGACTAGAAAGCAAACAAGGCTATTAGAATTGATGAGATCCCTGAAGAACTTCTTAAATCCCTAGGAGAAGAAGGAATCGAAAGATATCAAAAAGTAATGAAATAGTAGAAATTCCAACTGATTTTAATAAAAATATCATCTTCACACTTCCGAAGAAAGCAGAAGCCGACATATGTGAGAATTATTGAACCATTAGTCTAACATCATATACTTCAAAATTACTGACCAGAATAATATACAGAAGAATGGAAAGGGTAGTAGAAGAGATAGTAGCTGAAGATCAGTTTGGGTTTATGAAAATTCGTGGTACAAGGGAAACAGTTCTGGTTTTAAGATTAATACTTGAAGGGCGGATCAAGAAAAACAAAGACACTTTCATGGCGTTTGTTGATTTAGAAAAAGCTTTTGATAATATTAGGTAGAACAAGATGTTCAAAATTTTAAAGAAGTCAGGTCTTAAATATCGAGATAGAAGAGTACTTTATAAACTATATAAGAATCAAGTAGCTATAATAAAAGTAGAGAACCATGAGAGACATGCATCAGTTAAAAATGGTGTAAGACAAGGTTGTAGTCTGTCCCCATTAATATTCAACCTGTTTGTAGAAGAAGCAATAAAGGAAATAAAAGGAAAATTTTCATGTGGCATAAGTGTTCAGGGAGAAAAAATCAGTATACCTCGATTTGCTGATGACATTGTCTTGTTAGCAGAACGGTCTGAGGATATTGAGAAGTTACTGAATTGCATGAACAAACTACTGAAGGAAAAAAGTGATAAAATGTAGCAGAAATGATACCAATACTAGTAGATTAAATATTAAAATAAGATCGGATGCAATAGGAGAAGTAATAATTTCTGCTACTTGGGAAGCAAAATTACAAGTGATGGTCGAAGCAAGAATGATGTTAAAAGCAAAATAGCACTAGCAAAAAGAGCCTTCATGAAAAAGAGAAATCTTTTAGTTTTTAACAAAAATCTAGAAATGAGAAAGAACTTTTTAAAACTCTATGTGAGGAGCACAGCACTTTATGGTAGCGAAAAATGGACTTTAAATTGAAGCATTTGAAATGTGGCGCTACAGAAGAATGCTGAAAATTAAGTGGACGGACAAATTACGAAATGAGCGAGTTTTGGAAATGATGGGTGAGGATGGAATTTTGTGGAAGAAGAAGCTTACAGAAAGAAGAGACAGGCTGGTAGGTCATATTTTCAGACATGCAGGATTGGTTAATTTGTTAGTGAAGGGAACAGTCATAGGTAAGAACTGTAGATGAAGGCAGAGATTAGAATATATGAAACAGATAATTGAGGACATGGGTTGTAAGGGATATGTAGACATGAAGAGGTTAGCACAAGACATGAAGGGATGGAGAATTGCATCAAACCACTCAAACGACTGAAGAGAGAAAAAAAAAACAGCACCCTTAGCTAAGCTAAAATTCGCTCAATGTAATGATTGGGTATGACACTTAAGATTCCTATCCAACACCATTAACATGAGCTCCATATTAGATTTTGACAGTAGGTAGACAAAAAGGTAAAAAAGTGAAAATGAATCAAAAAAGACAATACTATGAGAAATTAAACCTTAATGAATATCATTAATGTCACAAAAATCTGTCAGTTGCTGCAAGAGTTGATGACGTAGGAGCACTTGAAGGAAGTGTCTACCTCAGTCTTGTACATTTTTGTTATTAGAACTTCGATGCTTATTTTAAAACTTGGATTTTCCGCCTTTAAAGCTTCAATACGGAACGTCTACTCACATAGCATTGTAGGTGCTTAATGTAAATTGCCTATGAACTGTTATGATTAAAAGGACAGTAAAGAAGGCTTTCACTATTATGGTTAAATATTTGTACTGAAACTGTGTTCTTTCGCAAAAATGAAAATATCTTGAGATGTAACTTGGTAATAAACTTAGCTGACCAGGGCGCAAAGAGAGGTGCGTCTATGGGGGGGGGGGGGTAGATGGGGGGGAGGAAATTGGGTTAGGAAAGTTTGGTCAGGCCCTGCTTGAATGAGATGTAGCAGTTGGTGGACAGCTAGATTGGTTTGTCGATATTTCTGTAGAACGTAATCAATAACTGGTATGATAAAAGAGCTGAGTTGACAGCCACTGCAAGACAAGAGATGGGAGAAAAGAAACCAGGCCTCAAATAAGGCATACATCTAGCTTGGATAGTGAATGAAAAATTAGGAATAGGTTATAGAAGGAAAGAAATGACCAAAACGAGTTCTCGATTACAGGAATAACGTAGTAGGAAGGGCAATGAATAATCAAAAGAGGTGCTGAAAGCTTAAACTCAAACAGTGATAGATTTCAAATCTAAACTCAGGTGAAATTGCCATGGAGGGGCAAGCTCTGTTCCACCTAATAATGCTAAAATTTCAATCGGACAAACCAGATCATGCAGAATAATATTTCAGCCCAACCACCCTCCAAGTTTGATCGGCACATGTGATTCTAAAGAAGACACGGCAAGAAATCCATTACTCTCTTAACGATAGGTGATTGTTGCAATACAGATACGGACGAGTTATGAGTACATTCCACGAACAAAGGTAGAAAGAGAATTTAAATAAAAATCAAAGTAAGAGGATATCGTGTAAATTGGGTGTAAGTGTTTTTTAGTATATATGTGTGGTAGTTCCACAGTTTTCGATTTCAGAGTTTTCGGAAATCATATAGAAGTGAGTTTATTAAAACTGCGATTCCTTTAAATTTTGCATAATCATTCAAAACCACACTACATACAATTAATCTATTTTAATGGAACAGAAAACTGTGAGATACTAAAATTTTTCGCGATAACTTTCGAATCAATTGGTGTCAGGATAATAAAACGTAACGCAAGTCTGCGCAGGTTGGAAATATTCGGAGAACGCACGAATAACAAATAGCGGGACCTGCCACGGCTGCTGTGCCCAGGGACGAATTCACGGTACCTCCCTTGTGTGTGAAGACTCCGGGACGATTTATATACTGGACGGATGAGGGACTTAGAGGCACAATATGTGTCGAGCGGTATGATGCCAGTGAGAGATTGTGTATCGGGCAGGTGCAAGAACAAAATCGATTATATCTGCACAGTGAACACAGTACCCACGAAAGCAGGACTTCTCAGCTAAGCTGTACGGTAACACTGCAGTGTTCAAACCAAACAACGCCTTAAGCACCATGATTCCACGGACACGGATTGGGTGACTGAATGATTCCCGGTATATGGAGTAAACCCACTGCTTGCAAGCAGCCTCCTAAAACGAGGCCGGAAGAGCGGCGAACAGCCCAAGGCACCATCTTGCCTTGGGATTCAAAAGGCCCCAAGGGCTCATGAATCAGCAGGCAATGAATTAGAAGGAAGCAAAGAGAAGCCACTGCGTTAAAAACTCAAAGTTTATCTCGAGGCCATGTAATACAAATTACATAAAGAATGATGGTTTCTTCAAGGAAAATAGGGCCTCAGTCGGATCTCCGAGTGGTTGGTTAGGGAGGATACATCAGAATGGATAGATACATTTGATAAGTCAGAGCGTGGAATCTTAGAAGTTTAAATAGGGCAGGTAGAACAGGAAAGAAATAAAGGTAAATGGAACTACTTGAGTTAGATTTGGTTGGGATTGGTGAGATTAAGTGGAAGGATTGACAAGTTTTCTAGTGTGAGCAATGTAGAATAATTACAACTAAAGCTGTTAGAGGGTGGGATTTATAATGAACAAGAGAGTAGGGAAACTGGTGAGTTATTACGAATAGTATGGTAACAAGATTGTTTTCAATAGGGTAGAAACCAATGATACGCGAACCACGTTAGTACAAGTGTAAATTCCAACGTCACAAAAAAGTTGAAGAAATTGAGGAAATACACAGGAACGGCGAAGAGTGAAACCAATATGTGAAGGGGAAGGAAAACTGTATAATTATAAGTGCTTGGACTGCGATACTACGAGAAGGAAGAGAGGAACACGCCAGGAAGTTTTTGTCCATGAAAAGGAAATGTTAGAATTTTGAAAAAAATTAAACACGTCGTGGTTAATACACTGTTTGAGAACAATGCACGAAGGATAAAAACCTGGAAAAGTTCAGGGGATACAGGTAGATATCAGCTAGATTACATCATCATCAAAAAGCGATGCAGAATCCAAGTTGTACACTGTAAACCATATCCAGGTGCTGGTATAAACTCTAACCACATTCTAATAGTTATGAAGTGCAAGCTGAAATTCGAGAGAACAAATAAGCAACATAGGCAGAACAGAAATAGAAAGAATCTCTCATCACAGAAAAATTTTGAGTGATGGTATGTGTGGGTCTAAGAAAAAACTGAAAAGAAATCAACTGGTGACAAATGGAATGCACTGAAGCGAGAAGTAACCAAAGCTCGTAAAGAACAATTAGGCATTAGGAAAGAAGCTGCCAAAAATCTTTGGTTCACTGAAGAAATATGGGAGTTGAGAAGTAACAAAAATACTCAGGATAAATCAGGAAGAATGGAGAACAGATTTTTTTTTTTAAACGAATAAACAGGAAATGCAATATAGAAAATGAAAAGTGATTGCAAGAAAAGCGCGAAGATGTAGCAAAGAAAATAGTGCAACTTAAGTAGATGTGACACAGACGATGATCAAAGCGAAGTTTTAGAGAAAAGATGTATAAACATTAAAGCTACTGATAGGAAACCTCTTTTAAGCTCAGAAAAGATATCCGATGGAAGGAACACATAAAAAGCTATGTGATGGGGATGTTCCGAAAAAGAAGATGATGTCGACATTGATGACTTAGGAGATCTTTTTTTAAGGACAGAATATGAAAGATCTTTGAAAGATTTCAAATCATATAAGGTGGTTGGAATTGCAGAGCTTCTAAAATCCCTCTGAGAAAGAGAGATTATTCAAATTGATATTAAAAAATTACGTAACAGGAGAGATTCCAACTGATTTTAATAAAAGTATCACCTTCACGCTTAGGAAGGAAGCGGAAGGTAACAATAATGAAAATTATCAGACTAAAAGTCACATGCTTCAAAATTGCTTACTATGCTAATATAAAGAAGAATAGAAAGGATAGTTGACTAGATAGTAGGTGAAGATCAGTTTTGGTTTAGGAAAAACTAAAGTACATGAAAAGCAATTGTGACTTTTAGATAAATACTTGAAGGGTGGATCTATAAAAACAGACACTTTTACAGCGTGTTGATTTAGAAAAACTTTTGGTAATTTCAGGTGGTGCCAATATGTTCATATCTTAAAAATTCAGGTCTAAAGTATCGAAATAGAACAATACTTTATAATTGATATAAGAATAATGAAAGTATAAAATCTCGAGATACATGCACGAGTTAAACAGGGTGTGAAACAAAGTTATACTCTATCACCATTGATATTCAACTTGTAATTAGTGGCAGCAATAAAGTAAATAAAAGAATAGTATAATGTGACATAATTGTTCAAGGAGAACAAATTAGTGTGCTAAGATTTGCCAGTGACATTTTCCGTTTGGCAGAACGTACTGAGGGTATTAATAAATTATTGAATGGCAGAAATAAAGTACTGAAGGAAGATTTTGGATTAAATGTAAATCATTGCAAGACAATAGTGAAGCAGTTATGATAGAAATAATAGTAGATTAAATACAAAATTAGGATCAGATGTAACAGTAGAAGTAAAGTCGAGGAACTGATGATAGCAAAAAAAGAAATATCGAATTGATTCCGAGATGTTTGTTTCATGTTCTACCTTTACCGTCATAGTGCAGAAATTCTCTGAATTTCATTTCTATGTCAACTAAATTAAACTGTAAATTTCTCACAACTGTTAATTTGAAATAAATGGCAATTTTTGTAGACGCTAGATTTCTTTGTTTATTGAGAGGTAAAATACTTTTCCTTTTGCGAAAAATAATTTGTACATGTGTTTTGTTTTGCAATTTATGTCCTACAGCAATACGTACATATATGCGGTTAAGAAATAGTTTCTAAAAGCAAAAAAGCAAGTAAAATTAAATTTTTAAGCCCTTAACTTTTTTTTAGTGACAAAACGCAGTTATTTCATTTAGGTTCCATTGAAGGTTAAGTTCTCAGTTGAAACGCGTATTACTTTGCTCTGTGATAGAATCGACTCCCTGATTTTATGAATGTTTTTACAGATTTCTCACACGTTTTCCAATTACATTAATGGGAGTCGGTTATTCACTGTATTAACTGGTTTAGAGAAAGAGTACAATTAGAAAGCAGCGTATAATCATTTCAAAGCGTGGATAACTCTTTCGATTTTCTTACTGCGCGTGACATATATACCAGTACCATTAAGGGGCACTTCACAACTCAAATTTATTGTTATGCAGCAATGGGTACGATATCTGTTATAATCAGATTCCAGTCATTTCGCAGATTCCAGATAAAGTTTTAATTGAAACCCAAATGTCTGAAATGCGAACTGATCCATCGGAATGCAGAAGAAACATTACTATTGTCATTCATAAATCTTCAATTACGCAGTTCCTTTTATAACTAAAAACGTTTTCAGAAATCACGGATGTGGTTTAGTCATCAGAACTACAAACCTAGCACAGAATTGTAGTAAGTGAACGATTTTCGAAAAATCAATACGAAAACAGTAATGAAGATATCACGTATGCTGTTTCAGATGACTGATTTAATTTCATGGCTCTCATATTTCTGCAAGCCCTGCATCTCTGTTAACGAAAGCATAAGTACATTTTGTATCAACAATGAAAAGCAGATTTTCACTATCCAACTGATCTCGACAATTCTTAACGTAAGATAATTGAATCCCTCACAGGGTATTTCACGTCAGTTAAAAGTTACAGCTTTTAGTTATGCCTTTTTAAAATTAGGATTAGATCCATTTTATATACCTGAATTTTGGTTGACAGCTATTGTATCATCTAGTTCGTTGAGTTGTTTAATTTTTCGAGATAAATGTTTTTAATGATAAATCGCATTACAAAATTTCAAGTTCAAATCACTGAGATGAGTCGGAAACCAGCGATCGTAGCTCGTGGTGACTTGGCTGCCACCTACCAGGCAATGTGCGAACTGCATGCCCCTAGCGGCTAAAGCTGATAACCTCCAGTGGCAGCTATTTTCTTTAACCTTGGATTCTGTCAGTATCGGTGTGGGTATTAATCTATCAAATCTTGGCATTTTCGTTCTAAGGATACTAATTTATTTTTCGGAGAAGATATTATATCATTTCAGCAACTTTACAAAGACGAATATAGAAAGATAGAGGCTAAAGTAAAATGATTTTAAAAATTAAAATATCAAACAAATCAGATTAGTCACCATCAAGAGGGAAACATATTCCTTAATATCAATTTGCTGTACAATGAGATGATTGTAATCACTGACAATGAAAGATCACGTATTCAAAATATAATTTCTATTCTTGCTGTTACTTGAACATCTTTTTTTTATGAAAAATTAGAAATGCTTTTCAACATAACACAAAAAAATGAAAAAAAACTGGCACAACACTTTCACAAAGAAATTTAAATTGCTTAAATTTTTCTTTGTTAGTTTTGATGATTCACAGCAGGCCATGCCAACCCATATGAACTTGCGGGCTACTTCGGAAATACATCGTAACTCCGCGCGCTGCATATAAAATTATATAACCCCATATTAGATTTAAATTAAATCACTTATGAGTGAAACATAGAACCTGTTACATTACATGTTCCAAGATGCGCGCATCATGAGTTCCCAGAATATAATTTAATTGTTCTGCGAATTCATAGCTGTAAACTCATAAATCAAACAGGCAATATCTGTTATATATTCGCAATAATATTATTTTAAAAATAAAGTTAATTTTTCCTCATAATTTCGAGAGTTAATTTTTTATTATATGGATGAACAAATAACGTATTTTTTCATTACATTGGTTTTAATTACTTTTACCATTATAAAATAAATATATTTGGTAAAAGTGTGATGATAAATCTGGCGGGCCGGAAAAATGTTCAAGCCGGACCGCATGCAGCCCGCGGTTTGGACACTCTTGGTTTAGAGAATCAACCAATGAGTTACGACCGGTCGGAAATGCCTAAGTTATAATTTCTGATCCACAACATACTAAAACTACGCATGACACATTAATTACATTTAGCGCTTTTCTTGTAGTAACAAAAGGAAAAGAAACAAGGGAGAATACTAATTTTTCTATTAATAATTGTTTATTCTTAGGATTTACTTGTTTCAGGACTAATGTAACTTGCCCAGTCGTACTTGCACATTGTGTATGGTAGAACAATTAGTACTATCACGTGGAAGGGAAGAGGTAATTATTACGATAAGTTTGCACTTAATTTCAAGCAAAAAAGAGTAAGGAAATTTTGTTTTTAGGTAATGCAGTCAGGGAGTGGGATAAATTACCAACTGAAATGCTGAACAATTTACTTGAAAGAATTTTTTTTAAAAAATAAAATATTAAAATTGTCAAGGGGATGTAGATGGTGCAATTGCACTCAAAGAATTTAACATTTTTTGAAAAAAAAATCAATAAATGGGTAATAAGGAAGCGACCATAAACTACGTGGTTTGGCCTGGGGGGGGGGGTTGACTGGAAAGCTACGCTGGGCTACTTGGTTAAAAAGGGGGTGGGGGTTCCGAGCCAAACTACGTAGGTTTTTATTCATATTATTTGTCACAGTTATAATGAGGTACAAAACACACAACAACATTTGAATACTTATTTCCATCATTTAATTATCTCCGTACGTAATTTACGATAGTCTGATAGTAAGAGAAAACAGTACAAAATGTCTTCTGGATTCAGTAGGGAAAAAAGCTACGTGCTATGTGGAGGTGGGGGGGAGGGAGGCGGGTTCACAGGTGGCCAAAATGGAGCTACGTGGTTTATGGAGGGCCCCTTAGGTTTGTGGGGAAATCCCCTCAAGGCATATGCTCCTTTAAATTACATCAGGAAATTTTTTTTAATCTTCTGTCATGGTGTGCATATTTACGCAGGTAAGTCATGTACTTGGTAGGCATCAAAATGAGAAACTTAACGTTATTAAATACGTATTTTCATTCCTAGATGTAGTTTCTTTTGAGTAACTGGAAATCCAAGTTCGTTATAACTAGAAAAATAGGCATTGCATTCCGTTTATAACTAGTTGTCTTTTTCAAAAACATCTGCACGAAAATGTTATTACGGTGGTGTTTTAGGCTATTCCTGTAACGTGCAAAATGCCTAAAATTGGTAAGACGCGAGTACACAAATAAAATAATGATACTTCGCTTTGCTAAATAATTTCTGAAATTTTTAAAGAGGAAGTCGAAGTCTCTTACGGTTAAAAGTATAATCAAGATCAACAAACAAACGAAAATTCTTCTTTTTATAATAATCAAATACAAAAATGACTTTATTTTTGCCTTCCTAAAGGTACTGTGGGATATACTATCGGCATGGGCCTAGGTTCAAAGCGTATAGGCCACAATCAACCACAAGAATACTGGAATTCCTTTACATTTCACAAACAAAATTTTAACGTCTTACACAAATTTAATTTTCACAGAAAGTCGTCAACATTTGACTTCTCTAACCAGCGACAAGCAACCTAGGAAAAATAAAAAAGCGGATAGAGTATCTACTATCAAACAAACTCAATCGGCATATAAATTGTTATCAAGGAAGCTAATATTTTTATTAGCATGCACAAACGAGTAAAAACGATACGCATTAACATAAAACAGGCAGACTGCATTGTCACCTTCTATATCACCTGTTTTACACGATGATCACTGAAGATGTTGACAGTTCTGAGACGCAAAACTTTTAAACGAAAGAAAGGTGTGGCGAAGGGAACATTACGCGCAAAGAGCTTGGAACAAAGCTATCCGCAATCCGCTAATGGACGGCAGAGCTGCATTGTGGCTTCCAAGAAACGCGAACTTCTTGAGGATCTCATCTTCCCAGCCTCAACAACAATAGTTACCACTTATCAGCCATTCAAATATTACAATCTATTCAAAAAAACTTCAATACAGGACACTGAAAAGTTACATTGTCAGGCTCATTGGTTAAAGGTATTCGAGGTATTACCGAGTCAATCGATAAAAACACGTGAAAAATTGTTTTCTTCAAAAAGTTAACAGCTTACACAAAAATACATAAGAAGGTATTCTGCTACGTCGCGTGGGCATAAATTCTCTATCGGCTCCTACCCAGGTAGTCATTTACGGACTAGAATACGCCTTAGTTGAGAATACACATCTAAGCGTTAGATGTGAGTGATAAATAACATATTACAAAAAAAATTACTTTGAATCAGCTAAATAATTTATGGCTATACGCTGCAGCAGATCATGTAGAATAGACTGTAATAACAAGGGGAAAATATTAACAAGGGGAAAATATTCAAAGCATAGCTTAAGTTTTTTAGTTTTTCATATTTTTTTGTTACAGCTTTACGCCTCGTCGACGTCAAAGAAAGCACTGGGGGCAAGGAACGGGAAAGAATTTGGTCATGGTATTTCTGAATGAACCATCCCGTCATTCGTCTGGAGTGATTTCATGAAAGAATGGAAAACCCATATCTGGATGGCCGGAGGGGTATTCGAACCAGCGTCCTACTGAATTAGAGATCTGAGACTTATCTCTCACCAACACTCGGTCATTCTTCCCGTACAGAATTTATTTGGTTAGATCATTACTTACACGAATACATATTTAGTTTATCATTTATTTTAAAATCTAATTAATCAGCATCAGATTCAGAAAATTTATTGGTGAGTATAAGCCTTAGGCCACACGTTCATCAATCTATTGCTTTGATTTTCTTATAACTTCCCCCATCGTCGCCCTCGAGATCATTAGAGATGTTAAAAAACTGTGTGAAGACGTGGGAAGGAATTAGAGCATCGCATTTTGGAGAAACCACCCCGGTATTCAAAAAGAGGCCAAAATTTGGATAACTAGTCCGAGATTCGAATGCTAGGCTCTAGTGTTATACCCTCCTAATACGTCCCACACACCAATACAGGGTGTCCACAAATGAATATCGGGGTTTTAATGCTTTATAAGATTTATTACATTATCCTTACAGTTATAAATGATATGTCAAATGAAAGAGCAACTCAAAAAGTTTTATATACAAGCTTACAAGTGTTCTATGTGGGCACCATTTGTCACACGGCACACATCAAGTCTGTAGCCGAGTTCTTCCCAAACGTTGAGCAGTGTGTCTTCAGTAACTGTTGCAACAGCTGCTTCAATCCTCTGTCGTAATTCAAGGACGCCGGCTGGTAACGGAGGCACATACACACGATCCTTGATGAAACCCCAAATGTAGAAATCGCATGGCGTTAGGTCAGGTGAACGTGGAGGCCACGCATAGCAAGCTCTATCATTGGGCCCCTTGCGGCCAATCCAGCGGTCGGGTCCAGTTACGTTCAACCAACCGCGTACTTCGTTATGCCAGTGAGGTGGCGCACCATCTTGCTGGAAAATGAAGTTCTCTGGTTCATATTGTTCCAACTGAGGGAAGAGCCATTGCTCTAGTGTATCAAGGTAAGAAGTACCAGTTACAGTCGGTTCATCAAAAAAGAAAGGTCCGTAAACTTTCCGCCGGGATACGGCACAAAAAACATTAATTTTAGGGGAGTCTCGTTGCACTTGTATGATCTCTTGAGGATTTTCTGAGCCCCAGATCCGCACATTATGAGTGTTAACATGTCCACTGAGGTGAAAGGTCGATTCATCACTGAAGACAACATGATGTAGAAAATCTTCATCGTCATGTAAGAACATTTCGTTAGCGAATTTGGCACGTAAACCATGGTCTGCAGGCTTTAGAGCCTGTAACAACTGTAAACGGTAAGGACGTAGTTGCAAGCGTTTCCTTAAAGCTTTCCAAACAGTCGACTTAGAAATTTCTGATTCGCGACTAGCCTTCCGAACAGATTTCTTTGGGCTACGAGTGAACGACTCTCTCACTCGCTCAACAGTCTCTTCGCTAACTCTTGGTCGTCCCGCGCTCTTCCCTTTACAAAGGCAGCCTGTATCTTCAAACTGATGATACCATCTACGGATGTTATTGTCACTTGGAGGATCACGCCCGAACTTAATGCGGAACGCACGCTGCACAGTAACTACAGATTCAGTCTTTGCAAACTGTAAAACACAAAACGCTTTCTCTTCACTAGTCGCCATCTTTGCTACTACCGCATTCTAGCGGATCGCAGCGGAAACATTTCACGCACATGCGCACTAGTGCCAACGAACAAAACTATTTGAGTTGCTCTTTCATTTGACATATCATTTATAACTGTAAGGATAATGTAATAAATCTTATAAAGCATTAAAACCCCGATATTCATTTGTGGACACCCTGTATATTGCAGAAAACTACTTCCACTTTGGCTCCTGATTCATTCAGTCTATTTTTGAAACTAACTCACTGAATATAACGAATGGCAAGACTTGGTAAGACAGGTGCAATTATATAACACAATTCCCGTCTTACGTGCGTTTAGCAGTTTTTTTATGAACTTATTTCTAGTTGTAAACAATGTAATTTTTCAAAATTATGAGGAGTGAACAATAAGCAAGCACACGTGATATAATTGTTTTCCCTACGGATAACAGTGAGATAAAATCCCACCACGGTATCCGAGTTGTCCCTCCTCATTAATATTACGTTTCGGCATATGATAGACGGCCTCGTCAAGTATTATTCCTGAATTGCCTTTAAAGCAGAGGAAGTGAGTGGGGGAACAAAGGTGTTTCATAGCCCTCCGTGGGATAAAGTCAACCATCCAACCACGCCATTATTATTACGCAAACATGAGACACATGTGACATCGAACGCTCTGAACCGCACGAAAACATGTTTAGAATAACAAGCGATCATAAACAAAACAGTGGTGTGTGTCATTTCCATGCAGAACTCCAGAGTCTAGAACTGCGTGTAACAAATGAAAAGAGCCTATTGTTGTGTGATTCCTGGTCAGTTCATACAGATCGTATCCTTCTAGATGCAACATATCCAGACAAAGATGTTATGCTGAAGATATTCCCACCGAAAACAACAAAATACTGCCAACCCCTTGATGTTTACTTCTTTCGGCGATATAAGCTCATATCAGAAGGATTACTGATTTTATAAAGCTACAATGTGCCAAACCACAAGTGAAGATACACGATCGTTATTTAATCATGAAACTTCACTCTGTGGTTTACAATCAATTTGCTGCTTATGTTTCAGTACGCTAGGCGAAAGCCAGGTTATGACATTGACATACCAACTTCATCATTTGAAAATGTAATTAGTGTGGCTTTTGATACTGGAATGCGAAAGTTATTTGGAATGTGATAACGTGGATTTAGTGAAGTGTGCAAATTGTTCTCTTCCACTTTGTTTTAACCACTTCATCGAAATCCCGCGTCTGCACTTTGAAGGACTAATAAAAGCACTATCAGGTGTGTGGTACTGCTGTATATGCGTGTTTTGTGCTATATTTAGTACATTAAACAGAGAATTTTAGGCACTGTTGGTTTAAAATGTAATGATACACTGACGTCATTGAATTACGTATAATTTCGTTCATATGGTATTGATATCCCGTTACTTTGTTTCTCTCTATTAAAATGTTACTTGAGGTAGAATGCAACGTTTTGCGTGGAAATGACACACACCACTGTTTTCTTTATGATCACTTGTTATTCTAAGCATGTTTTTGTGCGGTTCCGAGAGTTCAATGTCGAAGGTGTCCCTTGCAAGTAGGTGAACTTTCTCCCACCTTTCCTAACCGTGACTCCTTCAGCTGTTTAAAGGTTGATGTATCTCTGGCATTTTTTACTAATCTGTGTTACAACGAAACTTTGTTAATGTCAGGTTGAAGAATTCCTAGCAGGTGGGCAGGACGTTGCCGACAGTTGTCACTAATCCATATTACAATCGAGCTTTTTCAATAAAGTGACTTATTGATGACGCGTTGACGGGTTGATGAATTCCTTAAAGGTGGTCGCCGATTATTCTATTCCCTAACCTAAGATAACAATGGCGCTGAATGGTTTATGGACTGTTTGCAGGTGTGCAGGACAGCCCATCATGCACACATAGCCGGCATACGACATTAGCAATAGGATTTTCATCTAAATACGATTTTGAACTGATTGTGGTGATGGAAAAAGTGTATCACATGAAAGTACGAAGAATTGTATGTACTGATCTAGGTATTGGACATAGTGTTTTGCTTAGACCAGTGTACCACTCGATGAGCACCCAGTCACGTGCAGAACGGTGACTGTGGTGAAAACTATATGTTTTTCCAATACTGACCCCGCAGCAGTGTCTTCTTCGGGAAATCGACATGGCGGAACCAGATCGGCGCGCAGCCTGCAGTGGCCATCAATAAAAATAGAGCCTATGTAGTTGCAAGATACTACAAGGAGTTGGTGGATGTGTTAGCTGGTAAGGTGCTAAGTGACTATCATGTGGCTACGGTACAAAAATTAATTGATACGCATATTAGTAATGCTTATGTGAATAAATTGATGTACAGTTCATCACTACACTATATGCAGTTAAGGCGTTATTTCATACCTTTATAAGATTTGACGTTAGCTAAGCTCTTCCGGCATGGTCTCTGGTTGCATCTCCATGAATTCCACGGGTATAGGAACGCTGCAAACAAGAACTGGTACTGATTCGTGGAAGGAATGATACAAATTCATTCAGACAACCCAACTGAAATCCCCGAAAGAGTAAGGTCATCATCAGTAAACTTGCATTGGTGATGTGCAAGTAGGAGAAAGAGAGAAAGTAGCTTCGCTGAAAATTGCAGAGTGTTAGAAGCAACTACGCATTCATTTCAGAAGGTGGGATCAGCTGGAATCCCAATTGCTTCCGATAAGAACGACACAAATTTTGTTTTTGAAAACATCAACACAACTGGAGAAACCGAGGTTCGTAATTCCAAACAAGCAGGAAACACAACGTTGAAACTGGTACGGTCTAGTTTAACCTCTGCCATTTCACCAATGCAAAAGTGATCCCAAAGGTTGGATTCCATTCTGCAAAGTTCCTGGCACATGTCGCGCAACTTGTGCCCGGCACATGTTGCACGTAATTGTTCAACTGTTTCCAATTGCTTGGAACATCTGCAACATTTGAAGAGAGGTCTCGAATGCAAGACTACAGTTGAAGTTTGTACAGGGAATCAAATACAGTGTTTTCCAGTTTCTTGAGTGGAGTGATTTGTTGGTTCAAATATTTGAGCGATATGGACAACTCAGCTACAGAGCCACAGTGATGTACGACAAGTATTCAGATTCCTACAGTCTTACTATGAACGAGAGCTTCCTTCCCCTTCATTAAAAAACGGCGCAACAGCACCTCTCACTGCATTGACAGTTCACAATAATTTAAATCAATTAAAACAATATACACTTTGCTAGTAGTGGGAATGTTCCTCCGTACATGTCTAAATATTGCCTGATCCTGCACCTTTGTATTGCAGAATACGTATCCCTAACTAGTGTTGTTTGGAAGATAGCATAAAACAAGAGAGCACCAATAATTTCCGCTCATTATCGTTACGACCAGTCTTGGACGCACAGGGATTCAAGACAGAAGATTGTTTGTTTATATTCAGAGAAGTTGCTGAATGTGTAATACGATCAGACAGCATTATCGCTACACTTTGTATCTTTTTATCGTCGCCTGCACGTGGAGGTAATAAACCAGCAGTTAGATGGCAGATACACAATTACCATGGAAAACTAGTGTTATAACCTTCAGTAAATTAAGTAGTATTCTACATACAATCACTAACAAAGATGATGCAATTATTTAAGTGATAGGATAGGAGAAGACGGATCTAGAATATTACGTGGAAGAAAGTGGGATACATTATAAAAGAGTTATAAGGCCCGTCACTAAGAGAACTGAACAAAAAGAAATTGAAAAAACACTATAACGGGCATTTATTTTGTAATTCTATATGCAGTGGTAAAAAAAGTATTTTTAATTAGCCAACTGTGGGTGTGATAAAAATGAATCAAATAAATTAAAACGTATTTTCATTTATAGTGTCAAATGTACATTTCACATGATGGTAGTACCACAAACATCATCTACTGGTTCAAAAATCTAGTTTCTATACTATTAACATAATGGAATACTAATAAATTTTTATGTGGTGTTAGTTCACGTCTTAGTCCAATAATGAACTGTTTATCACTTGAGCCACATAAACATAATTAATGTAAATAACAATTAATTTTTGTACCATAGCCGTATAAAAGTTACGTAGCACCTTCTCAGCTTACATGTACACATACTCCTTGTAGTATAATTTAACTACATAAAACTCTTCTACTTGATGGTCCTGTCACAGGCTACACATCGAATAGGTTCCGCCTTGTCGATTCCACAAAGAAACAACCTCTGGCATCGTCAGTAATACGGCAAAAACGTACAGTTTTCACCCCAGCCAGCTTTAGGCACGAGGCGCTGTACTCACCGAGTGGTAAATTGGTTTGGGCGCAGCCAGTGTTGTTGCTGAATAAATCGGACACTATATGGCTAATGATTGGATCAGCACATTCCAGTCTTCAAACTACAGAGTAACTTTGTTGAGCTCTACATTTTCCTGCACCACAACGGTTCAAAATCGTGTTTAGATGAGAATCCTATTATCAATAGAGCATGCCGGTCAGGTGCGCATGAAGCCGCGTCCTGGACACCTGTAACCAGTCCATAAATCTGTCAGCGCCATTGTATCTAGCGTTACGGAACACAACTGACGTCGACCATCTGTAAGCAAGTCATCAGCCTGTAAACGCGTCATTAATATGCTCCTTTTTTGACATAGCTCCATTGTAGTGTAGGTTAGTGACAACAGCCAGCGGCTTCCTGACCACCTGCATGCAATTCATTAACAAAGCTCCGTCCTAACGTTTGTTAGGTAACACTTGTCAGCGATACATCAACCTGTCAACAGCTGGACACGTTGGGAGGTGAGTCACCTAATTAGCATAACAGATGGATGATTGACAGTTTTTTCCCACGGTTGGCTATGAAACATTCTTGTCCCCTACCGAAGTGCACGTATGTACCGGTTGAAGAGGCCTCTTGGCACCAGTCTGATAATATCATACAAGTACTGGCGCAACTTATACCACATTGGATGCTGTAGTGGCCGAAGGACGCTCTTAACATCGGTAAACATTAAAATGTTTGGGAAATACTTATCCAAACCATACATTTTTGTTTATGCCTTTACGTTTCGGCGACTTTGAGACAATCAGTGGCGGGAAAGGACTGGATTCAAATATCGGAAAGGAATTCAGCTATTGCTTTATAAACCAATCATCCAGAGAGATTTTGGAAAATGATGGAAAACGAAAACCGGGATGGCTGGAATGGGATTTGAAAACACGTCCTTCCGATTGCACGACCCGAGCGGTAACGCTCACCCATCCCGGTTTTGCCCTGGGAACTGAAAATTAGGATGGTTTCTTGCTTCGCCACTGTTAATTCTTTTGTCTGTTTGACTGGGATGAATGTAGTGTGTTGTGGATGTGAGATGGAAGAAGGGTGACACGATCAGGATAACAATGTTTTGGCATCTTTCGAAGTATCAAGTGCCCCCTCTCTAAACGAACTGCAAACAGGTTTGAGTTTTAGTCCAGGACTTTGGTACAAAACCTGTTAAATCTCCTGCCAAGTCGGCCATGTCACGAATGACATACAGTATATGATTTGAACCCATTCCGACAGTTGACAATGGAACTGATTTTACTGTGCATTCCGTAAATTCTATTGTTTTAGTTTCCTCTAGTCATTATTCTTTGGATACCAATTAAACTTATAAAGTGGCCTACTGGAGCACAAAACTGGAATAGTAATTTCGTTTGGCCATCTTGGGACCTCGTTTACAGAGTTCATTACCGAGTATAAGTTTGCTACAGTTTAACGTTGAATCCAAACCACGGGAGCATTCTGTCGTTCTTCACGTACACAAAGCAAGCTTTGGCAGAGGTGAAGCTGTGGTTAGGGCCTTTGAAATGCCGAGCTGAGATCGGGCTTCAAACACTAGTCTGATGCCTTAATCACTGAGGCACCAGACCGCTCACAAAATTAGAATATAAGAGTAGAACATTTGACAGTTAATTCTCTGTTATTTTCATATGTGCGTTCTTCCCAATTACATACGCTGGAAGCACAAACAATATACTATATTTTGGGTTATTATTTACCGCGATCGAGCTTATGTCCAGATAGCAATTTTCTTAGATATTTACTTTTTTATATAACAAGTAGTTTTACTTTAAATTTTTACACGGAGGTAAATGGTTCTATGCCTTCCTCACAACAGTTTCCAGTCATAACTTCCTTACCTACAAACGTAAAGTTTACTACTTGTATATGACTGATACTACGCCCTAGTTTATGTTGACCATCGTCTCTTCTCATTCATTCACTACTTCTAAGTCTTCGCTTGATATCCATCATTATCAGTGAATGCCTTATACGTAAACACCACTCTCTTTACTCACTCCCTGACTTCCACCTACTCCCAGACCACCTCATTTACCATATCACTTACTGACATTTTACTTATTGAAACAAAAGAACGCTACTATATAGGAGTTAATTTTCAAAGATAATTCCAAACAATACAGCAGTTGCTGGAAAATGAATGCACAGAAGAATTTACATAGGATTTTAGGAACGACAGCGCTAGTTTTAGTGATAAAAATACGAGCACTCAGTCGTACGTAACAGATAAAATACGAGCACTCAATCGTACGTAACAGATAAAATACGAGCACTCAATCGTACGTAACAGATAAAATAGCAGAACTCAGTCGCACGTAACAGATAAAATGGGGTTTGGTTGAATTGTTATCGTTTAGAGCACGCGAGTGGTAAATCTCAGATCACAGAAATTTCGTGCCTGAACAGGAAATTTACATATATCTTGGAGTTCGCTATCATCAATTAGTTACTTAAGGGTTGAAGGTTTTAGTAAACTGATGACAGTGAACATATAAATAGGCCTATTAAAATTGTGTGGTACTAATTTTTAAGAATTCATATCGACATTTGATGTTCTAGTACCATGAAAATTTTGTGCTGTTTCTCACCTGATACTAGGAAAGATTAATTAATAAAACTCTGCAGGAACTGTAGAAGGAGAGTGTTTGCTGCTCTTTATGGAGTACGTTTATCCCATATAAGTGACCCACCGACGACGTATTTCAGTAGGGTGGTCAGTATTTCCGGCCTTGGACAAATACAAAGACGACCTTAATAAACATTTCTGCTGAAGGTGTAAAGAACGAATAATCATCAAATCGAAATTTAGATCTTCCTCAAAACACGCGAGAAATTTCAGTGCGCTGAAAGCATCAGTTTAGAAATGACATTTCCTCTATCAAACGTTAATCCGCAATGCTACCTGAAATGGTTTGGTTTCCTGTACTTACAGATCTGGAAGATAACTGGTACTGCCAGAACCGCTTGAAAGGTGCTTACCTTCAACAGTCTCAGGACAGACTTACCTGCAACAAAAAAACAATAAACAATGTGAACATATGAAAAATTTCTTGTGATGGTTGAACAGTGTTCAAAAAGAAAGACAAGGGAATAATTAATCGTGGATGGAAAACATTTTGTGAAGTTGGATACGAAACGTTATGGGATCAATTGAATTCGTCAAAAATTTGTACGTATTTTTAAACATTAGGCCTCTTAAAGCAAACAGCTGTAAGTGAAATGACCCAATGAACACGTATACAGTGATGCGCTGAGTCAGTCAGCAAACACTGAATGTCGTCGATTCCGATAACACTATTCATTCCCTCTACATGTTTGAAGTACACGTAAATTATTATTTACAAATTAGAATCATATTCATTTTTACGTGATATGTTAACTAAATTTTGGCAACTCGTAATCGGAATTAACAACTGACTACATGGAGAAATTGAAACTAATTGAACTAAAATAATTTTTAGTCAGTTTTCCACCCCAGTAATCAAACTTACAAGTCAAAAAAACTTGAATTGGTGACTGAGTATAGATAGATAATTAAGTAGAATTTCTTTCACAACGTAATTTTTCCGTTCTCATTATTTTTAAATGCGCTGGAAAAGATTATCACTATACATCTGACCTTGTTTCTGAATGATGTCTGTCCGAATCAAAATTTCAGTTAGTTGAACTTATCTGCTCCTTTGCAAATATTTCTGTAAATTACTCATTGAATAATTTAAATTTGCCCCTCTGTACTTCAAATATTAGAAAGAGTTACATAATTTGTTTCAACATGAAAATTTCGATTTTATAAAGCTATTAGAAAAACCATTAAATTATCGTGACTTGCTAGCAATGTTTAAAATTGAGAAGATCCATGTCCAAAAGGAAACAGAATTTGCGCTACCTGTTGTCGTTTGGGGTGGTCTCGTAGCTCAGATGGTAGAGCATCTGACTACGGCCAGGACGAAGCCGAGGATCCTTCCTCGAAGCTGAACGTCTAGAATGGCCCCCCCGTACCCCTCAGCCCGTCATCAAATGAGTACCATGGGGGAAACTCCGCGGGAAGGTGAAGAAAAAGGGCAGGACCATGTCGCTGATCACACGACACGTCCACTCTAGTGCCTACGGTCAGAAAATAGGAACGTGGAGCCCTACCTCCGCTAATACTACGGGAATACGGCTTGAAAGCTGTGAAATTCCACTGCCTTTCTTTACCTTTCCTTTCGATTATGCTTCGAACTATACTTAACTACTTCAAGGGCAGCATAAATGGTATTTGTTACACTAAAATCAAGTTATAACGAATCATCAGTTCCCAATACTTCACCCAAGAATATTAATAATAATAAAATATACCGAACGCAAGAGTTTTGCTGCGGAGATGAAACGTCCTCTGTAAATATACGAGTAAGTGTGACTAGCCCTTTTATAGCAAAATAATAGGAATGTCACGACCTTTACACAATGTCAAAATCCGTCACAACGATGTTAATATCAGTAGCTCCACTAGTAAACTCACTGAAACAGTTTGCTAAAAAATGAAGAAATGGCATATTTCAAAACTCGTTTTATCTACACGAGATACAAACAAGATGGCCACAGCAGACGAATGATGGACATGAAAGCGCACCAGAGACAAGACATAAACAAACCAGCTGGCTCCAACAGACGACTGAATGATGAGAAAGCACAATATTGTAAATATGATAGAAGCAAAACATGCATTGGATAAGAAAACGGAGATGCACCGCTGCATACCATATTAACAAATGTAAATAGTAAGTAAATATCAACTATAAAAATATCTCATGTTCACAATTACGTAATAATAGGATAAAGATGCATATAAAACTGATAAAAATGCATATAAAAACTGTAACGCAGATTCGTCGCTGATGATGCCTCGATGAGAGGTGAAACGCGTACGACGCAACAATAAATAAATTAAACAGTTGCATTGGCGTTATCTTTCAACTGGTAATTAATCAAGCATCTGCGGAAACATGGCATGCAACAACATCTTTATAGTTTTGAAATTGTTTAGGTTTCTTCACTTTTGCTTTTTTGGATTTACTGTTGTATCACTTGTATCAGTATGACAAACAGATTATGAATTACTCGCTATTTGAAACAATGTAAAAGAAAAATAAAGCTATTGAAAACTCCAACCTCAAAACAACGAGAAACCGCGAATTCTCCACTTGTAGGTCACATTTCCGTTCAGAAATAACAGCAAGCTGACACGAGTGGACAAGAATGCCATAGTATGGATGGTTTGCACTTGTTGCCTTGGCTGCCAAGCGGTGAGCAAACAATTCCTGGTTGATAGGCACAAGGGTGTGCAACAAGCATAAGAGCGTTCCTTTCCATGTGTTTTAAACTTTACTCGAAATAAAGTATTTGCGCATACTTAATTGGCATAAAAATATAACGACCAAAAATAAAGTATGATACTTTATTATAAGCTATGGTTGGCAACCCTATACACTCCGTTCACCGCGAAGTGTCGGTTCTAGGTCATGCTCCCTCGGCCTCACTCCGTACCTCACCACTCGTACCTGTTCCTAACTCTCCAAATTGACCGCTGTGTCCATGCACGCAAATAGCAAATTTAACAGAGACCGAGCGTTCCTCTTCGTATGTAGGGATAAGCGCAGCATAGTGAGGATACAACAAAGTGACCTTGATTGAACAGGCTATAATGTACATCTCTAGGATTATCCAGTCATCTTCCCGATGAGCGTATATAAGAGGTTTCCCACCCACTTAGCGAATCAAGAGCGCCGAAACTAAGGAAATCATATTACTCGCTGTAACGACACAATGACGTAGTGAGCAGCTGATGAATCGCGAGAGTATGTAGAAAGCTTGGGCGCATCGCCAGCAATAAATCTGTAAATATCGAATTGACTATGTCTGGCTAGTCCCATAATGTTTTTGCAAAATCCTGTTACTACAATTTTAGTTTTACACTAGATTTTTCAATATTGGCTGTTAGCAGTGCGCAGCGGAAATATTCCAACGTCTTGTTTACTGAGTTAGGAGGAATTTTGACACAGCATTCAAACTTGCGGTTGCAGTGAACAGGCGAATAACAGGTTAGCCGGAGCCGGGCAACTGCGCCGATCAATTCATTCTCACTTGTAGTCGATCTTTAGTAGTGTTCACGTTCCATCTTCGAAGTGGCCTATAGACACAGCTTACAGCGTACCATTTATTCACGATTATTTGCCCGTAACAAGACCCCGCATTCGACAAGAGGGATTCGGGGAAACCATGGAAAACCCAAATCTGGATGCCCATACGGAGATTCTAACCGGCGTCCTCCCAAATGTGAGTCCAGAACGTTAAGCACTCACCCAACACGTTTGGTGCTGAATAGCAGTAAACACGTATTAAGTGTACGGCATTTGAGCATTATGTATATTAAGAGAAACAAATAATACAGTTACAGCCCTCCATCAACACCTCGGCAACCGCCGTGGTGAAAGACACTTTCATGTCCTGGGACTCGGCCAGAAAGTCCCAGTGCGTATGGAGTGACGACATACCCGTACAACACTATTCGTAGTGATTCGTCCCTATCAACTCATAACCCTCTTGGCTTCCTTCCGTAGACTAGTGCCGAATAGTTCATGTTCATTTACATAACACACAACAACATACCACACTTAACCACAGCTGCTCAATTCATTTACATACATATAAAACTACACACGATGAGACCATTGTTCGGTTTGTGGACCAACGACCCGCAACATATCCGAGTTCAGTCACATAGAAGCTGCTAACTTCTGTAAATTACTTGCGTCATGTAAATATCTGGTACGACATATGCTGATTTCTGAAATAGTTTCCTCCAACAATATGTTAGAAATGTAGTATTCACGGGTTTTCCGCAGTATGTTGTTGAAATGCGACAACGAGCTTTCGGCGGCTGACTCTGCCGCCATCTTCAGCTCTGGTTCTCCCTGCACAACATCCGACCTGAAGATGGCGGCAGAGTCAGCCGCCGAAAGCTCGTTGTCGCATTTCAACAACATACGGCGGAAAACCCGTGAATACATTTCATCGATACGCCGTGAAAGCCTTCGATCTCACAATATGTTAGAACACGTCATATTTTCCAAGTAATATTATTCGAAATAAAGGACTTTCCTACTTAAACATCAGAGAGGCATAAGGTATCTGCAATAAACTGTATAATTAATAACGAAGAAAAACTATTTCAAAATGAGGCAGAAGATTCAGAAATGTAAATATACTGAAAAATATAAAGCGTATCGATGCAGTAAGGAATGAAACCAGATGCATCCTGTTCTGAAGAAATAAAACTACATCAAAGAATAAAAAAAATTGTGCATAAGTACAGCATATCGCCCACGTTGTGACATAGATCAACATAAAGTGGGTTAAACGGAGGTACGAAGTTTATTTTAATTCGCAATCATTTTTGAATTTCAGATAAATTCAGAAGTAGTACGAGTAACGCCCAGAAATACAGAAAAACGTTTTACCTGCGACTATTTTGGTGTACAAAGGAAACCATAAACACAGACGGAAGAAAAGAATTAAGTAAGTAGAATGAAAAGAAAAACTACAAGAAGGAAGGTATGAGCGAGGGAGAAAACAACGGTTAAAGTAGTTATGTCCCAAGCACCTGCCCACTGTTACCTCATGTGTTGACATCTACTAAACCAAATTCGCGTGCTCTTGCGACCTGGCGACATAAATTCCATTTGTCGCGCATTCCACGTCTGTCGTGGTTGGAACTGCAGTTTAACGTGGAATCCGAACCACAGAACGTCCTGGCTTAGCTCATATGATCAAATACGCCTCTTAAAAATTCCTGGCCTCAGCGGGATTGGAAGCCGGAACCAAACCCCTAAGGTTTGGAATACAAACGTCTTAAGGAGCGTCCATAAACCATGTAGCCCCATGTTGGCCTCCTCTGAATCCCCCCCTCCCCCACGTAACTTGACGTGGTTTTTGCCTGTACCTTCCACCTCCCCCCCACGCGTGGCACGTGGATTTTTGCCCCTCCCCCCACGTAGCTTTCTACACTACACCTCCCCCCCTAGCCATATAGTTTATGGACGCTCCCTTAACTCTTGCGTCACCAGACTGATATGTTGATTAATACATTAATTCAGACACACGTAACCAAGTATTTGAAACCGGCTTAAAATAGTAAAAAAGTAGGCAGGCACGAAGTATCGAGCTCTGGAATGGCGTCCGTTAACCAGGTATTGCCATACGGCTGAAGGCAGTAGTGCAACTTGACGGCCTCTTTGCTAGCTCGCGGCAGTTAAAAATGAGAGCGGAGATATTAATAACATAGTGTGATCTCAAAGAAACTGTTACAGGTTTCTTACCATCAGCGCAATGCACCTCTGGCGTGTCTCCATAACCTGATCCGGCAATACTACAATTCAACGTGGAATCAGAAGCACGGAGCGTCCCAGCTTCTTCACATTAACAAAACAAAGCTTTGATAGAGGTGAACATCAGTTTGAATGCTCGTAAAAAATTCCAGCTGAGACCGGATTTCGAATCGGGGTCATTCGTGAATAGGTTGGGCTACGTGGGAGGGGGGGGGGGAAGGGAGAGAGGGGTGGTTTCGACCAGGTTATTCCTGTTTTCAAGAAAGGAGATCGGAGAGATCCTAGGAAATATCGACCCATATCTGTTTGTAGTAGAATTCTGCAGCATGTCATATATGGTACTCAAACATTATAAAGTTTCTAGATGAAAACGAGTTACGTATACCGTAAAAACATGGATTTCGCAAGAACAGATCGTGTGAAAAACAATTGGCCCTGTTTTTGCATGATGTATTGAAAGTTATCGACGCAGGTTCACAAGTTGGATTTTGAGAAAGCTTTTGACTCTGTACTAAACAGCCGACTTTTAGCGAAGATTCGAGCATACGTATATCGGATCAGATTTACAAATGGATACGCGATTTTCTAACTGGTAGATCACAATATGTCGTTGTTGACGAGGAAGCCACTTCTAAGCGAGATTTTACTTCGGGGTTTCCTCAAGGAAGTGTAAAAGTAGTACTTCTTTTCCTAATTTTTGCAAAGGATCTCGGTGACAACATTAATTGCAGGTTGTGATTGTTTGCTGATAACGCAGTTATCTATAGGGATTTTTTTTTTTTTTTTTTTTTTTTTTTTTTTTTTTTTTTTTTATGGCATTTGGCAACGGAGGCCATACAGCCAGCTCAATGTAATTATTATTGCTTTCAGTGTATAAGTCGTCATCCAGTATATATATATTGTATTTTTCCAATGTATGGACGCCACAGGACGGACAGGACATTCACACCGACACACAATACTTAACATCCATGCCCGCGGCCGGATTCGAACCGGCGGCCTTCGGCACGCGGAGCTAGCACTCAAGCCCCTACGCTACCGAGGCCGGCTGCTTAGAGATTCTGGCCGATCTGGATATTATTTCGGAATGGTGCAACAAATGGCAGCTTGTACATAACTGCAAAACATTCAAGGCAATGCAAATAAGTAACAAAAAGAATCGGTTTGTTCACGAGTACAAAGTTAACAATTCGACTGTTGACACGGTTGATTCCATGAAGTATCTGGGCGTAATAGTACAAAGCAACATGAAATTGGACTTGCACATAACTTCCGTCGTAGGCAAAGCTGATTCTTGATTACGAGAAATAGGTTGTATTTTGAGAAATTGTAATGCTCATACAAAGGAAATAGCTTACAAAGCACTAGAACGTCCGCATTTGGATTACTGTTGTAAAATTTGTGTTCCGTATCACAAGGGATTGATTGACACGTTAGAGAAAGTACAGGGGAGAGCCGCTCGACTCATGACTGCTAGTTACAGTCCTTGCAAAAGTGTCACATAATTGATACATAGATTGGGCTGGGATTTTTTGGCAGACAGACGATGTTGTTTTTGTTTGAATTTATTGGAAAATATGGGAAAATCTTTAATTTGCGAGTCCAATGAAATACTTCTTCCGACAGCCTATTTAGGTCACAATGACAGGAAGGATAATATTAAAGAAATAAGATGCCGTACTGATGCTTTTATGTATTCTTTCTTTCCACGAGCTGTTCGGGATTGGAATGCACAGAATTAGGATTGGTGCTTAGCACCCTCCGCCAACCACAATATTTGTGAATTGGAGAACATAGATGTAGAAACAACTCATATCTGGAAGCCAAACTTTTTATTCATTTGTCACAATTAAAATAAGTTACAGAATATACAACAGCATGTGTGTATTTATATCCGTCATTTAATGATCTCTGCATTCTGGATACTCTGTACAAGGGTATACCGACAGTGCCGCTAATCAACACGTGACGACGTATTTAACGCTGAAAAACATAGCACGTGGTATCTGCACTCAAATTCGCCTGCCCGTTCATAAAACAATTCTAATTTTGGTTTATCAAGTGAATTTCAGTGCATCTCTAGATACAGAGTTCGCTGAAGTTTTTTTTCAAGTTTAAAGTGTAATATGAAATGCGCTGTACAATAAACTTTACGAGGCTGATCGGAAATGTTTCTCCAGCGAGTTTTCAATATCCAAAACTGCGTCAATGGGCTATGGTAATCTGTGAAGCAAGACAAAAAATCACTGCCTGGTAATGTAGAAAGAAAAGTGACAAAACTGTAATAATAATAATAATAATTGCAGTTTTTAGGTTTTTTTATGAAGCAGGTGTAGTTTGTTATATTTCATCAATTAATGATGAATGAGATGGGAAGATTGTTACAATACAATAAGAAAATGATGCCTGACTGAGAAATAGGTTTAATCATTTCCAGGAGAGGGTAGTGTCACTATTTCGTTCAGAATATACCGGCGTGGTGGGAGCATTCGGGAAGGCGCGAGTTCGAATCGTCGTTCGGCCATCCAGATTTTGATTTTCTATGTTTTCCCCAAGTTACTTCAGGTGAATGCCGGGGTGGTCCTGGCCTCACGTTAGGGAGGTCGTGGGTTTGAATCTACGTCCGATCATCCATATTTGGGTTTTCCGTGGTTTCCACAAATCACTCCAGGCGAATTACGGGATGCTTCCTTTAAAAGGCCATAGCCGAACTCATTTCCGTTCATTATTGCCCGTCCTGTCCCACCTCTAATGTCCTCGACGGAATATTTGTGTATTTATATCATAATATATAAGGCAAAAATTGGTCATGTTCATTATATTCGCAAAAATTATAATGACAATCTGCAGTCTGGTAAGAGAAAACAGTACAAAATGTCTTCTGGATTTAATAGGGAAAAAGCTAGTTTCCACACCGGGAGAGGGGGGGGGGGGCGGGAAGAGGAGTGTCAAGGCATAATCCAAGACAGGCTACACAGATGGGAGGGGGAGGGGGTGTAGCGGCAGGAGTGGTTCAAACGGTTCAAACATGGATGTAGGAAGACAACGTACCGCTAAAACTGTGATGCCTCCTGGAAACTCTGGAGCCGACTGGGCATGCGCGGCGGCCATATTTCTTTTCATAAAACATCGGGCTTTTAGCATGGTGTTTGCTGCTCCCAATATTACATTCAATAATAGTTCAAAGTTTTTATAATGCCAGTTTGAGTTGCATACGGTTGCACAAACAGATCAGATAGGAATCTTGTAATTTCTGTTCTTTAAGAGTTTAAAACGATATCTGCAAGAGTAAGGCCTATCATTATAAATTTAGAATGCCTGTTAAAAAGTTAATTCATAGCTCTCAGTAGGATGACGTTACACTAAAAAAATTTTTGACGAAGTGTAAACAACCAGCATATCTTCCATTTTTAACATTTTCCAAATAATAGGCTAGGTTTATTCTAAACGAGTGTTGAAAGTCTATTTTTAGCTTTCGACTTTTGATGTATGGTAAAAAGATAAATTCACTGATGCTGCTGGCGAATTTATGCAGTCCTATCTACTGCTAGTACAGTATCTGCCGAACAAGCCTACAGAAACTGACTATTACTATTCGAATGCAGCATATAAGATAAGTTTCATGTCTAGTTTACATCGCGATTCAGTGAATTTATTATTGCGCGTGCCCTAGTTTAATTTAGTTCATACTGAATGGTATATGATGAAATTAATTGTGATAATTTATGCTATGTGAACTAGGATTCCTGATGTTTGTAATGTTGTTACTCGAAATGTTCGTAATTAATTTTATGTGTTGAGGTGAGTAGCATTATCATAACCGTGACGATGCAGCTTCATGATTGATTCGTACGTAACTCGACGAGACAAATCGAAAATCAAGAGTAAATTTTTTTGATATCTCCCTTAGTTCTCGAGATATCGACTATCAAAAATTAGTTATAGATATATGTCCTTACACCTTAGGTGACGTTTTTATTCTGGTCCAGGCCACGTTTCAACACAGGTTTCAAAACAATAAAACATCCACTCTGCATGTCCAGCGTTTAGTTTATTGTGGCTTTGGCGAAATTATTTTTTGGTCCATGCGGCATCCCAACTTAACCACCTCAATTTTGAGAGAGTATATCTCGGGAACTAAGCGAGATGTCGAAAATATTTATTATCTACTTTCGATTTTCCTCGTCGTATTGCATAAGAATCCATCATCAAATTTGACTTTGGGATAATTTTTCTTCTGCATTTCAACCTAAAACACATCACATTTGAGACAGTATATCTCGAGAACTAAGCAGGATATCAAAAAATTTTATTAATCAGTTTTGATTTGTCTCCTCCAGTTACGTAACAATCCATCATCAGATTGCCGTGCAACGGTTCTCGTAGAATTCCCCTGAGATTTGTATGCGTGTTCCCCGTGTTTCTTTGGAAGTTCAATATGGCGACATCCCCTCCCCACTTCTCTGTAGCCGCCGTCACTTCAGTGCGTCGTGAAGGTCCATTGCGTTGTCTCCACACTTTTCCTTCCTCCATGGGTTCAAAAGAGAACTAAATGGAGGCATATAGTTCATCGACGCTCCCCAGTCAAGTCGCGCATCTTTACTAACTGAACCTCCAGGCCGTTCTGAGTCGAGGAATAAGGCTCTTATTTATAAAATAGCTTGTATTTGCCAGCCACGTTTTAGCGAATGACGTGGAGTAGGCGCATTAAATAAGGGTAGCAATGGGAGAAGTAAAATATGTGTAAAGTGAGGTGTTGTGCGTACCGTAGTTCTGGGCCGACGACGACCGTCCAGCGGTCCCTGGGTCGAGTCTTCCTCACTGCTCTGCGTCGGGTGCTCGTGGTCTCCATCACCAGCTGCTCCTCCACTTGCAGGAACTCGCTGTGCTGATGCATGGCTACCCGCTCTCTCAGGCACTATACACACTGTAACGTCACCCTCACAATAACGCATTACCCACATCTCATTTACTGCCAACCGCACGAAAATTTTAGTAAAAAAGCTTTGGGTATGTCAGAGATCGCGATTCCGCTATTACATTCACTAATGACGTCATAATACTGATGTAGTCTATCGCAAGACGTATTACTTTCAAGCAGTAATTCAGTTGTAATACACCCTGGATGACTGTTTTCAAGCGGAAATTGTGTTATAATAAACCCTGTACCACCATGACACTGCTAAATCTACTTCGGAAAGTATTCCTAGCAGTGTCTTGTGTTTGGCTACTGCAGCATTACGACGCCAGTTCCTCGCGGAATCACGACCTTCAGTAATCCTAAAACTTTTAAATTTATGAACAAACTTCCATCGCAGTAACTCATTGGATCTCTTAAATGTACTTAGGGATATCTAATGTACTAAGATTTTTAAGTATGAGGATGCTGTTTCTCAATTAACGGACAGCTAACGTAGAAATTTTAGTATTTGTGAAGTTTTGAACGTTTTTATTGAGTTAACTTTCGTAATTATCTCATAGTTAATTCACACTTCTCTAGCGCAGAAATTATTTTTTGTAGCATATTCTCATTTCAATAAGAAGCTTCTATCATTTAGTTATCCTTGCCACGAAATTCTTTTTGTACTGAGATTATTGCATTGTTTTAGGTGTTTTTATTACTAAGATCAGTTTAGACTTATTTTTAACCTTAACCCTTGTAGGTATTCTACAGGTAATTACTTAAATAAAAGTTAGTTGATATAGGGTACTACTGTTGTGTCTAGCTTACGCTCTTCCATGTAACGAATAATGCTCCAGTGAAATATTTTCTTCCAAAGACAATCACAACATGCAGCTACCACACTTAATGTTTTAAGAGCATCTGATCGGGTGAACGTCTATTTACGTTGCATCAACAATTAGTTTTGTTAGTCACTTTCCGACTTCCCATTACTAATTATTCCTCATTTTATATTTCAAAGTTATGCAACGTAAGATCATCAAACGACTATTAATACGAAGGAAATTTGCATCTGTAGTAAATGATGGCTCTGGGTCCAAAGTATAATAATTCCCAGGCAAACTACAAAAGGGACATGTTTTTATAAAGTTAAGAAAGATAATATTTGTATAACGGAACTAATGTGTGGTCACGTGTTTAAGCCTACTGCCAAGGGACGCAGGAACATATACGAATCTTAAAAAGAAAGACAGTGCAGGCAAACTATATACTCAATTTGCAATCACCTCTTTCCTGGCACGAATGTTGTTTTCTTTCCGAAGGCGATGATACAACAGAGAACTCCGATCGGTCACATTTCACCACACTCACACACTCACACGTGCCTGAGAAGAGCTGATCCACTACTGGCACATTGCTCACTGCAATAAGTTTCCAGTATGTAGTGGGAGTAAGGAGGAGAGGAAAATAATGACGCCCCTTTGGCCAAGGTGCTGCCGCCTGGCCCAACAACTAAAAATACTGCCCAACGTGCCATGCAGTCTACAAATAAAAAGCCACCGGATGTTGTTGACAAAAGGACGCTTCCACGCACGCGACGATCCTCACGCACAAACCGCGAAATTAGCCTACACAATAAACTTGAAACGTCACAACTGTCTGCAAGAAGGCACTCAATAGTGTCGTGTTGACACAACTCTAGAACAAACATTTACGCTTCAGATTTTATACAAACGATGATCTTACTTTCACTTAGTTTTCGAAACTCTGCTGTGCTATGCTTTATCACAAGTTATTTTTGGTAAAATACACTGAAAAGTCAAAGAATCTGGTATAGGCATGCGTATGCAAACACAGAGATATGTAAACACCCAGAGTACGCCGATGCGGTCGGCAACGCCTATATAAGACAACAGGTCTCTGGCGCAGGCGTTAGATCGGTTATCACGATTTAAGTAAGTTTGAACGTGGAGTTATAGTCGGCGCATACAGATGGGACACACCATCTCCGAGGTAGCGATGAGGTGGGGATTTACCGTACGACCATTTCACGAGTGCACCGTGAATATCGGGAATCCGGTAAAACATCAAATTTCCGACATCGCTGCGGCAGGAAAAATATCCTGCAAGAACTGGACCAACGACGACTGAAGAGACTCGTTCAACGTGACATAAGTGCAACCCTTCCGCAAATTGCTGCCGATTCCAATGCTGGGCCATTAACAAGTGTCAGCGTGTGAACCATTCAAAGAAATATCATCGATATGGGCTTTCCGAGCCGAAGTCCCACTCGTGTACCCTTGCTGAGTGCACGACTCAAAGATTTACGCCCATCAACACCGACATTGGACTGTTGATGATTGTAAACATGTTGCCTGGTCTGACGAGTCTCGTTTCTAATTGCATCGAGCGGAAGGATGTGTACGGGTATGGAGACAATCTCATGAATTCATGGACCCTGTATGTCAGCAGGGGAATGTTCAAGCTGGTGGAGGCTCTGTAAACGTGAAGGCGTGTGCAGTTGGAATGATATGGAACCCTTGATACGTCTAGATACGACTCTGACAGGTGACACGTACGTACGCATCGTGGCTAATTACCTGCATCCATTGATATCCATTGTGTATTCCAGGGACTTTGCTAATTCCAGCAAGACAATGTGACACCCCGCACTTCCAGAATTGCTACAGAGTGGCTCCAGGAACACTATTCTGAGTTTAAACACCTCCGCTGGCCACCAAACTCCCCAGGCATGAACATTATTGAGCATATATGGGACGCCTTGCAACGTGCCGTTCAAAATAGATCTCCACCCCCTCGTACTGTTGCGGATTTATGGACAGCCCTGCAGGATGCATGGTGTCAATTCCCTCCAGCACTACTTCAGACATTAGTCGAGTCCATGCCAGGTCGTGTTGCGGCACTTCTGCCCTACACGATATTAGGCAGCTGTACCAGTTTATTTGGTTGTTCAATGTATTAATAACAGGGAGAGTGCACGCCTTTGGCACACCGATTTAACATATATATATATATATATTAAATTGAGTAAAGTATGTGCTTGCTGTCCAACGGTATAAAAACAGAATGGAATGACACACTTGATTTACATTAGGAAAGTGTTTGCGCTATTCGTTAACCTAGAAGAAAACCAACCGTATTCAAGAATTTATATAGTTTTGGTTCAAAACAGTTGATGCTGCGCGATTTAAGGTTATAATTTCGCACTTATTTTATTAAAAGTTTGTACAACATCAAAAATTTCTATTCAAATTTTCACTTGCCTACAAAAATAAAAGCCACAATTCTGACATTAAGGTGTATTTTTCTGTAGAATAGTTTTTAATTTACAAGCGCTTGCACCATTATTATCTACAAGTATGTTTTCACATATTGTTTAATTAAACTGTCCAGCCCAGTAATAATAATAATAAATAAAATTGTAGTTTAAAAAACTAAAAACACGCTTTCGTAGTAATGTGAACTAAAAGGTTAAAAATAATCTTTAAATATAAAGATTTTGTTTAACAGTGATGAGACGTCCCACAATACAGGATAAATTAATTTTTTTGAATAAGCTTAAAGAATAAAGTCACTGATTACAAAATTAACTTTAATGTAAAAAAGCATGGGGTGCTATATAAGTTGTCTTATATTTTTTGTCGTTCGCTGTTTGTAAAGGTATAGTCATTGTCAAAAGTTGTGTAGAGAGCACCCCACGCTTTTTTTTACATTAAAGTTAATTTTGTAATCAGTGACTTTATTCTTTAAGATTATTCAAAAAAATTAATTTATCCTGTATTGTGGGACGTCCCATCACTGTTAAACAAAATCTTTATATTTAAAGATTATTTTTAACCTTTTAGTTCACATTACTACGAAAGCGTGTTTTTAGTTTTTTAAACTACAATTTTATTTTTAACTTTTTAGTTCAGATAGTTTCAAAAGTATGTTTCCTACTGTTGGCTTTTCTTCGCCAATCTCTCTTTATCTTTGTGTTGTAGTTTCATTTTTAATTATTACTTCCACGAGTTAAATACAATTAAATGGCAGCTCAGCCAGAGGTCCAATAGCAGGGTAAATGTGGAAGACTACTCTTCTATAATAGTACGAAGTAATGTTTCGAATACTCACTATTCAACATCACGTTAAGTGACTGCAGACAGAGAAACCTTTCTGGATAGGAGACAGTGGAAGACGATCGTCGTCAGCAACCAAGGCTCGTAAATCACACCCGGGAAACTGGAGATGGTCAAAGTAACGAGAATAGCAGGACGTTGCTAAGAGACTGCTGTATTGTTAAAGGTTCTTAAAACGTGTGCAAATTTTTTCTGTTTTTACTGTCAAAGTAATGATAATATCAAGATATAGCTATGAAATTATTGTATTGTATTCAGTTATCAATACATCAGCAAAATTTCAAACAATTCGGACATCTGGAATTGGGTAAAAATTAAATTGCAAAATTTCACGACATTCAACCATTTTTCTTTTGTTACTGTCAAAGTAATGAGAATAGCAGGATATAGCTATGAAATTCTTGTATTGTCACCGGTTCTTAATATGTGTGCCAAATTTCAACCAGCTCGGACATCTGGAAGTGGGTCAAAATGGAGTTTAAAAATTCCGTTACATTCATACATACATACATACATACATACATACATACATACAAGTCAAGCTAATATAAAGCGTGTAAAAACAGGAATATTTTCAGCAGTAGGAGAAGAGCTATGACGGTCTAAAACGGTGGCGTCCTCAAAAACAAAAGGGGGCGAATGCTTAAAATTGCGGTCACCCTTTCAGGCGGCTGCCGTATAGGTGTTGACAGGTTATCAGTCCTGCCTCTGATATATTCCTTTATAACTTCACCTCTCTCCCTTGATCATAAAAAAACACTTACAGGTTTGTTAGCCTGAAATACATAATTGTGCCTACTATTATAGCTTCAAAGAACCATTAGGGGTGGCAGATCATGATGTCTTTATGCTAAACATTAACTGAACTGAAGGATATTGTTAGTTATTTGTAGCTTCAAGCGACCTGTAGGTGATGAGAGGTCATTATTAATAAAACATTATTGCTGTATTAATGTAATTACTGCGAAGCTTTTGGGGCTTTGCTTGTTTCTCCAATGACGACAGTAACTTATTATACTGCATGTATTTGTAATTAACTTAACGTTTGTGGTAATTTCGACAGTAACGTCTTTGTAGATAATTGAGATAAGAATACTGTGATGAACGCTGCTGTTGAATGACAGAAATATCACTGGCAGGAGTGTTTCTTGACTCATCGCTGATGGGAAAATAGCTTAACGAGAACTGTAATCAGGAGGATCTGTGTTCGACATATACATTACTTAAATCGTAGCTCATGTATTTTCAACTCATTTCAAGTTATATTTTTCTGTTTTTGTTCTTAACTATTTTAATAACTGTAATAGTTCAAGATACGGATTATTTGTGTAAAAATATCAGCCTCACCTGAATGGCGGCAGGCATGAAATGACCCTACTATAGTCTGAATGTGGGTAGCTACTGACACACATCCACGGCTAATGCATCATATTGCGAAGTATATAGTGAAGCATAAAACAAATGTATTTTACTTCTTCCTCAGTGCACAGCAAACTAAGCAGGAGCAGCCGACATAAATTAGTATTTGAGTGGTTTCTAGAATTCCGTATTGCATATTTACTGTTAACGGATTAAAGTGTATCGTTGTTATTTATTAGTGTCTCAATAGATCTGCATAAAAATTCGGCTCGGTAATCGTTCACTGATTTTTTTTGGTTCCATTTCATTAAATTCTTATTTCTATTCATCCTTTTGTTATGATTATGTAGCATGCCATAGATTTTATTGCAATGGATCAAATAAAAGTTATGATGCGTTACAGTTGATTTAAAAAATAACAGCCACTACCGTAAATTCGTACATTTTGATATTATGTTGTCATTTCTTCGAATTAACAGTTGCATAAATAAGTACATTTTGTTTAGAAGAATTTGATTTTTTTGTAGTAATCAATATAGAAATTTCGAAACATAACCTACATATCTCCTGTTGTTTTTCTGTATGAAAATATATTACACTAACATATCTTATAGGAGGTGTAGAAATAAAAATCCCTCTTATTACCTGTTAAGTTTGAGGAAACACTCGGGCCTGGTTTCTGGAGTAGGCGGGTTCAAATCCCGTGCAGCTATACACTCCACGTGAATACCGGGACGGCTCTTTGAAATGGCCTTTACCGAATTAGTTCCTGTTCCTTACCCCAATTCCCTCCCGGCTCTAATGACCTCTACGTAGACGAGCTATGCAGCCCGAAGCAAAAAAGAACTTTCAATACAACTTACTTTTTAGCTGCACTATAATTACAGACATAATAGTATCGATTATGACTTTTGTATGAGTTGTTTGACTTACGAATTGTTTGTTCAGTACATTGTGTTTTTAAACATCATGGACTTAATTCAGTAAAAGCGGTTAAATATATTTAGAAACAGAGAATAACTCAATCCTGATTCAAAAATAACTTTTTTTTAAATATATATTATCGCTCTTTTGATATCTATAATCACTGACGTTGATCTGTGCTAAAAATGTGACGGAAATGTCGTCTTTTTGCTAGTGTGTTTTGTGATATTATGTATATTTCAGAGGGGGAACTGAAAGACTGCTCGCTTATATAGTAATTGTTGGTTTGTACCTAACTTACTATCGGAAGTACAGTAAATAGTACTGGACTTGGTTTCTGAAATAGCTGCTACATCGTTCTATTGTTTTTGGATTCATATTAGGGTAAATTATTTGAATCAGAGTAACACTGAAATCGACTCTTGTGCATGTCAAAGCGGGATAGTGATGTAAAATTTTAGGGAGCTTCTTATATCACCCCCATGCACTACGGGAAGGAATCCCGAAAATGAATAATTTTGTGGACTGAGGCATAAAATAAAGCAGCTAAATAGTCTGAGCAGAATGGCGTAAGCCATAGAAACCGACTACGAAATTGGTATTATTGTGACGTGTGAACATCAGAATGAGATCTCATAACACTCTCAGAATGAGAACTGGAGGTAGTAGCGTAGCTTTCGATACCAGCTGTGCGTAACAATGAACGTATCCTGGCTTGCGTTGCGCGCGCAGTATTTATTTTTGGTGTCACCGCTGGCAACCTTACAGCATCCTGCACCTGCCTCCAGAATCACTCTCTCATTCCAAAAAATTTCATTCCTTCCGTTATTATTAGTTTCAACGAAACTAAAAATCTGCCAAAATCTCTGAGAAATAAAAGAGCAAAATGTTTCTAGTCTACAAATTTTTACATCCTTATCTCATTTCCTGGTTCAGTGCCGGGGAAACGGACATTTTTTTTTTTGGTAAAATGCGGACTTTTACCATCGGAATATGGCGTTACCCTAGCAAGTAATGTGTATTTTAAGATTCAAGTAATGACATCAGTATGAGGAATAAGACGGACAACTTTGCAGTTAGTAATATGGATTTGTCGTTGATAATACTCTTGCCCTCTGCATCAATTGTTGATTTCAATATTGTTAATCCAGCAAACATTTATAAAAATATTTTTGATATTTCTATAAATCACTGTGAGAATGGTACAAATTAATAAAAGTAAAATCCAAAATAATATAAACATCCGGAAATTAAGATCATAAATATTGTTTCTTTATATTACACTTATAATCGGTTAAACGTTCTCAATTAATTTAATCCACGCTCTAAACTTTACACATGCCCTTCTTATGCGATAATACAAATTATTCTGAACAGTTTAGTTTCCAACCTGCTTCTACCATACACAATTGTATAATTTTTTTAACAAAGTGTGAAAGTATCTGAATTGTTATACGAGCTGCTAACAATGCTTATTTGTGCATAGTACAACTGAAGATTTAAATACTGTTGTTTACAAATAGATGGTGTGGATAACTTACTATAATTGTAAAATTTAATCATATAACATATTTGGTCATTAACATTCTAATCTAGTAATTTACTAATACTAGGAATGTTAGTGCTCAAAATATAAATCAATAAACCGGATTTGGTACAGTCATTAGCTAAGTTATTTGTAAATAACTTAAAGACGAAAATATCTACAATTCGAAAAGGTCGGTGTTTAATTTTTATTAATACGCGGAGAAATAAACCAGGGAGTGCTAATATAAGATTAATGCGCCGAATAAGATGCACGCATTCTGGTTCCAATGTATTAGTTTAGACAAAATATTAATGAAGTTCCGCAAGGTCTCTTGGGAGGTCAGTTATTAATATCTATGGCCAGGCATCCAAGTTTCAAATCATGTGGATGTCAGGAAACTATCGTTAAAGTTGCCCACGTTCCTTTTTGTTTCATTGCAAAAATGCACAGCAGACACACAACACAATATTACTAACCATAAGTAAAGCATCAGAGTTTTAAAAAAACTACTATTCCTCAAATTATGATTGGATATCCCAGACAGAATTCAAAGGTTGGATATAGAGTTGAGATGCTTGATATAAACACAATGTCACCAAGTTACTCTATCATAGGTTTCCTTGGATTCGTCTTGTGAAATTTTCATAATGGCGTTACTAGTTAGTGTTGTTAGATTTGAACTATAACTAATACAGTCCCCCTATCTGTAGATTCTTCACAAGCGCAGATGGTACTTACGTAACAGCAATGTGCTCCAAGAATTATTTGCGGAGTAAAACTACGCGTATAAAGTGGTTGTTCGTTTAGAAAACTTAGTCTACTTAAAATGACAGCACAATACATATTCTCCTTTGTAGCAGCAAGTCCTGAAAACTTCAATTTTAACGATGAAATACTTAGCTTTATTAGAAGGAATAAATATAATATCCACAAAGATTTCACGGCACTGGCAACTGAACAGATATGTGGGAAATTTCCTGTTGCCCAAGAAATAAATGTTGTTTAAAAACACTTATTAAGTCAATACCGATAAATTTTAGGTTTAACTCGTCATTTTACTCTCTCAAAGAGTTTTTACTGAGATAATTCATGAGTTATAGTGACCGAGAGTTGAATGCAAATATATCATTGTAGAAGAGTCTAGAAATCGTAATAAAATACAGTAACAAACATGACACGTTGTGTGCTTGTTTTTAACACTGGAAATTGTGTGTATGTGTTGAATACAAAGTAACTAACACGTATTTAGTAGTTGGAAACATCACTGGCTTAAGAACGATAAGATAATGGTCTCACTTGCAATCATAGTGAATATATCTAATCTAATCTATACTCATAAATGAATATGCTATTATTCCTTATTAATGCTCAGTTAATGATAACATTTTAAACAAGATGAGTATCAGGAAGGAGACGGAAAAAAGTCTTCGTTTATGATATTAAAGAAGGTACAAAATTAAAGTTGTCTTTTTTTAAATCACGGTTAGTATACCACGTTTGTTTACACTGTCGGCTTTAGTTTTGGATTCTTAGCAAAGACTGTCGATATGACTATTGCTGAATTGGTTCTGTACCAACAGCCTCCAGCCCTGAAACCCCGTCAAGCCATTCCCGTTCTGAATGCGAACGTCATTTGCAATATTTATGAGTTACAGTACACGGGATTCCATCGAAGCGGGGAACTGTGAGTCTGAACGATTTGATTTACATATTGGAAGGAGCCTCGCAAGTAGCACAATACCAGTACCTTCTATACGATTTTATTTTCTAGGTTATTCGCCGGAATTTAGATTAGCGCTTTTCGCTCTCGATGGATCGCCGGTTTGAGTCCGGTTTCAATGATGTCTCGCTTCTTCCATGTGTCGTCATGAAGCATTGTGTCATGAGCCATCCTGCATGTACTAGGTTGTTTGAAAAAAGGCACTTTCAGATAAATAAATTCCCAAAACATTAGCTGCATAATTGCACCTCTGCTAATGATTCTAATATTTGCCTCATTTAGCATGCAGTATTCAATATCCGAATTCGTTTTAGTACACTAAAACACATTTAGACAATTCAATACCACAGTTGAGGAATTCACAATAAGAAATTTATACAATCTATGGTTCTTTGAAGTCTTGACGGTTTTGCTAGTTAAGCACATTTCTTGAAATAAGATTAAACAAAGTCTTACTTTGCCTTTTCAGGTGTTCTGACACTTGTCCGAAGAATATTTTATTTTTGATACTAATGCTATGATATTTTAAACTTTAGTTTCATAACGTGGGGCGAAATTTCTATACAATTTACACCCAAAATTTTATCGTTACATTTACATTAGTAAGTTACATTCAATTTATTATCTAACAAAAAAATCAAAAAATTTTTTTGTCGCAGCCCTCCACGAAATTATTGAGCTTTGCTTTACGTGTTATTGATGTTCCTAGATAAATATGCTTTGTAAACTTATTTCGTATTCCAATTCTAAAGGCAGTTTTCATGGCAGAAAATTTTAAATGTATAACTCTTGCCCCTCAATACTATATGAACAAGTTATACAATTCTTCCAACGTAACAAACATATTTTTTTTTTTTTGGCAATGTGAATTTTCGTTGTTGCAATGTACAAAGGTGGGAATACCGTATTGCAGCTTCTGCGAATCATGGCAGACGCTATTTTAGTCAACGCAACCGCTGATTCGTAGAGGCAGAATCCGAGCCAACTTGTCTCTCGACTACTTCTACTCCAAACTAAAATAGATTCTCCTTCACAGTAAAAAAAGATGCTAAAGCGCCATTCAGAGCCTGCTGTTAATGAAGTCACAATGACATATCTCAAAGGCTTCCAGTATTGATAAACACCCAACGTAATTCCGACTAAATTAAACACTTTAAATTATGGTATTTCTCTGTCACCCGCAACTGACACAACAGAACAATCTTACATTCCAAGTAGGGAATGGTCTCTGAAAGAAAGAAAACAATTGTGAATTTTTTACTATTACTTGTATTGAAATTAATATATTTTTGGGTGTTTTTATATGTAAGAAGAGTATGTATAAAGTATAGGTGGTGAGCTAAATTGAAAGAGTACCTTTATTTGAGTACAATCGAAAAATATAATATTTGAGATATTAATTTTGCAGTTCACCACGCTTGTTTTTTTGTTAGGGAGCACTGAAAGATTCGGGATATTGTTCATAGAAATACCGACTTCATTTGTATATCTGTAATTGTTCGTTGCATCTTCAACATTTAGATAGAAGGTAATAACGATGACAGGTTATAATCAGTGACACATCTACGAACTATATACAGGGTGTTAAAAAAAGGTACGGCCAAACTTCCAGGAAACATTCCTCACACACAAACAAAGAAAATACAATATGTTATGTGTACATGTGTCCGGAAACGCTTACTTTCCATGTTAGAGCTCATTTTATTACTTCTCTTCAAATCACATTAAACATGGAATGGAAACACACAGCAACAGAACGTACCAGCGTGACATCAAACACTTTGTTACAGGAAATGTTCAAAATGTCCTCCGTTAGCGAGGATATATGCATCCACCCTCCGTCGCATGGAATCCCAGATGCGCTGATGCAGCCCTGGAGAATGGCGTATTGTATCACAGCCGTCCACAATATGAGCTCTAACATGGAAAGTAAGCGTTTCCGGACACATGTCCACATAACATATTTTCTTTGTTTGTGTGTGAGGAATGTTTCCTGAAAGTTTGGCCGTACCTTTTTGTAACACCCTGTATCTTCAACGCCGAATGTAGCACCGTAAATATTCCAGTTTATTTTAATCTTTTTTTCCAACTTACTGCCTCAGTGGATGGCATTTTTCTATGCTAATCACATCTGTCAGATTTAAAGACACACGCTGGAATAGTGTCTGTTTCAATCCATCCACTCAACTGTTTTAAGAATTACGTACATCACTTTTTCATGCTTAATGTAATTACTAAATAAAATTAAGTTTTGCAACAAATAATAGTAATAGGACCCAGCGCAGGTTTTAAGTTTCTGTACATGGTAGATGACAAAATTCAAGTTTTTCAATTTTAGCAAAGTGAGGAATGGTCTATATTTTGGAAGCAACTTCAAACAAAGTATAAGAAGAATCAGAAATAAACCGTAAGTGTTCCAAAATAAGTATTTTTCACTAATAAAAGTAGAAATATGATAGAATTCAAATAATCGACTATAGATCAGAGACCGAAAGAAAATTGTCTCTTTTCAGAATGAACTTTTACATCGTCTGCCTTAAAACGTGATAAGGTTCCGTACGTGGCTTCACAGAATTTCTTCTACTATGGTTGATCCTCTCAGAGTCACGTGGAATTTTTCTGCGGGGCGGCTGTGACGTCAGTATTGTAGTAGAGTCCATCTCGCCGAAACTGGATTTCAGTTTATCATCGCTTTCTATGTAATTGTAGGGAATATTATACATGAATTATAATAGCGGTGGTTGTTAACGGTTCCCTAGATGTCAAGCAGAAGCAGTTGAACGATCTCAGCATTCATTTAGACGATTATAAAAACTATTTAAGTTTAATTACGGAACTTTAAAAATTCCTGTCCGAGTATGGGACGTTAAACAAGTCGGAAATTGTAGCAAATCATCCCTTTATGTGTCATTGTGACAGAGATTGGAATTAACGAAATCAATGAACTCATTAGGTCCTCACACCACTTTCAGAAATTCTCTGATTCAGTATGTTCCTCATCCTCCTTCCTATCCCTATAACTAAAAATACCGGGAAATTAGGGTGACATACGGAAAGTAACAGCTGAGATGTACTGAATTCCTAATTTCCCATTCTAAAATATTTTAAACAAGAAGATAACGGAGCTCAAGATACAGTAGATTTAAAGCGAAGAAGATTTCACGGGTGTAGTGAGCAACGGAATAATTGCCCTTAGGGAACTGAACAAAATCCTTTAGTTTTTACTATTATAATGTGTTCAAGTCTTTTTTGAAAAAACGTGGTGTTAAATATTATTCACCTGTAATAATTAACGGGATCCTAAACCTCAAAGTATAAAAATTATAATAGGCCTTCCTATGTATGAAGTAGGAAAACAAACATCGTGCAGATAAATGAGGCATTTCATGTATTTCGTTAGTAGCAAGTTGACATAGTTCTGAAACAAGAAAAGCGAACAGTAACAGAGTTCTGACTATGTGCTCTTAAATAACGGATCAGATTTGCTATTGGAGACTATCGTATGTCTTGAAACAGCATTAAGAAATAGACGAAACAGTGCAACAGAAGGTTTTTAATAAGTAACTAGCTGACCCGGTCACGCGTTGCTGTGGCTTAGTAATTATAGTACGTTGGATTAATGTTATTCTAAACTTCCTAAAGTAGTCAAATTAATATTCACTAATAAAGACAAAACATTGTAGTCGATTTGGAAATTCAAATGTAATTGGTAAATAATTACGGAGAGTTGAAATTAAGGACAAACGAACATAAAAAAAATAATTTACATTTTATTACAAATTAATTAATTGGAATTATATAAAAATTGATATTTATAAAAATAAATAAATAATTTTTTTATTTATTTATTTAATTTATTTATTTATTTATTTAATTAATTTATTTATTTATATAATTTATTTATTTATTTATATAAACTAAAATTTTGGTTTTATAAATGAGTACTATGAAGTCGATTTTTAAACATTTTTAACGATTATTTTCATTATTTTAAATTATTACAATTTATAATTTTAATTTATCTAAGCGCTAATTGGTGCACAATATTTTTAGTTAGCCTGTCTTTTGCTAATACAAATAGATTTAATGGTTTCTCTACACGTGAGCAGGCGACATATTGTTGCCCATGGAAGAAACACGTATTTTCCAAATCCAAACCGCAAACGGACATTGTTTGGTCTTGTGACTTATTTATTGTCATAACGAAAGCCAAACGAATCGGAAATTGAAGCCTTTTAAATGGTATTGGATATTCTAACTGTATCATTGGAATACGTGGCAACAGGACGATTTCTCCTTTAAACATTCCAGTCAAAACAATTGCTTCAAGAATATTTCCGGTGATCCTTTTGATCACCAAACGTGTACCGTTGCATAATCTAGGTGGATTCAAATTACGAAGAAGAATAATTGGTGAACCAATCATTAACCAGAGATTGTGTGTCAGCATTCCTGTTATATCCAAAGAGTTTAAAAACTCATTTGGAAAATTTACGGCTTCATTTTCATCTACAATAGTATCTATTGATTTAAAAAACATCAGATCACCTGGCAACAACTGTCGTATATGGTAGTTAATTTTATTGACATCAACATTTTTTGCTGCCAAAACAGCACGATTACTGATCCAATTATGATCTAAGTAATTATTTGATATGTACAGGAACACACGCTGAGTTAGTTCATTTCTGAGTGAACAACAGTGCAGAATTTGTCTGGAAATTTGATGTATTGTGTATTTCGATGCAGTTCTATTTCACCTATTCCAATATCCAGCAATTGCTTACAAAATACTTGTGCCGATGGATCATTTTGCAACTGTACTCGCATGTTCATAGTCAATCAAAGTGTTTCGACATTCCGCCATAAAAACGATTGTTTTAAACATACGTTAATCTCTTCGGCAAAAGTAGAGGGAGGAATCACTGGCAATGTCTGTCGGAAGCCACCAGATTCTTGCATACGACGCTCAGCTGTCCTGATTCTTTGAACTTCCTTACTTGCCGCGATTTGTGTTGCTGATTGATGAGCTCTCTCGTCGTGCATCGTGCCTCTCTGCTACACGCCTTGTCGAGGTTAGATTCTTTGGCGACATTTCACTGAAAAATATTTTAATTACAACAAAAAGTGCCTTTCTGAAAGCCTTAAAATAAGACACTATAATACAGTGATGAAACCGGAATTTTTGGGTCCATTGAAAAATACAGTAAAATGGAAGTAAAGAACTAATGAGGAAATATATAATAACATTGAAAAATAACAGAAAAAGAAGAATTATATTTTTTTTCGATACATTTATAGCATGGCTTTCAAGGCTTTCAAGAGGTTTAGAAAGAGTTGAAACAAAATAATACCAGTGAACTGTATGGAAAGAAAGTTTTTCGATAGCAGACTTTGAATATGGCAGGATTCAAAGGTAGAGAGAGAAGTGCAATAATGAAGGAGTACTGGGGAGGAAGAAAGAAAAAACAACAGGAGAGGAATTTAAATTGACACGTGGTCTCTAGCTGAACAAAAAGAAGAAGAAGCCAGCGAGAAATACTTACACGATTCGAATTTATCGTAACGTTTTCTTCAATGTTATATTCATGTGTGTAATTAATTTGTCGTTAGGTATAATGACACACAAACGATGAACAACAATACGGTATAATTATAACACAATACACAACACAATTAAAATTGAAGAAACTCGCACATATGGCGTGTAATAGACTGTAGCATAAATAAATCGAAATGCAACCCCATCTACTGGATGGTTCGATAAATTAACACACCGCCATCAGTTAGGAATAAACTGTAGCATAAATAAATTGAAACAGAACTTGATTTACTGGATGATTACCCAACCTAGCTAACCAAGTGTTGTATAGATAAGTTAACACATCGCCATCTGTTAGAAACTTATAGAACTATAATAATAATAATTTCGTGTGGTCGTAATGACCTGGTTTCTACTGGCTGGGCATTCTGCCACTGTCGCAGGCGCCTTTACCTAGCCCGCCCATTCTGCATGATACAGGAGACCTACATTTTAACGTCGAATCCGAACCACAGTACCGTCCTGGCGTATTTTACCTCACACAGCATCCTGCACCGGAGATTAATGCCGGGTTAAGTGTCTATAAAAATCCCCGCCGAGACAGGGACTCGAACCGGGGACCTTTCCATCTCCAGTCAGACGCCCTAACCACTAAGCCAGCAGACCGCTTATCTTTGTTGGCTTACAAATAATTACAAACCATTGTGCTATGACAATCATTTAATGAACATTTATTTCACAAATAATAAGTATTGAGGTCTATAATCCAGATAAAAACTATCCTATCTTTTAAGTTGGGCTAAATTACACACAGTAAGCCAAATTTCATCTAAATAGGTTATGTAGTTTCGGAGTTCATCCCGGACGAACATCGTGACACGAGATTTTTATATATATAAAGATAATTATTGCGAAATATTGGTTAAAATGTTCCTTCAACCCATCTTATTGTCATTATGTATTAAGCTTTTATTCTATTAGGAAAACATACGTTCTATGTTTTATAAACCACCTTTGCTATGTTTTAAATTATTAGTGACCAAAGTTAGTGTTAGATTCTTATGCAGAAACGAATATATCGCTTTTTCCTTGCAATTAAATAACTTTCTTGGTGAACCTCTGTAGTATATACGTAGTCAATGATGCTTCCAATTTGTAATGTCTCGCCTCTGTCATCGTTGTTTGTGTTTATGAACATTTATCAGTTTATATCGCCAATTGCTAATGGAGAGAGGTGAACTTTTGGGTACGCACTGGGATGTCGAATCTATCAGGCATGGGAGACATCAAGGAGAAGACGTGTGAGTGCCTAATTTTTAACGCCACTTGCAGTCCGGAGCAATCACAGCCATATAAGTTACTAGTCTAAAGTAGTGTGTAGGGTTTATAAGTTTTGGTTGGTGAAGTAAACATGAGACGAACAGCAAACCGCTTTACATGAACTCAATCCAGCAAAACAACTTTCCCGGTAGTTGCTGGAGAAAAACTGATAAGTTACATTTTATTAGCCCTTCAGCCATTTCCGCTATGACATTCTACCAGGCTGAAAGACAAATGTATATTATTTTCACCATAGTCCAGAATTTTTAAATGTAGACAAATTTTATTTTCAAAGGCGGAGTCATTGTAATACCAACCAGTGTTTCTTATGTTCTAATGCTGGACGAATTAATTATAATAATTAATAAATGTTCATAAAATAAATTTAATCCAATTTTGTCTCCTATTATTTCTTTTGTAATTGGAATGTGAAAAACTTGAATTTCTAGCCATCCAATGTTATTTCATTAAGTTTAATCCTTTAAAAACAAAGTGAAATAACTTGTTAATGGGGATATCATCTGAAACAATTTCGAATAAGGTATTTGAGCACCTCATTCTCAGATATTTCAGTGTGTATAAAAACAGGGGAAGTCATTTAAAACCGTAAAGATTTTGCCGAAAATAGTAATTTCTACTACAATTTAATTAAGGATGAACTCCATTGAAAACAAAGTTAGCTCAAAACTTATACAATAAAGTAAATCCCGCTGTTACCGAGCGTGCTGGGTGAACTGTAACGCCCTAGCATCACATTCGGGAGCACTCGGGTTCGATTTTTTTTAACTGCTTTACGCTTCGTGGACGGCTAAGGTCTTTAGAGGTGGGATGGACTGGGGACAAGGAACGTGAAGGAATTCGGCCATGGCTTTTTTTAAAGGAAACATCCCGTCATTCGCCTGGAGTGATTTGTGGAAACCATGGAAAACCTAAATCTGGATATCCGGACCCGGACTCGAACCGGCGTCCTCCCGAATACGAGGCCAGAGTGTTAACCACTCACCCGCCACGCTCGGTCCTGGGTTTTCCACGGTTTTTCCAAATCACTCCAGGAGAATGCCGGGATGGTCCCTTTAAAAGTCCATGGCCGAATACCTTCCCGTTCATTGCCCTTAGTCCTTTCCCGCCTCTAATGAACACGATGTCGACAAGGCGTAAAGCCATAAGCAAAAAAAAAAAAAAAAAAAAAAAAAAGAAAGAAAGAAAGGATAGCCAGCTGATAAACGTTTGCAATTGTTTCCTTCTATAGGTGTGCTTTGTTTGTTATGTTCCATGTGATTATATTTTTTTTTTTTAAATGTGTGGTTATTTGTGGCAGAAATTAGGAGCTATCCGATGAAGAAATGAGTAAAATTATTACCGATATTTGAGTCATTATACTGTACATCTCAGTATGGTGACCAGACAGCTCGGCTAAAACATCTATATATCTGGTTGAGTTTTATCTAATTTTACTTTTTCGGATCTTACTGTCGATGTTTGATCAGCAGACCAAATTCAGTAACACATAATAAGAATGTGAGACAATATACATACGACACACATGATTTAATGACTAGTAAACACCCAGTGTAAATTTCAACCTAGATTTGTCACTGATGGTGCTTCCAAGAAAGATGATATGCGCACGGCAATAAGCTAATGGAAAACTGTTGCTCTGACGATCTTTGTGAACGAATAATCGTACAGAGAAGTTTACTCATCCCCACCACTGGCTTTATTCCGCGTTAATCTTGTGAAGACAAGAATTTGGTAACTACAGAAGATAAATAAATTTAATTCTTAAGTTTTTGGTGAGACTGAGTTACTGAAATATATATTAAGGAGTCTAAAAACAACAGAACTGCAAAAGCAATTAGTTATAATTTGTTGGTAGTGTGCGTCGCTGGTTTCGAATTGGCGTTCAGCCACATGGCGAGCAAGGCGCCGAACACCTACGCTGAATTCCGCCCGAGTGGAATGACGGTTATGAGAGCAGGCCTCAATAGGCTGGACTAGTTCTACGGTATCCTATTTTTCGTCATAATATTTAAACACAGTTTTCGTGGTCATCAACAGTGAGTTTAAGGCTCGTGTGGTCTTTATAACCTGGTGACAAGGTTTTTGCTGGCTGCTCAGTCCACCCCGTTCGTAGCCGCCTTAGTCCAACACAGTAATCATACCGGTTACAGGGGACCTACAGTTTATCGTGTAATCTGAACCACGGAATCGTTCCGGCGTACTTCACATTACACAGCAATATGTGCCAGAGGTGATAATCCCCGCCGAGACAATGATTCGGAGCAGGTGGCTTTCGATCCCCAGTCAGATGTCTTAACTACTGAGCCACCAAGGAGGAATGGAAGCGGGCACGATGCATGTGTATTTCACCTAAAGTGATTCCAGCATGTACTGTACCTTCCTTAAGTTTATAATTTCAGAATGGCATTTTATTGATTTAAATTTATTTGCAGTTTTGTAACTTAATTACTTTTCGTTTAGATACTGGAAGATACTGTTATGTATCCATAATCAAAAGAAATGATGAGAAACCTTTAAGTTTAAATCAAACGATTACAACCAATGTAGCTACTTTCACGTTAATAAGATTTAGTTGTAGGATACCAATGTAAGACTGGGGCTTTTAATTTTTTAAGGATTTATTATTAGTTTTAATTTCACCAATTAAATAATGCCAATCCTTAAAATCCTGTTTGGTTATCTATTATCCAAAGACTCTAAATGTTCTTTAAAGTCACCCACATTCCGTACTTACGAAAAATATTCCCCAAAACATTTTCTATTATCCTTAACCGCTTCGGGAGGTCGCCGGCATCCAGATTTGGATTTTCCATGGTTTCCCGAAATCACTCGGGGTGAACGCCGGGACGCTTCATTCTAAAAGGCCATGGCCGAAATCATTCCCGTTCCTTGTCCCCAGTCCCATTCCTCCTCTAATGACCTCGACGTAAAACCATAAGAAAAAAAAAATATCCGCACTTCTCTTTGTAACCGATGTTGCGAAATTTGAATATGTGAATTCATCTGCTCATAACCGAAAAACCAGTTTCCTTATGTAGTTTTAATGAATCCTGAAACAGCCGTGCCATAAGGTAAATACCACTCAACTTTTATTGAATTTTACTGAATACAATACCACAAATACTGTACACCGAGCTTCAATTACTTAAATTTACCTCTTGCGCAAGTTAAAATAAAGTTTCCAGCGAAACAAAACTAAAACTGGGCCGAATTTCACATAAAACTGGCCCACTAAAAACAAGAAAACCACTAAAGGCTGCTGGTTATCACCCACCATCAAAAACCATTGACAATTTGATACCACTTACTCCCAAAATTCAAACCGATAACACACGTTCTTCTGCAGAGAAATGACAAGTGACCAATGACTACACTCCTTCGCCGAAAATTAGGAAGTGACAATGACGGGTCCACTTGCAATCAAACACGACATGTGTCCAGTGGCCACACCTACGCCGAAAATTGACACGTGACTACCATTTCTGATAATAGCGCTCTTCTATTAGTTCGTACCAATGTTTCAAGATTTAAGTAAGTTCGCATGTTTCTTTGCTCACGATGCTAGAATTCAACATCCACACCATTTATCCAAATTTCACAATAATTAACTTTGCCTACTTTTACTTCTTTTGAGTATTATAAATTATCTATATTATTGTAAGTTTTTGCTAACTTTTCAGGGAAGAGTTCCTGTAACATCAGAATTGCGTTTGAAAGTGAATGCGTATTGCATTGTTTCCGGGATATCCTCTCAGGGTTCAGCCGCGGAGTGACAGTTTTCGATTCGTCGCAAATGCACGTGTTTTTGTGGCTACCCCAGACTAACCCGGTAATCCTACCAGGTACCAGGGACCTAGTGTTTAACGTAGAATCCAAACCACCGAAATGTTCTGGCCCACTTTACATCCACAAAGCAAGCTTTGCCAGACGTGATGGTGTGGGTAGGGGCTTTAAAAATCTCAACGGAGGCCGGAATTCTAAACAGGGACCTCCGGATCTTGAATCAGACGCCTTAACCACTGAGTAATTAGGCTACTCACAATTGCCTAGCATACATATTATTTTGACCATTAATATTCAATATTCTTTGATATTTACTTTTTCATATTTTTACGTCCTGTTAGGGATTATTGTTGCTTGACATAACCCAGCTCCAGAAAATTTGAGTCACTTCGGGCATGTGTGAGACTAAGTCATAACGGCCATTCCAGAATGACTGATGTTTTGAACAGCTGCGTAAATATATACACTGGTGAAAATGGAAAGTGTTTTCCATGGTTTCCCCATAACACTCCAGGCTTCCTTCAAAAGGCCATGGCCGAATTCCTTTCCGTTCCTTGATCCCAGTCCCATCCCGCCTCTAAGGACATTCTCGTCGACGAGGCGTAAAGCCATAAGTAATAGTGGAAAGTGTTACACCCAGACGGAACTGTGATAAATGTATGTAATGTGGCCCCAAGTATCTTCTTATGAAAAATACTAAAAGATTAAAAACTGAAAATTTTACAAGCGAATTTAGGTACTATTTAGAAGGAAAATTGTAATGTTGTTTAGCTTATAAGTGGTGATCATTGGGGTTTAACATGGCACTTTTTTGACCACACGTTCTCGGTGACCAAGAATACTAATGCGAAAAGAGAGAATCCTGTACAACCAAATGTCTGACTATGAGAGAAGTCGGGTAATTGGTATGTTTGAAATGGATGAATCACATCGTGAAGTATCCAGACGGACTGGCCATTGTACAGTGTCAGTATAGAAATTTGTTACGCAGTGGACGCAAGAAGGCTATAGTACTCATAGAGCTGGCATCAAATCACACAGAAGGACAACAGCACTTGAACGCCGCCAAATTGTGCGGACGACTAGTGCTGACAGACGGGCGACTGCAGCCCACATCCAAGTTGTGGTTACGGAACCATCCCACGGACAGTTGTAAACCGATTACTTGAAGCCGAGCTATACTCTTTGATCCAAAACGCAACTGGACCACCTGCTGCGATTTCAGAACTTCAACCCCTGGTGTCATGATTTGGGGGACAATCAATCACGACATCAGAACTGAGCTGGTTGTTATTGAAGGCACAATGATAGCCCACCACTATGTGGACGGGGCGGTATACCCTGTTGTGATACCCTTCGTGTCCACCATTCAAAACGGTATCTTCCAACAGGATAATGCCCGTCCTCATACTGCGGCCATCACAACACAAGTCTTACAAGCGGTTACGACCATGGATTGGCCCGCGTGATCCTCTGATTTATTTCCAATAGAGCAGCGTTTCTCAACCTGTGGATGAGACACGTGATTCGCAAGCATAATATTAAAAAACCAATACTCGGGGGAGTAAAATGAAAACCTTAAAAGTGTAATATTAAATCGAAAGTGCGCGCCAGTTGTCTGTAAGTTGGTAAGCCTGTTTGAAATAATTTGCCAGATGTCCCCAAAGGTGGCAGCACAGTGAAGATACGCAAGTGGAACCATGGAGGAAGGAAATATATGGAGACGACGCAAGAGACCTTCACCACGCATTGAAGTGAAGCCGGGCGGAGGAGGAGTGGGGGGCTAGGCCGATCTCATACAGACACGGGGTATATGTGCAAAAACCTCAAGGGGACTCTAGGATAAACGTAACGCCGCAATCTGGTGATGGATTATTATGTAACTTGACGAGACAAATCGAAAATAAAGAATAAATTTTTTCGATATCTTGCTTAGTTTTCGGGATATACTGAGATTGGGTTGATCTGCGGCCTAGACTCACCCCTTTAAATCTCATTTTCAACACTCTTTAAAAAGTAATGCTAGTCTATTATGTGCAAAATAGGAAGGTATGCTGATTTTTTACACTACACCAACAAAAATTTGAGAAGTCATCCCATTGAGAGCTATGACTATATATTTATAGATAGGCATCGAAGTTTGTAATTCCTACAGCCCACTTCAACAACGATAATTAGAATTCAACTTACGTATTAAATGATATTCCAGATTCTTTCCTCTCTAGCCTATTTGTGCAACCATATGCAACACAAGATTGCATTATAAATCACTTATACACATTACAAAATGAAATAATAATAGCATCTAACACAATGTGAACATCCCCTTTGTTTGGGATCGCAATATCGCCGCCTGCCGCCACTGCGCATGCGCGAGAGTTTAGAGCCTGCTTCACAGATTTAACGTCACTTCTCCTCCATATATTTCCTTCCTCCACGAGTGGAACAGTATAAAAATGGTCGCCCCACTAGCAACATGCACCAGAGAAGAACAGCGTTTAGTGATAAGATTTTTGCAAAGTGAAGGTGTAAAACCCATATACATTTATCGCAGACTGAAGGTACAGTACGGGGATGTCTGTTTGTCACAGCAGCAAGTGTATGAATGACGTAGGAAGTTCGCAAATGGTGTGACGTCTGTAGCTGATGCTCCGCGCCCGGGCCAGGCACATCGTGTCATGACTCGCGAGACCACAGCAGCAGTTGAAACCATCGTATTGCAAAACCGCCGAGTGACACTGTAGACATTAGTCATGGTTCAGCAAATCACATTATGCTCAGGTTTGCTAACGTGTCTGTGTGATGGGTGCCACGGTAGCTGACTCCGGAATTGAAACAGCGGCGTGTTGATGCGTGTGAAGAACTTATGCGGCTCCTGGAACGTGACGGTGATGCCTTCCTTGCACGAATTGTCAACGGAGACGAAACGTGGGTCCGTTACCATCAGCCTGGAACGAAGAGAGAGAGCAAAGAACAACGCCATTCGACATCACCAAAACCAAAAAAGATTCGAACGCAGCCATCCGCAAGGAAGGTTATGCTGACCCACTATCGACAGCTGTTTTTCTGCAACATGATAATACATGGCCTCATATGGCTCGTGCACCTGTTGCAACAATCGCAGACAAGCGGCCTCATCCACCATACTCACCCGAACTAGCCCCAAGTGTTTTCCAAATTTTTGGACCCCTAAAAAAAGTACTTTCTGGGACAAAATTTCAATCCGATGACTAGGTGCGCCAAGCGGTGCACGAATGGTTATGTCGTCTCCCCCCCCCCCAAAAAAAAATAAGATAATTCAGTCTTTTCGGAAGCGCTAGCTGTCATACATTGAGCGTGGAGGAGACTATGATACAGGTGACTTGTATGTGTGCACAATACATAAGTTTTTTTTAAAAAATTAAGGTTTTCATTTGGCTCCTCTCGTAACTGAACTAACAAAACAAAAAAATAAATTAGCAAATTTTTTCACACAAAATGTAGTGTAAGCTACAAGCTAAACATTCTAAAAGACATGAATATTCCAAATACCAATAAAAGTTTGGTATTTCAGGGATATGAGGGCATAGATACTGTAATGATCTGTTAATTAAATACGTTTCCACTAGCCATTAAAATTATTGACATTACTGTGGGTTTAACTTAAGTGAAAATAATTAAGTCCATATACGTTAGTCATCCGTAGAATTATTTTTGGCACTTTTACTGGTCCTCGGATAGGATTTAGATCATGGAAAATCATTAAAAGCAATAGTTCACAGAATTCTGTTAGTCATCGCTCTTGTTAACTCTCTTCTAATTATCGACATCCGATTCACGGCTGATAATCTGACGTATACCCTAGCGTATGGCGTATAGACCCATTTGAGTTGTTCGACTCGCCTATCCCCTTGTCTTCCGCCCCTGTCGTGTTGCCATATGTCTCCGACACTGTAACTTGGGTTCTGTTGATAAGTGTGCTATAATTGTTCCATTTTTTAAACTTACAATAATTGTATATCTTAGTGGGTTTTAAAAAATGAACATGAACAAAACAATTGAAGCATAATCTGAAGATCCGCAGAAGTCTTGTCTTTAATAAGGTTCCGTACCAAAAGTTCATCATTAGAAGCTTCGTGATTATGGTATATTTAGACAAATATGAGACTGCGTTGCAGACATTCTGAAGGGCAGAACACAGTGTGTAGTTATCGACGGAGAGCGTTCATCACTTACCGAAGTGAGGACCAAAGTTCCCCAGGGAAGCGTGATAGGACCTCTGTTGTTTCTAATATACATTAATGATTTGTGCGACATTATAAGGGGGAAGAAAAGATTATTTGGATGATGCGATTGTTTATCATGAAATCAAAACCCAGGACGACTTCACGTTGTTACAAGACGATATTATGAAAATAATTGCGTGGTGTAAAGATTGGCAGTTGGAGTTAAACGCTAAAAAGTGCCAAGACATGAGTGTAAGTAAATAAGTGACACAATTTAGCTCTGAATATACAATTAATGGTACTATCCTTAGAATGGTAGATTATAATAAATACCTAGGGGTAACAATTCCTAATAATTTGTCGTGGAATGAGCATATCGAGAATGTAATTGGGAAAGCAAATCGTATGCTCCAATTTCTACGTAGAAATTTAAAACTGTGAGCACCAGAAGTTAAATCAATTCCATTCAAGTCACTAGTGAGTCCTCACTTAGAATAATGTTGTTCTGTATGGGGTCCCCATCAAAAGGGGTTAATGGAGGCATTGGAGAAGGTCGAAATAATTGTCGCCCAATTCGTGACAGATAAAGCGTAAGTGAAATGTTGAAGAAGTTAGGTTAGGAAGACCTGGAACACCGAAGGTGTTAATCTTGGCAGAAGCTAATTGAAAAATTCACGACTGACTTATTTCGGAATGACAGCAAACAAAAATTACTACCAGCAACATTCATATCTAGGAATGACCGCGAAAATAAGATAAGAGAAATCGGGGCCAGAATCGATTCATTTCTGTATTTTTTCACGAACGATTAGGGAATGAAATAGAAAGGATTTACCGGGTGAGTAAACTTAAAATCCCGACAGGAGTAGCTTTCGATAAAGCTCTCCGGCCATCCTGATCTGGGTTTTCCATGGTTTTCCCAGATTGCTCCAGGCGAATGCTGGGATGGTTCCTCACAATAGCCCATGGGCGCCTACTACCATATTCCGTATATCCCTTCCAAACTATTTTTTTTTAATTTTATACTTGCTTAATGTCTCTCTAACAGCGAGGCCTTTAGAGACGGGAAAGGATGGGCGGCAAGGAATGGGAAGGAATTCGGCCATGTCAATTTGCCTGGAGTGATTTGGGAAACCATGGAAAACCCAAATCTGGATGCCCGGACGGGGATTCGAACCACCGTCCTCCCGAATGCGAGGTCAGACCGCTAGCCGTTACACCACCACGCTCGGTCCCAAACTATTACACTTTCGGATAGGTGCAATGCACTCTCCTCCTCAAACTTTTAGTGAATCGCTGATTAATAATAATAATAATAAATAATAGAAGCAGGGAAGGAGTGGGGGTTAGGAACGGGAAGGATTTCGGCCATGGACTTTTTTGTAGGAGCCGTCCCTGCATTCCCCTTGGGGGATTTCGTGTTGGTCGGAAAGGGAGTCGAACCTGTGTCCTCCCGTATAGGAGGCCAGAGTGTTACTGTTCACCCACCACGCTCAGTGTACCCAAAGGCGCTTAAATAGATTAAGTGCCAGATTTGAAATTTGCCTCTGCTATGTGATAAAATCAACCAAAACCGTATGTCGAATGTACATTTTTGCAAAAATAATAATATATTCTTGGTTGGTACAGAAGGATTTTTTTTTTTTTTTTTGGGGGGGGGGGGTTAACTTGTCAGGTAAAGAACTATTTTTTTCGATTTTTGTACTAGAAAATTACCAAGGAACATGATATTTGTCCACATCGAAAATATATTTTATTTAAACGAAAAATACGAAAGATATTACATTAAACGCCATGGTGACCCCTGATTCTGGCGTCTGAAAGGACATTGAAAGGTCTCTGGTTCGAATCCCTTTCTCGGCGGCGATTTTTATAAGCCCTTAACCCAACCTTCACCTCTGTCACAGCTTGCTGCGTAAAGTACGCCAGAACAGTTCCATTGTTCGGATTCCACATTAAACTGTCGGTCTCTCCTAGGGTTAACAACCTTAAACACGGATGTGTACACGTCCATAAAAGAAAAAAATGTTTAATATGGTCCTATTTGCCTCAAACGAATATACAGGGTGTTACAAAAAGGTACGGCCAAACTTTCAGGAAACATTCCTCACACACAAACAAAGAAAATATGTTATGTGGACATGTGTCCGGAAACGCTTACTTTCGATGTTAGAGCTCATTTTATTACTTCTCTTCAAATCACATTAAACATGGAATGGAAACACACAGCAACAGAACGTACCAGCGTGACTTCAAACACTTTGTTACAGGAAATGTTCAAAATGTCCTCCGTCGCATGGAATCCCTGATGCGCTGATGCAGCCCTGGAGAATGGCGTATTGTATCACAGCCGTCCACAATATGAGCTCTAACATGGAAAGTAAGCGTTTCCGGATACATGTCCACATAACATATTTTCTTTGTTTGTGTGTGAGGAATGTTTCCTGAAAGTTTGGCCGTACCTTTTTGTAACACCCCGCACATAGGTCTACATACAATAGAAGTTGTAGTCTAAGATACGAGCAAATAAAGTATAAATTCTTTTTTTTGGAGGGAAGCGTCACACATAGAATAAGATTACTCTATACGGCATGTAGTACATCTCCCGCTTTTACATTAAACATCTTAACAGTATACTGTTTCTGTTCAAAACATTTGTATTTTTTGCTTCAAATGATAAATGGAAGCTAAAAAAAGGATACTTCTAATTTTTTTGGAGTATGTGCTTTGTATAGTATACTTTAAGACTGTGTGTATATACACATATAAAACTCCAAATGACTGGCTTCATATTATTTATCGTGTCTAATATTACCTTCTTGATATCAGTGCTTTTAGTATGTATTTATTTTCAGTCTTTAATACTTTTCGCTGTTCAAGCAGAAAAGAAAAAAACATGGATAGCTCAAAACAGCAAGTCAGATTGCCATCATACTGATGAATGAATTGCATTCAATTGTAAGTTTTTACTCGAAACCAGCCGAGCAAGATTACTTGTGATTTACTGCAGTATTTTGTTATTAAATACATTTAATTTTTTATCCTTCTGAGGCTGATAAACGTTATTGCAGTTTTGTTCAATAATTTTATTTATTTTTTATTTGAGGAATTCAGCATAGCAAGTGAATTACGAAAAGAGTTATTAGTTAAAAAAAAAAGTTAATTGTAAGATAGGATCTTAAACTGTATTCTGAAGATCATATTTTGCTAGGTTCGAAAGCAAAATCATAAATTATGAATATTAAATTTTAGGATGATGGTACTGGAAGTATCAAAATTACTGGAGTTGCAGGACGTGATTAATAACATTACTACTTTCAGCTGAAGTTTTTAACTGCCCTTAAACTCATCTTAATTTATTTTGTTTAACTGAAGAATTCTAGGACTATCTAGATTCGGATTCCAAAAACAGTAGGTCCCGTTTACCCGTAAGGATTGCCGGGCTGGTTTAAGCCACTACAACGGTGGATCGCACAGCACATTGAAATTTTATCACATGCTGACAAATGTACAATTCGGCCGACTTTGTCAGTCGCATTTGCTATTTTACGTTTGCTTGGCATATTGTAGCTACGACAGGAGTGTTGTAATACTAGTCGTAATGTTCGGTAAAAAATTAAACCTCATTTATTTAATTAGTTTGGCCATTTGTGAGTTATGATTTTCTGTGATTACCCTGTTATTACGTCAGTAGAATCTGTATTTTTTAATTTTTTTTTTTAAACGAAAATTGAGGAGTATCTGATAACTTGGAATTGTGGATAAAAACGGGTAATATTTGGATCAAGACTTGAGAAATGAATTCTACCTATAAGATAAATATGCTTTACTTCATCGCATGTTCTAGAATATGGAGATGCGTTGAAACAAATCAATTATAAAGTACTGAATCATTGTTAGGGAATGCATAACATAACATATCTGGCCCTGAACAGAATAAGCATTTTGCTAATGCGTGTCATGAGATGTGTACTTCCCAGGTGCTAGGTGGTCATTTATCCTATAGATTACGGAAAAAACCATGAAAACTGAACTCACGGTTGCTGTTATACCGGTGCGTGGTATGAGTTAGTATATTATGTACTTTCAGTGTTCATTGTTAGGCTGCTGCAATAGGGTCTCCTGTGAGATGTAAGTTATAACAAACCAGTGTTCTGAACGTTTAAATTTCGCAAAGAAATATTCCATAGTCGTAGCTCCTATGGCTACTTGCATTTCATAATAATAATAATTATAAGAATTCGGTTTCAGATTCACATGAATATCAGTAAAGTGCCACCACAAAAAAAAAAAAAACTATCGCTTTTGCCATTCTTATGCCATTGTCGAATCGTATCGATTTTATCACATACGGATAAAACTTACTTACTGACCTAAATATAGATTACCAATTACACACCAAATACTGAAACAAAATAGGCATTGCGAAGCACAGGGGAGTGGGGTAATTTTCTTTTGTGGCTAAGGGTTTCACGGATTGGAACAAATGATCAAGTGAAGTAATGAATAATTTACCAAAAAACGCTGAAGGAATTTAAAATTAAGATTCATAAATCGTAAAAGTAGATGGGGGAGGAATTTGACACTAAAATTATATAAGATAATAAAAAATAAAAAAGGATAATTAGATGACTAAGGGAATTGTCAACGCAGCGTGTGCTCCATCGCAATTAACTTAATAATAATAATTTGTTAAGTGTAGGGAAATGATTGTCTCACAGTAGGGCTCATATGACGTGAAATGATGCTTGCCTGTAAAGATTTGTTTGAGAGTAATATTGCGGTTTCTCCTAGATGGCTCGTTGGTGTTTCGCGAAAAAGAGTGTGTAGAGCTCAGCCAGTGCAAGATCGATACCGCCAGACACGGCCGGAATGAATTCTTTTCTTCACTGCTAACCGACAATGCAAGAGAATCCTCTCATTAAAGTGCGCCAGGACTCCAGGACGACGACAAACCTGAGATATTCCTGTTAAAGTGCACAAGGTGTCTTCAGTTCATATGATTCCAAATACGCCCACAATATTTCTTTAAATGTAGGACAAAATCTAAAAAAAATAGGTACAAATAGTCTTACGGTTTGAAAACACTTGGAAATAGTGAAAGTTTTTAGTGTAATTAAGTAACTTCCTTCAAGGTAACAAAGCCTAAAAAGCATCGACACTTTCTTTCATCATTAAAGATGAAGCTACATATTTAAATAAACAATGTTATGCCATTTCATTTAGTGCTTGCAGTTTTTTTTTTAATCCACCGTCGCTTGTGGTACAAATTGGGCATTACCTCAGAATATTTTTACATTTATTTAAACTGAATGAGTATAAAATGAGATAATTTAATATTTGCATGAAGTGGTGATATAAGTGATGCATTGCAAACACAGAATTTTATTTTCTATGGTATTATTGTATTAAAAACAGATCTATACCTACTTCCAAGTAAAGATTTTTTCCAGTAAATTAAACATAGGCTTTTAATTATAAATAAAAATACATATTTAGTACCTCCCGATAGACTAAGGGTTCAAAGTTGGCATTTGTGATAGCTACTCGCTAAGAAACAAGTAGACAACTACCACTACCACAGAGTACATCAAACTAAATGACGACTACATCATCGACAGATATTGATGAAATTCATTTATGCCTGTTTAGTAGAACCTTAAGTCGGCACATTTCCGCGATGTTTTCAGTTCCTTTATCTGCCTAAAAAATAAGCGATGTCGAAAGTTGTATAAAAAAGTGGTATAAAACGAGTAGAGGGGATTTAGATTAAGGAATGGAGGTTAGAACTAACGTGTAAAACTTCTGGCTCATTTCAATCTCATGTTGCGTTTAATAAACTAACGACCAAGCCGTACGCATACTGGCGAGGCACAGCACAAAACAAATGAATTGGGGTAAGCACGTAATGTGCAAATAATCGTAGGACCCAGTCAGTAATGGTAAAGGAGCTGGGTTGGGAGTCATCGGAAGAAAGGAGGAGGGTGAAGAGAGTGCTGGGAATGTACTGGGAATATGTTGGTGATGGGGCTTGGAGGGATATTGGTCAAAGAATTAGGAATAGTGCATGGAAGGGGAAAGACGACCATGACCGCAAGCTGACTCTCATGCATAAGGGAGTGGGAAAATTTTCTTTTGTTGATAAGGGTGTCAGTGATTGGAACAGATTACCAGTTGAAGTGATGAAATTTACCAAAAACGCTTAAGGAATTTAAAATTAAAATATGTAAATCGGAAAAGCAAATGGGGAAGGAATTTAACACTGTAATTATAAAATATAATTTTTAAAAATAACATAAAAAATGGAATTTCCACCAGAATGTTAGATCCATCGCAATTAAAAATTAATAATAATAATAAGGTTCTGCCGTAGGTAAAAGGAATTCTGGATTGCAATTCATAGATCGTATTTTGAAGGTTTGTGACGTAAATACAAAGGGATATCATATAAGACTCTTGTGCATCCTTATCTGGAATACAATTGTCTTATGCAGGATACGTTTTGAAAATGATTGATTAATAGTACCATCAAGTACAGAAAAGAACTGCTTGTTATAGCCCTTACGAAAGTGCTGAGGTTGGGCTGGGATTATTTTGCAGACCGACGACGTAGTTTACATTTGAATATATATTCCGACAGTAAAATTTTGCCTTGAATTCGTAGCAGCGGAGATTGCGAACTGCAGTGAGAGTTAAAGAGGGAGTTGTCAGAATAGACGACGTGTTGGCGATCAGCGCGCCATTGTCTTTAATCATAGCCTGAAGAGTGAAGGTGTCTCAGGCTGCTGCCCTGTTCTCTACCATCACACCGGCTGTATGTGCCAGCCATCCTGATTAGCAGTTTTTCAGCAATCACCTATGCAAATACTGGGGCGATACCCAATATTAGCCACAAAAGTTGCCCATTTCACTAACAAAATTTCCACTTTTCTTTCAGGACTTAGGTTACATTACCATTTCCTCCACTGCAACAGTGGTCGCGTCAAAGGCGAAAGTTACGTGTAATGGAAACTTAAATGTAAATCCAACTTCACGTAGACCAGAAATTCCAAATTTGTCAGTATTTGTTATTTCATCCCTCATTTAGGAAGAGACTTAATGAAACCAACTTGCTCACCATACTATGCACATAATATCATAATTTTTATATCCTTCGACATATTTACCAACATTTCTTCGTAGTGTTCAAATTTTTGCGTGGAGTTTGCTTCGATGTTATTGGGTAAATTATAATGTTTTTCTGCTGTATTCTTTACACTGATACAACGCATGTCAGTAGTTAACGAACATTTCACAGTACTTGGTTAACATACGCTAGGTACTACACCTTTCACCGTAGAAATGATTACTGCTGTAAAATTAAAACAAAACAAAACGTACAAATATTTAAGGTTAGACGAAGGAAGTGGGGAGACAATTTTCTTCAACCAATACTTGACATAAAATAGGACGAAACTGAAGAAAAAACAAGCTTTCAGATGTAATGAAGAGAAATTTAAAATCCGTGGAAACAGTACTAAATAATAGGAAATTAGTTGAAACACAATAAATAAGAAAAAAAATCCGCCAAGCCAGTGATTGTTACTCTTGTGCCCCAAGGGTATTTTTTTTTTTAAATAATTATTACAATAGATTATTTAATTGAGTTTATTACTCCTTTTGAGAAATCTGAAAGTGTATATAGAAATCAAACATAAAAAGCAGTGGATTTTATATTTAAAAAATAAAAAATTATTAATAAGAGATATTATTATCTCATTTTTCAAATATCTATCTAGTGATACACATGGTTTTCTGTCGTAAAAAATTAGCTAGTAATGTATTAAATTTGTTAAAATTACTCATCACTCAGGAAGATGGCTATCGTTCTTTCTTAAATCTTAAGTTAATATCACATTAAAGTACGAAAGAATTTTCGGTCCAGCTATTTCGGAAATAAAAGGACAAATTATACCTTTTTTGTGTTTTTTTTGCCAAAAAGCCGTTTTAAATTGTTGAAGAAAAAGAAACGTGTTAAAATTTCGAAAGTCTGAGGGTTGCTAACTGTTGTTTGGTACGCACAAAGATTATCTAAAGAAAGCATTATTTTTAAACACTAATACACGAATAATTATTTTCACCATCATTTTCTTTAAAAAAAAAAAAAATCATGTTATAATAGTGTTAGAGCTGGTAAGAACTGAAATATTGTTCGATTACAAATGTCTGTGGTATGTGGCTGTGACAAAGTTGATTCATTGGAGTTCCTTCTTTTATTCAGAAGGCACTAAAACCTATAAAAAGGAATGAACCAGTAAAATATCTTAATGTACAGCTAGTGGGAAACAAACGTGAAAAGATAAATGAGCCATTATTCTATGAAGAATTTATAAAACTATATGCAGAAGATCATTAGTTTCCTGGCGTCAACATTTGGTTTGTGGGTGAGCTGAAGATACCTTGACGAGAGACGAAATGCATGTGAGGATAAATAAAATCCAGTAACAGTTGAATTGTTGTCGTAATAATTTATTACATTCATTTTAATGTTACGTTTTAACGATGTGAACACCTTTGTAAAGTGAAGAGAGATATATTAATGTATACAAAATGATTTTTATAGTACCATGTCGAATTTAAACGTCAAACACAATCGAATAATGTCTCTTGCACCAAAGTTTCTTCTTGCGTTTCGAGTCAAGGTGGTATTCCAAGATAAAAATTGTCCATATATTTATCTACTTCGATTACATGATCATTGTACTGCAGGCGCTGGATGTAAAATCTATTTATAACATTTATTCTGTAAAGAAAGTAATAAACTATTAATTATTTTTATGATTGCCATTCACTAAATTTCCCATTCTTTTTTTAATTTTTACGAAAGACATCGTTATATATTTGGCACTCCAAAGGGATTACCACAAATCACCATTAGTGCATAACTTGCGTTCTAATTGCTCATGCTTACGGTGCTTTCGGTATCCTGATAAAATTTGAAGATATAATTACAGAAAGGGCTGAAAATGTTTGTTATTTTTTTCTCTACCAAATTTCAGTTTACGACTAAATTAGTCCCGGTGTAAGGAGGAATTGTGAACAACTGGTAATAAGACGGACACTCGCATATTCTTGCGTTTTTTAGTCTAAAGACGCGTCATTAACAAACGATTAACGTCATGGGGCTGCAGAAATCAGTAATAAATCATATCCGGAGGTTTTCCGAAGAATAAGAGTTCTTTGTAAATTACATAATGATATCTTCACCCTTGAAAAATATTGTGGACGCCAAACAGTCTCTCAGTTGCCGTCAGGATCGTTGAGGAAACGATCACGAGCTTTCCAATAGTCTCAACAAAGTCTCAATAATGCAGATAAGATAGAGAAATGTAACCGATTTTTTTGGTATAATGACGCAGAATGGAATGACGCGCAGAATATCTAGTCTGTCGATTAATACACATTAACAATGGGATTACAATGCCAGCTGCCTGTGTATACCGACGAAAGCATTTATCCTGAACGGAAGTAATCCTGATGCCAGAGTTCAGTGCTATGCAATGGTTGACACAGCCGTTCGCTGACCATGGCTTATTGCGAAACTACACCAGATACAGCATTTTATTATTATTTTTTTTATCTGCTTAGCGTCTCTCTAAAAGCGAGGTCTTTAGAGACGGGAAAGGATGGGATGCAAGAAATGGGGAGGAATTCGGCCATGGCCTTTTGAAGGAAGCATCCCGGCATTTACCTTGAGTGATTTGGGAAACCATGGAAAACCCAAATCTGGATGCCCGGACGGGGATTCGAACCGCCGTCCTCCCGAATGCGAGGCCATAACGCTAGCCGTTACACCACCACGCTCGGTTAGATACAGCGTTCCCTTAAATGGCCAACACCGAGCACCATATAGTGTGATTGGCCAAGTTAAGAGGGCGATTTTCATAAAAAGGAGACATGGATCGAACCATTGATTCGCTTCCGAGCAGTACACTCATTCATCCATATCTTGGCATTAAATCCGAAAGAATTCGTTTCACGATTTCTCTTCGAGATTCAATTTGGAATTAGCTTCGAAGAGTTTGACTCAGTTATTTGCTTCTGTAAAGTCGTCACTTTCTAATTAGAGCCATACTGTGACCTGCGGATTTCTTACGTTCCTTAAAGTTCTGATAGGCCCCAGGTTTCCCGTGTTACGTGAGCTACCGAAATGAAGGATGGACAAATTATTAGTACCAATGCTACAACCGTTGTACACTTCATATTATTACAAAAAGTTAAGCCCCGACACGTATTTATATATTCATAGATAGAGTTTAGATCAGCTCATGCGACCACAATTGAACTACGCTGTTTTTTCTAATTCACGTTGTTAATAAATTTACGATTAATTATATTCGTTAAAGGTTTATCTGAGTTGAATAATAATTGTGGTCGTTTACTAGATCAATTATTCTATCATGTCATTTACAATACGTTTCCCAGGAGTCATGATGCTTATCTTAAGTGGGTATAAATATTTTTTTAACTTATGGCTTTACGCCTCGTCAACGTCGAGGTCTTTAGAGGCGGGAAAGGACTGGGGACAATGAACAGGTAGGAATTTGACCTTGGCCTTTTGAAGGAAGCATCCCGGCATTCGCCCGGAGTGATTTGGGGAAATCATGGAAAACCCAAATCTGGATTCGAACCGCCGTCTTCCCGAATGCGAGGCCAGAGCGTTAACCACTCACCGACCGATTTATAAATTTAAACCACACAGAAAATGTATGTTAGTTGACATGTGGATGTCAATAGGTACCTCTACTGGAAGGCAGTCCAGAACTGTATGAAGTGAAATGCAGACGTCGGGGCAGGCTTTTGAAGATAACCGTCGCAACAGACAACTTGTGAAGACATTTATCTTGACTCCAGTGATTTAAATAGAACAGAATCTCTTCTGACACACGCGTTCGTCAGGCCAGCGGTAATATGACATCAGAAACAAGCAACAGGACTAGCCACCCAGATTAAAACGCCCTCAGAAAGATGTCACATGTTATGTAATTCACTAAATTTATATCCAAGTACGATTTAATTAATAATTAAAGTTTCTCAGTTTTATTCATATAATTCAGATTATTAATAATTCTTCTTTGAGCTATGAAGTATAGACCAGTGTTTAAATATTCATTTAAAAACATTCAATTCATCTCCGCCATAGACTTGTCACCAGTTAATGTTCTTGGTTTCAAGTATTAATAACAGAATTAATAACCATCTTCCAACATTACAGTATTTTCTTTTACTCATCTCCAGTCATCGAAATCTCCAGTCATGGAATAGCATCAGGCATCAGATTGTCAAATTCATTCATCTGACACGGTGGATGACGTAGACAAGCCTATTGTTGATACAAACTGGGAAAAGTGCTTGCTCGTCTAAATGGAATACGATTGCGGACGCCAAACTAGAGAAAGTTGCAAAACGTGTGTATGATCGCCATCACAACCATTTAGGATTTTAGAATCCAGCTAAGAATCCGCCAACTCATCATTGACTGAATACCTAACAACAGTCCTGGAAGAACACAGGTATATAGCTGGAGGGAAAGAGTAAGAGCGATGTTGAAGGAGTTAGGTTTTGGGAATATCTGGAACATGGAAGGCGTTGTTCTGGGCAGAAACTAATTGAAAAGTTCACGGTTGACGTACTTCAGGATGACAGCAAACGCCTATTACTACCAGCGATATTCATATCTAAGAATTACCGAGAAAATAAGATAAGAGAAATCAGGGCCAGAAACGATTTATTTCTGTACTCACATTTTTTCGAGCGATTATGGAATGGAATAGGAAGGAGTTATCGAGCGAGAAAACGTAGAATCTGATACGAGTAAGTCTAGATAAACCACTTACGCCATCCTGATCTGGGTTTTCCATGGTTTTTCCAGGCGAATGCCGGGATGGTTCCCCAGAATAGCCCATGGGCGCCTCCTGCCATATCCTGTATATCCCTTCTTATGTAAACGGTTACACATTCGGATAGGAGCAATGCACCCTGCGCCACACACTTTTGGAGAATCACGTAGTAATAATAACAATATTAGTAAGAACACAAACTGGACGTGATACTCATCCAAGAACCAGTCTGTACCGTCAAATACGGACCAAACTGAACGCATAACATCTAGTTCCATATAACTATGATGCTGAATGTGGCTTTGAGGCTTTTCAAAAGGAGAAATTTATACTAAGTATCTCCAGTCGAAGAAAGCAGAGTGACTAATATACTCCCGGTCAACAAAGAGATCAGTTATGATATAATCTCCAACATCTAGAAACCACCAAAAACTCCCTGGTTAAATAACATACTTCTCACAATCCTGTAATGTAGTACTTATATAGGAGATTTTGTAATGGTGCAATGTACCTCTAACGAACCTGTATTCTGGAATTTTAGAGTCGTTTGGGACAAGCAGAGTTGTATCAACTTCTAATAGCGACCTGGCGGCTCAGTGGTTACGGCGTCTGACTGGAGTTCGGGATCCCTGTCTCGGCGGAGACTTTCATAGGCCCTTAAACCGACCTTTTACTCTGTCACAGTTTGCTGTGTTATGTGAAGTTGGGTAGAATGTTTTCGGGGTTCGGATTCCATGTTAAGCTGTAGATCCACTATACCAGGTAGGACTAAGGGGTTAGGCTAGGCGCTACGATAGGGATGGCTTACACAGCCTATAAGTAACCCTATCACTAGGTAATTACTACCACACAAGTTTACTATTAGCTTCTACTAATTATTCTGTCATGTTGTTAAAATACGTTTTAATCTTAAATCATAAATGAAATAGCTCATTTGAGTATTGCAGATTGTTCTACAAGGAATTAATTGATCGTTCTGTGTTATGTCTGGTAACGTGATTTAGAAGATTCTTGATTCCCTGACAATAATACAGAGTCGGAGCAAGTATACGCCACAGCTTATAAGTCAGTTATTTGATGTTATAAGTAAAATGTTTAGCTTTTGAAAATGCTGTTACTTAGCTTCAGTAGACGGATCTCATGGAATTTCGTCTAAATGCAAATATGCTGGAAGCGACGCTATTGGGGATTGGCCAATTGATGCGTGGGTTCCCCAGCCAAGACAGATACCCGTATCTTCTTTTTTTTTAACTGCTTTACGTCTCTCAACAGCGAGGTCTTTATAGACGGGAAGAGATGGGGGCAAGGAATGGGAAGGAATTCGGCCATGGCCTTTTTAAGGAAGCATCCCGGAATTTGCCTGGAGTCATTTGGGAAACCATGGAAAACCCAAATCTGGATGCCCAGACGGGGATTCGAACCGCCGTCCTCCCAAATGCGAGGCCAGAACGCTAACCGTTACACCACCACGCTCGGTGATACCCGTATCGTCACCAGTTGGAGAGAAGTTGATAAAGAGAGAATGCCGAGAAGATTGTGCGAATGTTGACGGGTTTTTTTGCTGCTTAAGGTGGCTCTGATATCAAAGAAGTATTCTTAGTAGATATGCTTTTAAAGTTCATAGTTTGGTTTCTACCGTAATTTATCCGCATACTTCATTCGCCTTGAGCGTGTGTACTGTAAAGTTGTAACGGATGATTGGGACTGTTCAGTGTGCCATTCCTTGGTTTTGCTCTTTTTATAACTCGTAGTCTTTCCGTATTGAGAGATCCGATCTTTTATGTTTTAGTTTTGTTTTTATTTATGTTTGGTAATTTTACCAGTGTTGGATTGCCCGAACGAAGTTCAAATAAACCATTATTAACTGTGAACTTATCTTATTACTAGCTCGTACCCGCCACTTCGTACGCGTGGATTAAGAATTTTTTTTGCCAGAATTAAATATAGAAAGTTGTTGGTAACGAAGGATTGGTCCCAAACAATATCGAGTCGGAATAATATGACAGGTAAGCTATCACTATATCACTGTACCGTCGAATCTGTCTCTTGAAGAGAATCAATTTCCAACATATTTCTGTCACCATTTGATAAGGTCTCAAAATTTCGTGACTACAACTGTTAATCATAATGGAAAAAATATCCTGTGCCCTTCATACAGATTTCCTTATAAAATTCCATCACAACGATATAGCCATTTAATCGTCAAAACGTAACAAAAAGACATGGACTTACTTCCGTATTTATAATAATATTACTGTGGTTCACACTCACACACTGACTGCGAACAACACCTGAGGGATCATTATAACGTAAAAAAAGTGTACACCTACAACATTGCAAGACTACCTACGATTTGCCTCGCATTGCACCCCTAACTTTCTAATATCTACAGTTTAACATTCAATCCGAATAACCTACGGCTTCACGGAGATTAGAACCGGAGACCACGACTTTTTTTTTTTTTTTCCATCTCAGCCATCTGTAAGTTTATCGTTGTTTATTCGAATTTTTGTCTGTACTATATTATCGTTTTCTCATTGCGGACAACACAGGACGGACACAACACCCATGCCCTCGGCCGGATTCGAACCGGCGACCCTGGCAACGCGAGGCAAGCTCGCTAGCCACTACGCTACCAGCGCCGGCACGCTCGTAACCAAGCGCTTTAACCACTCAGCTGCCAGTCCACTACATGGAAACACGGTACGGAGACGTCCATATCCAACGTGTCTGTCTATCGCCGTATTTCGAAGTTATGAGACAGCATGTGTTATTTATACAGATAATTTTTCAACCAAATGTAGACAGTATTTTTCTCCTTGTTTCAAAGGATAAGTGTGCAAAGTTTCATCGAGATCGGATGAAAACTGTGGATTTTTATGAAGAACAAACAAACAAACAAACATACATTCATCGTTATATATACAGAAGATTTCGTAATCACTACTTACTTGATTCAAGTTTTATACTGTTAAAAACAGGAAGTTCACGAGGCGATAGTAAAGCCCAAGGTTACAATTTTACTAGCGATCACAACCGAAGGAAGAAACTGATGAAAGCGATAAAATTCTGTTAAATTTGACTGAAATAAACAATATGACTCTAATTGATGAAGATAAAGGCAGAGATTTTTTTCGCTGGGCAATGGGAGCAAGGATACACCGAAATCCTATGCTTAGTCACTTGTGACAGCAAACAGCAACTATTACCAAAACAAAAAGCACTGTCGTAATTCCAGCGATATGTGAAGCATAGCAACTCCGTCTCAAGATGGTTAACGCTCTGGCCTCGCATTCGAAAAGACGCCGGCTCGATCGCCGCCCGAGCATCCAGATTTGGATTTTCCATGGTTTCAACAAATCACTCCAAGCGAATGCCGGGATGCTTCCTTCAAAAAGGCGATTGCCGAATTCCTTCCCGTTCCTTGACACCAGTCCTTTCCCGCCTCTGATTATCCCGACATCGACGAGGCGTAAAGCAAAACAAAAAAGCGAAAGATTCACAAAAGATCTATATGATGTTATCAAATAGATACCCTTTATAATTCCTTTCTTAGGTTGGTGACATCCCATGCTGCTACTCTTAACAGAATACGTGCTAAAAATGAACAAAGAAATCGGAGTTCCAGATAAAATGAATGCACTGTTATACCATTCCGATACCGGCCGCCGCAAAAGGTAGAACCAAATGGTAAAAACATGTGTTTCACTGAATCTAACAGCAAAGGATAGTCTTAAGAAATCTAGTGATGTGGGAGCTGGCAGACAATGTGGATACACAAACATCTATAAAATCTGATAAAATAACCAGTTAGATAGTTTAAATGTATAGATTCTCATATTTGGAAAACACTACGAATTGGAAGCTAGGAAGAATCTTCACGCGGGACCATATCTCAGGCCTTCAAGAAAATTTAACGTATCAGACTGGAATGTAATATGGAACTGACAATGTGCATGTTAATTTCTACTAAGAAAATTTTTAATAATTGTTTGTGGAATGAGCTGAGGATAAGGAGCAGTTGTGTGAGAAATACGGTAGCCTCAGTGGAAAGGAACATAGGAAGGTATGCCGACTGCCCACGGACGATCAACAACATCGGAGAAGATTGGCTTTTTGTCTCCCGATTGGTCTGATGCAATCCTGCATCTCTTCCTACCTTGCACTAAACTCTTCATGTCAACATATCCCTTACAACCTACGTCCACAATTATATGCTTCATATATTCTAATCTCTGTCTTCCTCTACAGTTCTTACCATCGACTGTTCCCTCCACTAACAAATTAACCCATCCCGCTCGGCTTAAAATATGACGTACCATCCTGTTTCTTGTTGCTGCAAGACTCTTCCACAAACTTATTTCCTCACCCACCATTTCCAAAACTCGTTTATTTCGTCCTTTACCTGACCACTTAGTTTCCAGCAGGCTTCTGAAGCACCACATTTCATATGCTTCAATATTCTTTCTTTCTGGTATTCCCAAAGTACATGCTTCGCTGCCATAAAGTGCTTTTGTCTATAAAGTATTAAAAAAAGGTGTGTTGAGTACTAGTTCAATATTTGAAACTGGAAGATTTCTCTTTTTAGAATGCTCCTTTATCTAGTGTTACTTTGCTTCCTGTTTCTTCCATCATTTATACTCTTACTTCCTAAGTAACAGAATTCACTTACTTCGTCCATTGTATCGATCCTATTTTTATATTTAATATACTATTATTGCTATCATTTTTGTCTTGCTTTGATTTGAATTTAGTCCAAAAGCTTCCTTTAGTATGCTGTTCATACCATTCATTAATTTCTCAAGATCATCAGTCTATTCTGCTGATAGTCCAATGTCTTCAGAATATTGTAACATACTTATTTTTTCTCCTTGAACACTAATGGTACATTCAAATCTTTCTTTTACTTCTTTCATTTGCTCCCTCTACATACAAATTGAATATTAATGGGGATAGATTACAACCTTGTCTCACACCCTTTTTGACTGATGAATGCCTCTCATGATTCTTTACCGTTATTATAGCCACTTTATTCTTATACAGATTACAAAGTATTCCACTACCACGGTATTTTAGATCTGATTTCTTCAAAATTTTGAACATTTTGTCCCACCTAACTTTATCAAAATCTTTTTCTAAATCAACACCTGACATATAAGTATACTGTTTTTCTTGATCCGTCCTTCGAGTATTAGCCTTAACGCCAGTTTCATCTCTTGTACCGCTGGTTTTCCTAAAACCAGAATGCTATACACATCTACTATCCTTTCTATTCTTCTGTATATTATTCTAGTCTAATTTTGAAGCATGTGACGTCAGACATATAGTGCGAGAATTCTTACGTTTGTCAGCTTGTGATATTTTTGGAAGTGTGAAGATGATAATTTCATCAAAATCTAACGGTGATAAAACAGAATGAAATTTGCAGAGGGGGCCCTTCAGTTTTCTTTAACAAAGTATTGTTCTATACTGCGCTCACTACATGGCTACAATGAATGTTATTACTAACAAAAAATGTCAACTCACCCTTTCTCCATATTACATTTACAATAATAAGATTTTCATTAATACTTCGGAATGTACAATTAAGTAATTCATATATCAGTCAAATGATGTTCAGAGAAACACAAAACATTTGAACTGAACTTTCTGAAATTTTGAATCTATTATATGTATAAGGCAATCTAATCGATTCCTCTTACGTTTTGACGTAGTATTGTATTTTGAAGACTTTGATTTAATTGTTTGGAGTAGCTTAATTTAGTAAGATATACTGGCACGTCAGTTACAATTTCTATTTTGGATAAGCGTTCATTCTATTCAGAGAAATTTTGATTACCAGACAGTTTAATTTCCTTTAGGCATATTGACATATTTACTTTATTTGCCCTAAAAAAGGCCGCGACCGAATTCCACTTATGAGAGTAAAGTTCTCCATTTAACATGTAGTGGCAGGACATCGTACACCTGGCGGATATATAACTATAAGTTATACACTTCCCCGTTTACAGATTACAGACAGATTTTTTTTTTTTCCTTCTGGCAAATGTCTCTAGACAACTCTCATCTGGCGCTATTCTTGTAAGTTTTACAGGTGTTTTACGACTTCGTTCATCTCTGCCGTCAAGATTGTCATGACCTCGCCACGAGGTGGTCTATAGTTAGGGTATCTCATTTCCTAGCGCCGCTCAGCATACGCGAGGTAAAGTCCCCAAAACCGGATATTACAGCACCAGTGAACCGTTTACTCGTAGCAATGCGCTCGAACATGTACTGTAGTACCATACCGAGCATGCCAGAGCAGCTATTGGAGGTACACACGGCTAAAATGAGACCCTGTCTCAACAAACAAACAATGTTTATGCTAACAAAGTTAACTGAACGAGATGTATAACGCACTATTCATTGGGTTCCGTTTGTCGTCTAAATTCATCGTAAGATCATTAGAGAAATAAGATGCCATACTGATGTTTTTATGTATCTTTTCTTCCCTCAAGCTAGTCGAGACTGGAATTCGCAGAACTGGGATTGGTGCTTAGCACCCTCTGCCACCCACAATATATGTGAAATGCAGAGTATGGATGTAGATGGAGAAGTGTCTCTATCAAACTGTTCAGCCCTTTACGAAATGGCGCCATGGCTTGTTTCAGCGTTCTGATCTAATAAAATTGTCTACATTGTTACAGCTCATGTAAATGAAGAATTTTTCTGTTTTTTTGAAACTATTTTTATGAACAAAGTTCAGCTATTTTTCCTCTTCATTTAATTTAGAAAATTCGAAAATTCGGATCCAAATTGTTAGTGAAATCTCGACTTCCTGGGATATTTAAAGTTCTAAAACAACGTTTAATTTTCTGTCCATTCGAGCCATAATTTTTTTTAAAAAATGGACTGAATTTGCTGATTTCTTAATATGGCTAAATGCAACTATTCCACAGTGGAAAGAATGGGCACTTAAGTATTATAAGAAGGTAATATGTATATGTGCACGAGCGGGCAATCAGCTTCTTTTTTTTGTTACTTATTGCTTTACGCCTCGTCGACGGCTAAGGTCGTTAGAGGCGGGATGGGACTGGGGACAAGGAACGGGAAGGAATTCGGCCATGGCCGTTTTGAAGGGTGCATCCCTGCATTCACCTGGAGTGATTTGGGGAAACCATGGAAAACCCAAATCTGGATGCCCGGACGGGGATTCTAACCGGCGTCCTCCCGAATGCGAAGCCAGAACGTTAACCGTTCACCCACCACGCTCGATGGTAATCAGCTGATAACTGAGACAAACGAAGCAATGATGCTAAAACCTGAGACTGTAACACTCGTTCTCCGGCTTAGGTGGAATTCAAACAAACAACAACAGGGGGACAGTGACAACACCGGATACCTAGAAAGCGAGCAGGTACGTGCCAAGCTAGATTGTCGGCCTGGGTTTTGTTTTAAGCATACGAACATTTATGGAACAAATCACGTTGTGAGTGGAACATGTAGGGAGATCTATTTCCACAAAGCAGCTTGAGCAAAGTGATGTAGGACTAAACAAGTTTTTACTAAGATATACGTATAAACTGAGCTTGATAAGAGAGTGGTTAACACTCTGGCCTCGCATTCGGGAGGACAGAGGTTCGAATACCCATCCGGGCATCCAGATTTGGGTTTTCTGTGGTTTCCTCAAATCACTCCAGGTGAATGTCGTGATGCTTGCTTCAAAAGGTCATAGCCGAATTGCTTACCGTTCCTTGTCCCCAATTCCATCCCGCCTCTGATGACTTTGACGTCGACGAGGCGTAAAGCAATAAGTAAAAAAAAAAGATGCCTAGCACGTTGACACTATTTTAATGTTACTTATATAGACATTTTCTAATTTGTGAATGGAAACGAATGTTGGCTAGCAACAACCGTAACGGACTGATGAGGTAGGAGCGCTTGAAAGTACGAATCAAGTCCCCATTAGCTACAGTGAGGAGAGGCCTACGTTATCCTGTAGTCCTACGACTGCTGCCTGTATCTCCCAACTGCGTCTATGAGATAGTTACTCTACGCAGAACTGAACAGAAATATCAAATAGCGCTACCCGGCACAAGCAGGGTACTAAGAAAACTTTGAAAAGTAAGTTATTATTGGTGACATGGCCGTGAAACAGATAGGGTCTGCATGAAAGAACACATGGGTTGTGATCAAGAAATAATAAAGGAGCAAAAGGTTAGAGGTCTGCCTGCGAAACATGTCAGTATCATGTAACATCGGTATCCAAAAGCCACATCAGTACGAGGCATAAGTGGGCAGGAATCATGAAGAACATACAGGTACGTCGCTTCCTGATCGCCGTAGAGGTAACATCGGCGCTTAGAGAGCTACACTCCGAGTTTTCCTTGTGACGAATAACGCGTGAACTAGGACAGTGCAAGCACTAGTTGTGTATACTATTATACAGTGAATAGCAGTCAATAAACCAACTAAAAAGTTTTGTTTAGGAGAGTGTGTGTACCTCGCCACCATGGAGGGTGGCGAGTATGGTGAAGGTGGCATACAGCCACATACTGACAGTGCGCCGTCGGGTAACACGTGCACCAGTTCCGTAGTGGGCGAGGCGCTGGAAACATTAGCAATGGACTACGCCGACGGTGCCCCTATACTCCAAAAGCAGTCCAAGAAAAGACCACGCCGAGAGGAGAACAACGTAACAGCACTGGGAGAGGAAGTCAACATGCTGCTGCCAGCTGCAGCAAGCACGCCGCCAACAGCTCCTCCAAGCACGTCGCTGTCAACTCCAGCCTACAGCATACAGTCAACAATCCCCGCACACTCAGCTGGACTGGTAAGTGAAGACGCTTTGCAAGCCAGTGATCCTAACGCAGTGTTGAGGCAGCCCCATTTCTATAAAGAAACAGATTGCGGTCCATTTGTTGTACATGCAGAATATGAAGCAAGTTATGTGGAGCAGCACAAAACAAACCTAGGCCGTCTGCACCCAATGGCGGTAGGGAAATTAATACGTGACGCTGTGCCCGGCATAAGAAACTTTATCTTAGACATAAGAAACAAAGGGAGAAACAAAGTTCAAATTGAGCTTAAATCTGCTAAGTGGGCAAACCTTTTGGCGAATTCCAACAACCAGCCAAAGCATATACAATATTATATCCCTCGTTTCTTTACTGTTAAGGAGGGCGTGGTTAGGAATGTGGACCCAGGGCTTACTGACTCAGAAATCTTGCAGGAAGTGGAATCCGCTATAGAAGTTTTGGAAGTGCGACGTATAATGAGGAAAGTTGTAAAAGACGGAGGGGTTGAATACGTTCCGACTCAATCGGTCCGCCTAACGTTTGGAGGACAGCGACTACCTGAATATATTAGCATCTTTTGCACAAGATGTAGTGTAGAGCCATATATACCCCGTGTAACTCAATGTTTTAACTGTTTACGTTTTGGACACCTGAGCAAGCAGTGCCGCAGCACATCCCGCTGTGCCAAGTGCATGGGTAAACACGTTACAACTAGCTGCGACTTTCAGGGCCCAGTCATCTGTATCTATTGTGAAGGCAACCACTTGGCCACTAATTTCAATTGCCCAGAATTCAAAAAACAAAAGAGGATTAAGGAGAACATCATCCTCCATAACATGACTCTGGAACAGGCTCTGACCTTAGAAAATACGTCAACTTATGCAAAACGCACAGCTCCACCACCCCCACCCAGAAGCAACAAGGAATACCCCCCCTTGCCGCTACGTAATAATGTGGAATACTCCACACCGTCGCCAGTTGCCCAAATAGCCGGTACTACTCCACTCATACCACAAGCCAGGGCCACGAGAAATCACTACACCATAAAACCACGACACCCACAGTCTGTATACAACCGTACAGAACAACCCGCCATTCCTCATGGGCGTCGGCAACAAGACAGAATAGACAGGAAACAGGCAACACATGACGCAGAAAACCTCCAGCCCCGAAGAAGAACCAACCTGCCCCCCGCGGAGTTGTATTACGACGCATATGCACAGGCCAGTGGACTTCCCATACAGAATAACCCACACGGTGCTAGTAATACAGTAGCGAACGAGGAAGCAATTGATAGAGTATGTAGACTTGTGACCTCACTTTTCAGTATGGCCAACACAGGAAACCTCCCACACAACTTGAGGGAACACATAGCCGCATTCCTAAACTCGGACGGTCCACAGGAAGAAGCAGAGACAAACGCACGAGACAATGGAACAGATCTTATGTGGAATACACAACCAATCATGGCAAACAACGACAATATCGCATCTCGTTATAACTGTACTGATGGGTAACCACGGCCCCAATATCTTACAGTGGAACTGCAGGTCTATCCGCTCAAACAAGGAATCCTTAGAACACTTGCTGAAATCAAATAACATTAGCATAGCCGCCATATTAGAAACTTGGCTGAAACCCGAAGAGGAATTTAAGTGCGCGGGCTACAGAATAGTGCGTGCCGACCGTCCAGGCGGCTACGGGGGAGCGGCTCTACTAATAAAGAAGAACATACAATTTTCTGAAATAAAAATCCGGAGCACTGCTCCGAATATCGAGGCTTGCGCGATACGTCTCAAAATTATGGGGACAGAAACAACGGTCATGGCTCTCTACCGGCCTCCAAACACTCAGTTCGATAAACAAGCATTTTCAAATATCCTGAAGTATGTCATGCAACCTGCCCTGATAATGGCTGACCTAAACGCACACCATAGCACATGGGGATGTGGAAGAACAGACCGCGCCGGAAGACTGTTGCTAGATGCGTTGGACGACACAGATATAATAATTTTAAATGATGGCACTGAAACAAGGATAGTTGGGCCAGCACACCAAAAATCAGCAGTGGACATAACGCTAGCATCACCAGCCATTTCTCTGGCAGCCACATGGCAGGTCATCCAAGACCCATCCGGATCAGATCACTTACCAATAATGATCACCTTCCCTGTGACTAGACAAAGAATAACACCGACACGATCGCCATACCGCTGGAAGATAACTAACGCGGACTGGTCGCAGTATGAGAAGGAAGTCACAAGAAACCTTGAGAGCTTCGAACTCTCGGACGACGTAGTAGCTGACTACCAAGGCCTTATGACAGTCATTGAAAAGGCGGCAATAAAAGCTATCCCCGAGATTAAACCACGCACCTGCCATAAGAAATCACCTCCTTGGTGGGATAAAGAGTGTCAACTAGCAATAAAAGAAAGACAGATGGCCCTTCGAAAATACAAAGTCTTGGCGACAGAAGAAAACTACCTGTATCTTCAGAGAACAGTAGCAAGGACCAAAAGAGTCCTAAAGAAGAAAAAACGCCAGGGCTGGACTGACTTTTGTAACTCTCTCAACAGAACTGCTCCAGTAAAAGATATATGGAAGAAAATAAAAGGCTTTCAGAACTCGACAGGAACTACACTTAATACGGCTCCAACTAAAAACGTTGCGGAGGACATCTTGGGCAACCTTACCCCAGCCACAGCCTCGGAGAAGGTGGAGATCACAGAAGATGGGAGGCAACATGACCCTCTGTTAGCGCCTTTTACAGAAGAGGAACTTGAAGCATCACTTAAACGTAATAACAACAGTGCCCCAGGCCCAGACAACATCCATTACAGCATGATCTCATTCCTCCCAAGGCGAGGGAAGAATATATTCTTAAGATTGATTAACGCTGTGTGGAGCAAACGCGTGAGTGTACCAGAGATGAAGCGCGTAAGAGTAGTACCTATCCTGAAACAGGGCAAAGACCCCGCACTTGCTTCGTCCTACAGGCCAATATCTCTTCTATCCTGTGCTCTTAAAACACTAGAACGAATGGTCAAACACCGGCTGGAGTGGCACCTAGAAAATAAAAGTAAACTACCAAGACACCAAATAGGCTTCAGGAAGGGAAAAGGCACTATAGAGGTAGTTGCTAACCTAATGACAGACATTTATGAATGCTATCGCAGTAAAGCGTATCTCATGGCCTTGTACGTGGACTTAACACATGCCTATGATAATGTGGCTCCATCGATACTCTCTAGAAAACTATTGGACTTAGGCCTACCGAGCAGATTCGTAACTAACCTCATGTCATTGCAGGCAGATAGGGCGCTAGAAATTCACATCAATGGTACAACAGTAGGCCCTCGAATTGCATCTCACGGTCTCCCTCAAGGCTCCACGCTATCACCACTGCTGTTCAACATATATACCAGCGACCTTGGAAGACTGCTAATAGGGAGGGTAATGATGCTCCAGTATGTAGACGACTTGTGCTTCTACGTAATGATGAATGAGCTAGCTGACTGCAAGAAGGTCTTGGGAGACTTTGTCAACCTTTTGCGAAAATGGCTCGTTAACAATGGCTTGGACATATCCCAAACCAAATCAGCGGTGTCAATTTATAGCAGACGCAGGATACCTGACATGGACGAGATACAGCTCGGACCCTACCGCTTCCCGTATCGACGAGTCGTCAAATACCTAGGGGTCACAATAGATAACAAACTCAGCTGGAAACCCCAAATCAAAGACATCTCAAGCAAATGTGAGGCGGCACTTAACGTCTTGAAGGCAACCACAAAACCTTGGTGGGGTACAGACCCTAAAGTTGCCATGACCTTATACCGATCGCTCATTAGACCACACCTGGATTATGCAAGCATCTTCTACGGATCAGCAGCAGAGACCACCCTAAAAACCCTTGATAGACTGCAGTACAAAGCACTAAGAATATGCACAGGTGCAATGACATCAACCCCAACCAACGCGCTATTGGTAGAAGCGCTAGAGCCACCTCTTCATATAAGACGAATGCAGCTCTGCAAACAGTTTCTACTTAAGCAAATGAAGATTACAAACAATCCCCTCATCCAGAAGATTGAGGCACTTGGAAGTCAGCTCACTAATAGAAGAAACTGGCCACGCAAAAGGACTCCAGAGCTAATTATAGCAGAAAATGAAATCAACATGTACAGCAACAACATAATGTCGACCTCCCACCTACCAGAGTTTTGTGTGCCATACGAAGCAACGATTACACCTCTCAACGTGAGAACCGACATCAAGCTGAAAGACTCCAGTCAGAACAACTCCGCTAGACTGGCAGAATTTCTCGCGCAATGGCCAAATGCTTCCCACATCTACACAGATGGGTCAAAATCAGGTTCATCAGTTGGTTGTGCATTTTTGGATCTGAAGAGGAAGTCATACGGTATGCTGAAACTACGCAAGGAAGCAACCATCTTCACTGCGGAAATGGTGGCAATTCAAAAGGCAATTGAGTATGCTGAGGATTTGGAGGACACAACATCGGTCATCATATCAGATTCCCTCTCTTCGCTGACCAGCCTGCAAGGACACACGCAGACTACCAACAAAGACAACATCTTATGCAACATCTTGGAAGCAGCATACCGGGCGAAACAGAAAGGCAAAACACTTGTGTTCGTGTGGGTGAAAGCCCACATCGGTCTGCACGGTAACGAACAGGTGGACCAACTGGCGAAACGAGCTTGCGAAGAAGGTGGCGACTACCCCCTCCTAACTGCGAGGGACCTACTGGCAACTGTGAAGAAACAAACCAGAGACGCATGGAATAGAGAATGGGAAGAATCTCTATTGATCAAAGGGAAACACTATGGAAAAATCCACCCAGTCATCCCTCACCATCATTGGCACCACAAACTCAACCTACCAAGGAAAGCTATTGTAACAATCGCTAGATTAAAGTTCAACCACGGTTGTTTCCCGGCACACCTAAACAGAATCAACATTGCCCAAAGTCCGTTATGTGGATGCGACGATACGAGCATAGGGGACATGGACCACATCTTCTTCGGCTGCAAAAACAGACAGGATAGCATCACAGACCTGATAGAGGAACTAGTGAGGTTAGGTCACTCTCCACCCTCAAAAGTGTCACACCTACTGACGACCGACGACGCCAGAGTTTTCATGGTGCTGTACAGATTCCTGAAAGACGGTGGTATTGACATATAAACCCCAAAGATCTCCAAGAACATTAGTATCCACGATCCCTGATTTTACACACCTAATAACAATATGTTACGTAAAATAGAGACATTAGACCCTGAACGCAAGATATGTAACACTGTGTCACTAACCATGTGAGTGTGAGTGAAGCCACAAATTGTGAGATGGACACACGGGCTACATGACATTCAGGACCTGTGTTTTGTGTGGAAGTGATATAACTATAATTACTTTATGTACCTAATAATAAAAATGTAGTACTGTAATAACGACCAAGGACTTGGGAGAGAAGTCCATATACTGTTATAGACATAATTGTTATGACTAGAGCTATGTGTGGATAGCTCAGGTAACCGTGGTGATATCAAATACCTAATATAGATATGAAACATTGTAATAACGACCAGGTATTCTTATCTTTATCCTACTCTATCTTCTTTTGTTCAGAGAAATCACAGATTGTGATACAATTATAAATGTCACATAATATCAAGGACCAGTATAATATGTATGTAGCTAGAGACGTAAGACCAACCATATTGAATTCTCATTCCTGTCATTACGCAAAGTAATAGAAACCATGTATATGTGAGAGAGCTTATAATTTGTGTTAAGGCCATAAGCGCCACATATTAATCATGACCAGGTCTTCCCGTGGAAACACAATGTACTGTAATCATAGCTTTAGGTAATTAGAGATATGAAATATTGTAACAATGTCCAAGTAATGTGTAAGAGAAGTCATAATTGTGGCATGTGAGATACAATTCCATGATCAATAATACCTGTAAATAAGTGATGTAACAATTGATATGGCTATATGGCTCACCGGCCCACTGCCAATAATAAAAAAAAAAAAAAAAAAAAAAAAAAAAAAAAAAAAAAAAAACATACAGGTAGGCAGAGAGCTGTCAGCAAGAATACGAGTATTAAATGTAAAAGTGATTCCCAGCACGTCTCTAGTTATCGATCATCAGCTTCTTGTTGTAAGTTTGAGATTTAATAAGAAATGTATAGGAAAAAAAAAAATTGGGTTGTCAAAATTAGATTCAATTATTTTCATGGATGTATATGCTTTTTTATAATTAATTTTCCAGTTTCTGGTCAGAGCGTAACTTGTAATTTTGGTTTCAGCAGCGGAACCTGTTGGTATTATTATTATGTATTTATTGTACTGTGTCTGTGAATATCTTTGCGTGTTTCTGACGTTGAATTCTCACAACGGCGTTGAACTTCATGTCGTTTGCTATTGTTGTGTAGGTTGATTAATGAAAACTTATGATTGTTTACTCAATAATAACATTGGGAAAATTTAGCTTTCGATTTATTTAAGAGTTTCTACGAAATTAAATCTACATGTGTCTGTAGGTAATAATTTCTGTTCGAGGTTAGTGTTGTATAGCTCTGGAAATAGAATTAATAGATCCTACTTCTAGCGAGGGCTGTGATTCCGAACAAACAATCTATACAACACATAAAATTGCTTGTAATGGGACAGCAAAATTGCAAATGAACTATAATAGTGGATAGATTAAGGATAGAGTCAGGTGATTAGCTAGGAGAACCGACAGTGCAAAATTCTTCCTGCAGACACTGGAGGAAATTTTCGCACAACACTTTCCGATGTTAGTAACAGAACACCCATTTGAATTCCACCAGTAACACAGACATACAGATTAGATGATGACAAAGGTCCACACAATAAACTACAGTATGAGCTGAAAGGGGAGATAAACACAACTACCGACGTGCATCATAAAGTGAGTAAGAAATTTTATTCTCATTTTGATGAGTTAGCATCGAATCTGGACACAACAAACGACCAGATTGCTGGGTTTGAAGAACGACAGGACGATCTGCATGTTGAGGGAGAACTTGAGACTGTTAAAACAGGTATCAACGTGGTTGCTGGAAACTTTCGGCCAAAGATTCAGTCGAAGGTATCTCAAATTAATAGCAGCACAGAAACATTAATAACCAGATGTGACCTGTACCTTAAAATGACCGGGGCCACAGCAGAGAAAATTGAGAGCACTAAGAGAGACCTTGGCAGTCAACGGAAGAAGTAAAGTGCAAACTTGGCACAGCTGCAAATCAGGGAAATTGTTGAGAGACAATTTTCTCAGATTCAAGAAACATTCGGTGTGCTTAAACCCACTGTAGTGTCACACAGGAAAGATAGTATGTGACGAAAATTTCCAAACAAAACTAAAATTGAAGTGTAATCGTCTAAAAAAAAAAATAGCTCTAAACACAGAATCCGTGATGATAAGGGACATACCGCCTCATTTCAACACGTAGTTCACGACCATAATCATATGTAGATGCCGGGATTCGCTGCGCGAAAGGGCAAAAATTCGCGTGCAATTTTGGCACGCTTGGAAAATTATTTTCTCATTATGGCCATACCAGAATCACTAAAAATGCTGGTAATCCTGCAATCTTTTGACTGGGAATATAAGACATAGTTAACGGTGTCTTGTACGGCAAGTATCGCGCATTAAGTTGACTTAAAAATATGTTTTTTTTTTTTTTTTTTAAAGAAACAATACATATAGCGAGCGGTCTCACTTGAGGATTTATCAGGAAAAATATGAGCCTAAAACCAATGACTTTATGGCAGCATACGATTCAAAGGTTGCGGTATTGTTTAGGGCCACAAAAGAACAATGATAACTTTTGTAGAAAATGTAAAAATTAAAATTTATGCAGGAACTTAGAGAAAATTATAGATACACTTAAAAAAAAACGGTAATAGCGCAATCACTGGGACTCATCAAGGAGTTGTAGTTTTCGTCTGAAAACTGTTGCACATATTCGATTGGTGATACTATTTAATATATGTTGCTCTTAGAGGTGTAAAATGTATAGATACCACACAAACTTCACTCGAAAAGTGCCGTAACGCTATACGGCGAGGGACTGGGATAAAGCATATTGCCATGTATAATGATAACGCTATCGTTCCTTCGACTATATTATTTATTAACTTTTGTTTCTATTACACCCATGAAGATAGTGTATAACGCACAAAATTCACGCAAAATAAAAAAAAAAACTGCTGTTACAGTACACACTAAGCGATGAGAGGACGCCATTTGTTATCGTATGCAACTTCCAGCGATAATAATATTACGTGCAACAAAATGCATCAACAACCAACCAACAACGATGAAAACCAAACCAACTTTATTGTAAAAAGAAAATTTATACTCCATTTAGCTGCAAAAGGAAGCGTCTATGTCCACTTTGGTCCAGGATGCATTCCAACGTATCCACAGGCGCCGCTAATGATTCTGCTTGAAACTCATGATACATGTTTAATAAATCCAAATTTATGGCGAATTATGCTTTAACAACAACAACCAAACGCCATATTTGTACAGGCTGCATTTCAACTATAAAAAATAGATTCCTTCGACATAATGCTGGAACAAGCTTTGCCGCGCTTTCAACCTAAACATGAGCTACGTTAGTATTGCCGCAACCTTGATAAATGCCGTAGAATATTAACATCTTGGAAATAACATGTGGATATGTTTCTTCATATACGAGTTATCGTTGGACGTTACGTATGTGTACGTAAATGAGGCAACCAACGTTCGCTTACGGTTCAAACTTTTTTTTTTAGTGTGTAATCTTTTCCATATTTATACTTTTATAACAACATATTCCCAAATAATATCATTCAAAGAACGTGTGCATAGTCATTATACTTCGCTATAAGGCTTCTCCCATTCGCTCGCGGTACAGCGTTACGGCACTTTTCGAGTGAAGTTTGTGAGGTATCTACACATTTTACACCTCTAAGAGCAGCATATATTAAATAGTATCACCAAATGAACATGTGCAACAGTTTTCAGACCAAAATGACAATTCCTTGATGAGTCCCAGTGATTGCGCTATTGCCAAGAAAATTAAACTCCTTTAGGGGGCATTCATAAATTACGTGAGGTGAAATAGGGGCGGGGGGTCTACAAAAGTTTCGAGGGCGATTTCTAGGGGGAGGGGTTCTCACGGACCAGATCTCACCAGAGGGGGGGGGGGTCCGGCCAGATCCCACGAAATCTCACCAGGGGTGAGGGGGGGGGTGGTCCAGAAATCCGGAAAAACACCTCACGTATTTTGTGGATGCCCCCTTACACAATTGTACTGAGTGCACAACTGTAGGTTGGTTAAAAAAATATTCGACTATATTTCTAATGTAATAAATACTATAGCATGTCTAAAAGAAACAAGAGGGGATTTGGGAAGACTAAACATCACGGAAGACATAACTAACAATAAGAATACTGATCAACGTTGAATAATTTCCGGTCCTCCAACCAAAACTACAACCAAGAGAAATAAGCCATCAGCATGCACACACCGAGAGTGGTGGTGTAACAGTTAGCTTTCTGGCCTCGCATTCGGAAGGACGGCGGTTCGAATTCCCGTTCGGGAATCCAGATTTGGGTTTTCCATGGTTTCCCAAATCACTCCAGGCAAATGCCTGGATGCTTCCTTCAAAAAGGCCATGGCCGAATTCCTTCCCATTCCTTGCCCCCCCCCCATCCTTTCCCGTGTCTAAAGACCTCGCTGTTAGAGAGACGTTAAGTAGACAAAAAAAAGGTGCACATCTACAAGAGGGGGAGAAAGACAAAAAGCCAAATTATAAATATCTAATTACTCTCTTCTAGAAACTTAAAAACAACCGAGTTATAAGGTGTCTACCTGCTCACAAGGTTTTTAAGATATATTCTTCTAAAGATATCTAATTACAATAATTTTACGCATCATTAGCAGTTATCAAAAAGTAGGACACTTACATTTCTGTCCAGTTTTAAAGTTTAGTATCTTCGCTAAAGCTCAAACGGGATGACTTTTTAGATATTTAGTCTGTACCGAAATAAAAGATTTCACTTTCATTTTTCGTAGGCATTCCTTACAGGCCGAAAGAATTATTTTGGTCCTGGGACATATACTGGAAAGATACTGAGTAAATTCTTTGTAGAGTTTGATTTTCCTACAATCTATCCATACGGAAATTTCAAAATTACACAATTTCGTTGCTGCTGAAGCAATAAAATACCAAAAAGTTCATTGTTAAAAGTGGTGAAAGAGGAGTCCATATCATATCAGGTATAATCCCAATAATCTCGCATAAATTTTTTTTACAAATGTGAAGGTTTCGTTTAGATGTTCTCAGGTACAGTTTCCTTTGACGGATTTAAGTTTACGGATCATCTCGGCTCAGAGAGATTACCTTCAGCCTCAAAGGAATAACAAAAAATACAAATGTGGATACAAAATACGAAATGATCACTCACTTCTATGACATGCGGCTATGTATTTAATTTCAGTTGTTTCAAGTAAAATGATTTAATTTAAAACGTGTGGAATGATTCCTATTTTATTTAACACTTTCGTGATATTAGACATACAAGAATCTTGTGTCAGTCTTCGAAGCAGATTCCTTATGCCGGTCGTGAATATTCAGCAAAACATCGTCACATGTGTTATCACAGACTATTGGTAATATCATCGCAATAATAGCGTCATGTGGGCTATTACAGTTAGCAACTATTTCTCTTCTATCACTCTTTCAATGAGGAAAGGAGCAGTTTCATCAGAAATAAGTTTTAGAAATAATGTGATCCTCTCTGTTGTTTTGAGAAAAGAAATATGACAGTAATTTTCAAAGTTTTTACTGCTTGTTGACGTAGAGGTCTATGTTATTAGGACCGGGAGAGTATTGGGAGAAAGGAACGGGAAGAAATTTGGCCACAGTCTTTCGAATGAACCATCCATATGGACTAATTTCAGAAAATCGAGATCACAATGGCTGGATTGGTAATCACAGTCGCGTTCTCCGGACTTAAACGCTCACCTGGGATACTCGGTGCTTGTGAGCCTAGAGTGCTGCGTTATATCAGTGACACCTCGTACACAGTTTAATATTTGGAAGGATTTTTAAAATACCTAGTATAAATTCTGCAGAACATTTTATTTAGTAAATCAACAACGTACAGCCGGAGAAATAATTCGCGAGATACTTCACCTTTCAATTATGCTGTGCTCTAGACACGGATACCTCACGGGACAGCATACCTGGCAGGTGATACACTAAATTCAACATATAATAGACCACAAATTCTCAGAACTCTACCCAAGACTTAAAAAAAAAAACTGTTACTGTACGCAAGAGTCTCACAGATTCACAAAGACTAAGTTCAGAGTTCTACGGTTAAAATAATTACGAATAACACTTTATTTAACCTTTATAATTACTAAAATAACGAAATAGCTCAATTTTCAGGGAATATCATCACTTTTATCATAACATGGATAGCTGTCGCAGCATTTTTTGTTTGTTTGTGTTTGGAAACTTCATTAGCAAATGATGTTATATAACATATGATGAAACAATTCACAAAAATACACACATAAATATGTTTATAGTACCTTTCAGGGATTTTGAAAGAACTGGATCACACTGTCTAGTAGTACAGCGTTACATAGTGGTGTATGAGAGATAAACACAAATATTATGCGTAAGTAGAAAGAGTTTTTATGAAAAAAAACAAATGGCGATGTATGACACGAAATATAAACTAATTATACCGAGTTACTTCAATGTTTCAGAAAAATAACTCCTTGATTGTTTTGACCATAACATATTCGGACGGTAATATCTCGTTCGCGATAGAGAACGGTAATGTTCATCTTTTGATCCTTTCACCACAAAGACGGAATATACAAGGTGAAACAACAAATAGGAGTGAAGGGCGATACTTATGTTCATGGCGCCTAGTGTTTGTTACCTATATTTCCTTAGCCATCCGTCGAAAACAATATAAAACAATTTAAAAAATACTTACGTTCATGGCGCCTAGTGTTTGTTACCTAAATTACCTTAGCCACCCGTCGAAAACAATCTAAAAAATTCAACAGTGTTAATAATAATTACGAAACGTAAATACATTTCGAATGTGACTTAGCGGTTTCAGGTTTTGAAGATCGATGAATGAAAGTAGAAAGACCTTTATATCTCCCATAATTATTACTGACTTATGACACTTGCTTCATGTTTTGTGTCATGCATTACTTCTTGCCAACCCAGTTTGATGGGTGAGAGCTTGTACCTAACATTGAAGAGGACTTGGATTCAAACACCAACCGAACATTCAGATATTGATTTTTCATTGTTTCCTTAAACCACTCAAGGTGAATGTCGGGATAGTTCCTTCAAAAGGCCATAAACAAATTTCTTTCGATCTTAGTCACCAAATGATGGAGTCGAAAAATATACTTTTTACTGAGCGCTCACTCGATTAAAACATTGATGACGAAAAAACTAATTTCCATGTAGTAAGACAATTTAATAACATGAAATTTCACAAACAACAATTATTACGTCTCTTTGGTGTGTTTTTTAGATTTTTCTTCGGTAGATTTATGTTATTCGCCACGAAAAGTTTTATTTATTACAATATACAGGCGAAAACTAGGCGGTGAAGAAGGGGAACTCACATATCCATTGCCACTAGTCAACGCGGAGGTGGCGAAATTGATTGAGGCGCGTGATTGTCGTATAGAAGGCCCTGTTTTCGATTCCTGCACAAGGCTGGAATTATTATAGGTATTAAAACTGATCTTAACGCTCTGGAAAAAATCTTTGGTTTGTTAATGGGAAGATGCCAGGACGCTCCGTCGTACAGATTCTACGTTAAATTGTAAGCTCCTTAAACCGGTGGGTTTATGCTATTCGTAACTCTGAACTTTGTCTTGGTGCGTCTGCGAGACTCTTTCATACTTTTTTTTTTTTAAGTCTTGGTTAAGGTACTGAGAATTTGTGGTCTATTATACGTTGAATTTAATGTATCACCTACCAATTATGCTCTCTGTCTCTTGAGGTGTTCATGTCTAGAACAAAGCATAATCGAAAGGAGAGGGGTCACGCGAATTTTGTCCCCTAGTGTACATTATTGTGATAGATCCATATTGTTTACATTTTCCCCTGGGCTGATTCATAGGCACAAAGATTCTACACCGACTGAAGATGGAGGAAGGAGCTTTTTAAATTATTCGCGCCCATTCCGGTTTGAACCTGGGAATAGTGTACTGCCATTTAGCTATCAATACTATCTGATTCAGAACTGTAAGTACACATTCGCGACTGTTGCGAAAACGAGCAGGCCAACAGCTGGAATTCATGTTATTAATTTTCATCTCAGTTAGTTTGTCACGTTAATAGAGACATGCACCGTCAGCATACAGCAATGAAAGTAGTCGCTTATAAAAATGCCACTAGTGGGCATGCGATCGATGGTAGCACGCAAGCTGTGAACCGTGTAGATTGTCGTGCGTGGCTTCAAAGAGCGGTCACACTTCAAAGCAGGCAGCTGCGCGAGAGTACATCAATACGAACGACTTTCAAATTCATCAAGGAAAACAGATCTCTCGACACAGCTTCCTACCTCTCAAATAAGCAGATAACAAGCTCCAACCCAACTACTACTGCACTGTTTCGATTCGCGAAGTAAGCGAATGTTTAACTGTTCTTTGCGTACGACCACACCGCAGCTTCTGAAGTGTAATGAGATTCAGACTGATGTTACAATACAGAAACACTAATACTCATATTCACCTAGTCCAGGGATGGCGAACCTTTATTGATCTACATGCCATTTTTTCTAAAGAAATGTTGAATGAAGCTATGACGTGCCATCATATAATAAAGACTTAGTGATTAATGGGAAAAGAAATAAAACTAAGTACTATCCCCTCTAAACTTTATATTTGCCACCAGAAATATACGTTTTTTTACATTAAACAATAATATCAACAGTTTTGTGTTTTTTAAGTAGATGAAAGTCTTGCGACTTCTGTTGTTGCAAATTAAATGCCAAATAACTTATATTAGGTTCATACTTTGTTACTTTTAGCAGAATGCAAGCTGGAGTTATCTGACAAACGGTATAGAAGCGAATCTTAATGTTATTCGTTTCTGAAAATAATGACTCACAGGCATAGGTAGATGAAAATATCGTTAAGATAGCAAACGCCAGCTTTTTAAGACATCTACGTGTGTCTGAAATTGAATTCCAAGTGTCCATAATTATGGTATTGGCACTTTTATTTATATTGTTTGATAACCTTGCTAATTTATTTAATTACAACTCTATCCTCATTTCGACGAATCTTTTAGTCCATTTTGAAATACACTGTAACTCAATCAGATGAATTTCTATTTCTTCGGCTTACAGCGCTGCCATTTCTACGGATTTATCCGTAGATCTACGGATTTTTATGAAAATATAGGATTTTGTTAAAATATATACGGATTTTTGAAACTTTTATCATTTGTCGGTATTTCCATATATTGGTGTTTCGTTAAGCTTTGAGCGTAAAGTGTTAATGCATTACAGAATCATCAATAAGTGTGAATTGTTTCCTTGCAACCGCTCGTGTGAACCAACGATTGAAATAAAACTTATGTTTTGATTGGTTACAGATTTTATAGATCTTAAAAGACTGTAATACAAAACTACCGACGCAATCTTTATATACGGTGACATGCTCGCTGGCACGGCTTACAAAGAAATGGCTTCCGAGAATGCTTAACCAATATCAGAAAAATCAGAGAATTGAAGGGGTCGCAGTTTTTAAGATTTCCTATTACTAAATTTAATGTCAACAACAAAAACAAATGTATGGCCGCTTAAAAAAAGAGGTCAGCAGCAGCGGTGATAAAAGTGACTTTGTATAAATCATGTTCAGGTATATTTCTTACTTTCAATGTAGAATATTATTTTTGCAATTTTAAAGACCTGGAAATAAAAAGTATTCTTAATTTTGACTCTTTTCGATAATTATTGTTTCGGTCTTTCAGTTAGCGAGTCTCCGGATTTTTGTATCCCAATCTACGGAAATTTTAGTGGCCATCTACGGATATTCAAAACCAAGTGTCTGGCAGCACTGTCGGCTATCGAGTGAATTCACATCAGGGAACATAATAAACATAAATGTTTACAACAATTCTTTGAGAAAATCTCGACGAAAATTCTTCGATTGAAGAATTAATTACTGAATTACTGACTGACAGTATAGAGAAAGTACAGAGAAGAGCCGCTCGATTCGTGACCGCTTGCTACAGTCCTTATGGAAGCGTCACAGAACAGATTAGTAGACTGGGCTGGGAGTCTCTGGTAGACAGATGACGCACGTTTCGTATAAACTTATTGGTAAACGTGTGTACTCCCACTTCACTTACGAGTGAAGTGAAATACTTTGTCCACCAACATATTTGTGTTGGAATGACAGGAAAGATAAGATTAGAGAAATAAGGTGCTGCACTGATTCTTATAAGAATTCTTTTTTCCCTCGTACTATTCGGGATTGGAATGCACAACAAAGAGATTAGCTTTGGTGCTGAGCACCCTCTGCCACCCACAATTTTGTGAATTGCAGAGTATATATCTCAATAAGTTTTAAATCGTGTGGTTTTTCTTTTACATCCAAATGCCTCGTAATTTCTTTTCAAGTTTGGGAAATAATTGTAATTATTGGAAATAATATTCACTGAAACTTGTAGTACAAATATTTGTGCCCTTAGTAGTAGTTGGTAAAGTTATCGCATTTAAGTCTTCCTTGATCTCGTTTATATCACAATATAGAGCAAAAACAGTTAAACAAGCAGATTTAGTTACATCAGTCCTTTCGTCAAGACACAATGATTTTAAAAGGAGATAATGTCATTTGTTTGTTGTTCTTTATATTTTCCGCCAGTTTTAGTATTCCATCTTTTATTGTGTTTTTGTATAAAGGTGAATATTTGATGCACTGAATTATTTTATCCTTATTTTCAAAGTCTTCAAAAAGACAAGGGGCGCATGTTAACTAGGCTTCCTTCAAAAACTCTCCCTCGCTAGAAGGTTTACCATGCTGAGCATTAACATTTACAGCCGAGAAATTTGCGGCACTAGTATCACAACCCTTCCTAACACATTTAGTGCACAATTGTTTATTTCTCTAACTGCACAGTTAATTATTTTTGCTCTCGTTCGCATTTTTGACGAAGAGATTTGAGATTTGACGAAGAGATGTGTGATTTGATTAGTGCCGTTTCACAGAGGATGTTCTATACACCACCGTTCCATAACATAAAACACACACCGTTTTATCACATTTATTAATAATGCCATATTTCATAGTCCACCAAGGCTGAAATTCTGTATTACGCTTGTCTTACACTAATCTAAATGCCAAACTGGTCATGTTGAATAATTCTAGATATAACACAAACTTAAAACAAGCACATATGTTAACGGAATTAGTTTTAAACCCACGTGAACATGCGTAATTGGTAAAAGCAGTCAATGACGTCAACGAAAACAAACGAGCGAATAACTCAGTTTAACGCGTCTCCCGCCTACACGGTTCCTGCGCTAGTTCATTAAGACCGTTCGGTCAGAAATTCAGCTCGAAATCCACCTCTTCTGCGCAATCGGTAGTCGCTTCCGCACCGGTAGTTTCGTTCACGATGAACTTTGTTGCTATGATCTTAAATTATGTAGACGAAAAAATTAATTATATGGATTAGGTACCTAATTAATTAATGCCGTGCCCAAATAATCTGGTCGCGTGCCATCATTGGCACGCGTGCCATTGGTTCGCCATCCCTGACCTAGTCTGTCGATTCATTCAATATAATTTTCCACCATTACAACCTACGTCATCAGTTATCGTCTTCAATTTTTATTATCATTGTCTTCCTCTACAGTTCCTTCCCTCGTCTATTCCTTCCACTACGAAACTGACCAATACTGCGTATCTTAATAAATGGCCCACCACTGTGTCTCCTCATAATGTGAGACTCGTCCAGAGACTCCGTTCCTCACCTACCAGTTCGAACCTTAGTCGTCCTATTCATCCTTTTAGAGCGCCACATTTCAAATGCATCACTATTCCTTTTTTCTATACTATTCCTAATTTTCTTTAAAGTGAAAAGTTCTATAGGCGCGCTAGGCGATGTTTGGACGGGGGTAAATCTGTGAGTTCGTGACTTCCCGTCACCGCATGCTATGACGTGTTACGTGTATGATATGCGCTTAGGACGCTTTTTGGATGAGGAAAATCTTCTGAGTTAACGTGACCAACATGCTGTAATAGCTGTATATCTGTAGCTATAAGTATGCCGTGTTGCGTTTGGGCAGCAGTGAAAGTATAGATTATACCTGTATCGAATATATAAAAACGAATGTTTTTTCCCAATATTCTTCATTGAAAATACACAGTTTTTATACGATTTTGATGGAATTTTGCAAACGTATCCTTTAAAAAGAAATAGAAAAACAATGTTTACATTTGATTTTTTTTTTTTTTTAAATCTAAACCCTCTCCTCCTTTCCCCCATGACCCTAATTTCTGTCAACGTTGTTCATACAAACCCACATATTTCTCCTATTTTGATAGTACTTATCACACGTGTACATCAAAACAAGGCGGTCTGGTAGCTCAGCGGTGAAGGCACTTACTTCCGAAAGTTTCTCTCTCCAGTCGCGGGTTCAAATCCAGGAATTATTAGGAGTTGTATTTGATTATATGAGCTACGCCAGGACGTTCCGTGTTTCTAATTCAACGTTTAAATGTAGGCCCCTGAGAAAAGGAATTGACGTCCCTGCCTGTGATACGAAGGTGAGTCAAATGAAAACCTTAAATTTGTAATAAAAAATAGAAATTTCGCGCCGTTATGCTGTAAGTTGGTAAGCGTGCTACAAGCAGAGTGAGGAATGACCTGTAGGTGGCAGCATAGTGCAGATGCACAAATACCGTTGCCATATCAGTATGAAGATGGCTGCCCCACTTGAAACTTGCACCAGGGAAGAACTGCGTTCTGTTATTCGGTTTTTGAGTGGAGAAGGTGTGAAACCTATTGAAATTCATCGAAGAATGAAGGTTCAGTACGGTGATACATGTTTGTCACAGTAGCAAGTCTACGAATGGAGTAGGAAGTTCGCAAATGGTGTGACTTCAGTGGAAGATGCTCCTCGTCCAGGTCAGGCATAACGAGTTGTGACTCCACAGAACATTGCAGCAGTTGAAGCCATAGTGATGGAAAACCGCCTAGTAACACTGAATGACATTGCAGCATGTTTAAAGATTGGTCATGGTTCAGCACACCACATTGTGCATGATGTGCTCCAGTTTCACAAAGTGTCTGCAAGATGGGTGCCACGGCAGCTGACTCCTGAAATGAGAGAACGACGTGTTGATGCTTGTGAAGAACTTCTTCGGCGCTTTGAACAAGAAGGTGATGGCTTCCTTGCAAGAATAGTTACTGGGGACGTAAGCTGGGTTCACTTCCACCAACCGGAAACGAAGAGAGCGAGCAAGGAATAGCGCCATTCCTCATCACAAAATCCAAAGACGTTTCGATCAGAACCATCAGCAGGGAAGGTTATGCTGACTCTCTTTTGGGACGAAAAAGGCGTCATTTTGGAGCATTACATGCGTAGAGGGACCACTGTTACCAGTACATCATACACAGATCTCCTAAAAAATCATCTTCGGCCTGCAATCAAATCAAAGCGACGTGGATTGCCGTCATCAAGTGTCCTTTTCCAACATGACAATGCAAGACCCCACACTGCCCGTAAAACAGTTGCAACAATCACAGACCTGCATTTTGATTGTCTGCCTCATCCACCATCCTCACCAAACCTTTCCCCAAGTGATTTACATATGTTTGGACCACTCAAAGAAGCAATGGGAGGATAGAAGTTCCGTTCTGATGAAGAGGTACGCCACGCGGTGCATGAGTGGTTGCGCGGACAACCAAAAGAATTTTTTTCTAAAGGAATTTATGAACTTTGTAAGCGCTGGAGGACTTGCATTGAGCGTGGGGGAGATTATGTTGAAAAGTGATACAGCTTTGTACCACTTCTGCACAATAAATAATATTTAAAAAAATATTTAAGGTTTTCATTTGACTCACCCTCGTACAACAGCTTGGTACATCTCCTTCGGGAAGATTCGACCAAGCTTCGGGTTGTGGACTTAGATTTTTAGTTTTTAAGTGAAAACTTCTTTAGGCACGTTGGGCAATTTTTGGATGGATAGAAATCTTATGAAATCGCATCACCGACATATTGTTAACAGTATAACTGTAGTGGTCTGGTGGCTCAGTGGTTAAGGTGTCTGCTTGGGGAACGAAAGGTCCCTGGTTCGCATCCCTTTCTCGTCAGGGATATTGATAGATCCTTAACCGAACGTTCACCTCTGGCACAGCCTGCTGTGTAATGTGAAGTAAGCCAGAACTTTTCCGTGGTTCGGATTCCACGTTAAACTGTAGGTCCCCTGTGCCTGGTAGCACTACGGGGTTAGGTTAAGGCGGCTAAGACAGGGGCGGATTGCGCAGCCAATAGAAACACTGTCATTAGGTCATTACAACTACACGGAATTATTATTACTTAGTATATCTGTAGCTACAAATATGACGAATTGCGCGTATGATATTCACCGTTTAATGTTTTCACTTCTGTCGGACGTCCCCAATAACTGCTATTTTTTTATTGTTTTACGCCTCGTAGACTTCGAGATCATTGGATGCATAAAAGGACCAGGGCCTGGGAACAAGAAGGAATTCGGCCTTAGCACTCTGAAAGAGCTCTCCTTGCATTCACCTGGCGTGATGTGAAGAAACCATGGAAAATCAAGTCTTGATGACCGGACGGGAATTCAAACCCACGGCCTTCGGAACCCGCCACGCTTGGTTTGATAGCCTGCATCTCCGTTTCACACTGTAATGCTTGTATTTCGCGATTTTCAAAATTTTTCACAGCCACTTGAAACATTTTTTCTTCTTCTTTTTTGCTTCAGGCTTTACGCCTAACTGAATTTGAGGTCATTAGTGGCGTTAGAAGATGGGGGAGGAGGAAAGGAACGGAAAAGTATTCGGTCTTGACCTTTTGAACGAACGACCCAAGCACTCGCCTCGAATGACTTTCGGAAACCATGGAAAATCAAAATCTGGATGGGTGGACGTGGATATAGACACACATCCTACTAAATGGCAGGCAGCTGAACAATCAAACCTGGAAACTGATTTTTATATTGATTATATGTATTATTTTTCCATCTTGATATGGAGACCTGACTTCTTTAAAATTTTCATCTCGTTGTATCTAACACTGTCAAAGTTTCTCTGTAAGTCTAAGAACGCCATTAAACTACTATCAATTTTCTTAATACGCCAGTTCGGTAGTATTCATAAGGTCAGAGTTGCTTCATATTCATACATTCTACAAAAAAGTACTATTGTGGCATTACATGTTGCTCACAAGTTGAAGGTGTTGCGTCTTATGTCTCAGTGCTTATATCGTCAGAGCGGCTGTTTAAATGTGAGCTGTTAAATATTTTGGCTTATGATATAGATTGCTTAAATTTGGGCAATAAGGGCGCAAGAGTAACAAAATTTACGGTCATGTAATTATTCAATAGGACTGACTCCTCCACAGGATTGGAAATGACTGCACCACGATCCCAAGAGATAAGCACGATGACAGAGTGTCCCATAAATAGAGGTTACACATTTTAAGAGGAGGTGATGGGCATCCAGAAGTGCATAGCAACTCAAGACCAGAAACACCGTGGGGAAAGTTTAGCAGAGGTACAAGAAATGAAAATACACAAAGCGGTGACAACATTAATTGCAGGATGCGATTTTTTGCTGATGATGCACTTATTTATAGGGAAGTGAGGTGCTCCGACGATTGCTTAGAAATTCAGCGCGATCTGGATGTTATTTCGGAATGGTGCCGTAAATGGCAGCTTACACTTAACTGTAAAAAGTGCAAGGCAATGCACATAAGTAATAAAAAGACCCCGCTTGCTCACGAGTACAAAGTTATCAATTCAGTTGTTGACACTGTGGGTTCCCTAAAGTATCTAGGCGTAACAGTACAAAGCAACATGAAATGGGACTTGCACATAACTTCCGTTGTAGGCAAAGCTAATTCCAAACTACGATTCATAGGACGTATTTTGAGAAGTTGTAATGCTCATACAAAGGAAATAGCGTACAAAACACTAGTGCGTCCGCATTTGGAATACTGTTGTGGAATTTGGGATCCGTATCGCAAGGGATTGATTGACACATTAGAGAAAGTACAGAGAAGAGCCGCTCGATTCGTGACTGATAGTTACAGTACTTACGTAAGTGTCACAGAGCTGATACGTGGGTTGGGCTGGGATTGTTTGGCGGACAGACGACCTCGTTTTCGTTTGAATTTGCTGGAGAATATACGAAAATCTTTAAGTTACGAGTGCAACGAAATACTTCTTCCGCCAACCTATTTAGGTCGCAATGACAGGAGGGATAAAATTCGAGAAATAAGATGCCGTACTGATTCATTTATGTATTCCTTCTTTCCTCGTTCTGTTCGGGATTGGAATGCACAGAATTAGGATTGGTTCTTAGCACCCTCTGCCACCCACAGTATTTGTAATTTGCAGAGTATAGATGTAGATGTAGATGTAGAAAGCAGAAGTTGGAGGGAAAACATTTATTCCACCAATACTTTTAATGCATGATAAAATCTATCCAATCACCACGCGATTGCATTAAAGTGGAATAATAGAGAACTGAAGGGTTGTAAGGGTTTGGAAGAGACTATATTAACCTCTTTCAACCCACTGTCAACCTCTCCTTCAAGTGGTGCACCCCGTTTGCACCGACGAGGCTCTGGCTACTGAAAGATTCCCGGTATTAGAAATCGCCCACTGCTTCAAAAAGGAATTCTAAAATAGGAAGGAAGAACGAGGAGTGGTTCAGGGCACCCTCTTGCCCTTGGCGTTGGAAACAGCTCATAAAAGCGGAGAAATGATCAACGCAATGGGGTGCAGACGGCATCAGTAAGCCACTGGATTAAAGACCCAAAGGGTATCGCGGGCACATGAAAATCCCTCGAATTACATATAGAGTTATAGCTTCTTCCTGGCTAATATCCCGGGGGCATATAGTCCCCCAGTCAGAACTACGGGTGGGGACTGCTCAGAGAGGAGTCATCAGAATGGATAGAAACATTCTACTAGTCGGAGCGTGGAATGTTAGAAGTCTGAATAGGGCCTGTAGATTAGAAAACTTAAAAGGGGAGTTGGAACGACCTATCTTAGACGGTGCTGGCATTGATACTGGAGTTAATTAAATACAACGAGTATGTCGAAGGCTGTACCCGCATCACCAATGAAGGCGTGGCGAAACGACTGGAGCAGTTCAACAGCGGAGAAACACTCACTGTGGTGCCGTATACCTCTACCATCGCATCAAAGCGCGGGTACTGCTTTTAAAACGTTAGCTGGAGTTTAATCAGGTCTGTTTACGGGTGCCGACTGAAGCACAGAATTCTCCAGTGATTTATCCTGAAAAGAGATCTGAGAAATTCCACAGTGCGGCTGTTTAATCCGGGAAGTAATTGACAGAAATAAACTAGGTAATGTTTACTAAAAAACTACACATCACCTCAACAGACAGATAATTAACTTCGACGTCCCTTATTCTATCAGCGCTAAAATTCCATTACCATCGAAAGTAAAAACATCTACGGATTATTAATGATTAAGCATGGAAATATTTACATTTGAGTTTTATTATTAAAATTATTATTTCGTGCATCTTCGTTCTTGATCCATAATCACCATAATCATAAGCATTTGTGCTTATTTACCTATTTGGGGTCTAATGTGTACATTTATCGTTTACAGTATTTAATAACGCGCGTCTTATATTGTGGTATAAGTCATTGTTTTTACAATTCAGTAGTCTATTTTATGAAGATGTTCTTACTGTTGCTCAATTGACAAAGATTAGCAAAGACGGGAATTAATAGCTGATAATTTTCTTTACAACTTTTTGTGTTCTGTATGATGAGTGTGTTTTTACCGTTAGTGGTGGGTGAGTGGTTGACGCTCTGGCCTCGCATTCGGGAGGACGGCGGTTCAAATCCCCGTCCGGGCATCCAGATTTGGGTTTCCGTGGTTTCCCCAAATCACTCTAAGCAAATACCGGAATGCTTCCTTCAAAAGGCCATGACCGAATTCCTTCCAGTTCCTTGATCCATCCCGCCTCTAATGACCTCGACGTTGACGAGGCTTAAAGCCATAAGCAAAAAAAAAGTATGTTTTTGATTGTGAAGGGAGGTGATGATTGGCGACCATGATTGCAATCTGGTCCCGCTGCACCTCCTTTATACAGTGTGCGGCCTGTTAACCACTCTGAGCCACATTGGCGGGTATAAATGTGTGATAATTTTTTGATTTATTGTACTGCAACTACTAACTTCCAGACTTTTGTAAATTCCAGCATTAACACCATTTCAGAAACATTGCGGAGAGGCTGAATGTATGGTTTATAAGGATGGAATTAAAAATTAAATTATATTATTCAGTTATATTACCGATGAGACACAATCACTCCGAGATTTATTACTTATTTAGAGTTTACTGTCAGCAGATCTCTGTAAGTATTTCCAAATGTCTGTTAATACTGCTGCTGTTCGTAAAACCTATACTTAACTGAATATTACTGGATCAGAGAGGACTGTGTATAATATTGAACTACAGGCAACAGTGTAATTCTGGCTTATTAAATAACGGTTTCATTCAACACAGCTGCAGCTGTACGCGAATTCAAACACTTAGCAATTTGGGAGCATGCACTAACTACGTGGATCGGTCCAAGGGGGAGGGGAGGTTGGCTGGAAGGCTACGCTGGGCTACGGGGGGGGGGGGGGGGGGAGGGGGTTCGAGCCAGACCACGTAGCTTTCCTTTCGTAACATTTTTCACGGTTAAAATGAGGAACAGAACACACAACAACATGTGAAAAAACAAACCATGTGTAAATAAACAGAAAAGATTAACATTAAGAACAAGGGCAACAGAAAAAAAAACTAGTGTAACAATAGTTTAAAGAAAACTGTAATGAACAGTTATGTGAAACCGTGTGAAGGGCTGTTCCAGACCGACATGTAAAGGAATACCACTATATCTCCACTGAAGATGCCCTACACCACAAGGGCGAAACGCGTCTGGGGAATTAAATAATAATAAAAAAAATTCACCAAACCAGTTGTTTTCGACGGATTTATTTACAAAATTATTGTTCAACAACTGCGGGAAGATGGCCTATCACCATATTAATATTGGAATATTGATTTCCTTCATTTAACTATCTCCGTATGTAGTTTACAATAGTTTGACAGGAGAAAACAGAAAAAAATGTCTTCTGGAATCAAAAGGGGAAAAAGCTACGTGGTACGTGGGGGGGGGGGGGGGTTCACAGGAGGCCAAAATGGAGCTACGAGGTTTATGCACCCTCCTTTTCGTCAAATCACTCCACGCACAGTTACCACTTTGCGTGTGGCTTTAGGGCGCGTCGACAACCACTTTGCGTGTTCTCAGCGCTAATCCTCGTTTCATTATAGCAGTGCACTGATATGAATCAACTTAAAGCATAACGTTAATGTATTATTTACGGTAAACGTATTTATGTTGGTGTTGTATCAAATTGTTTGTAGCCACGGTTTAAATATAACTGTTTAATGGCATTCGGGCAGCCATTCAGCCAGCTGTGCGTTTTTATTGTTCACGTCAAATGTACATTAATCTCTTCCGATGTAACTACGCATCAAAAATGGAAGGATAAAAGAGGGCGAACACAACACTCTATTAAAACCACCCGTACCCTTCGCCGGGTTTGAACCGGCGACCTCTGTAACGCGAAGCCAGTTCGCTATCCCCGCACTATAGAGACCTGCTAGTAGCTAGTGGTATGATCTGAATTACTTTGAGGAGCCATGTCGAAACTATTGAGGTTATCAGTAATGGCAAAAATTTTCATTTCGATCTGTGATGTACAATTTTTTAAGTTTTAAAAAAAGAACTAGACTGAGTGAGTAATGCACTGGAAACTTAATACACACAATCAGGTTGTTTGGTTAATATGCAATATTCAAGATATTTTTGTTTCCTTTCTTGATAAGTGGGGCTCACTATTCTATTGGACGGTTAATTACTACTGCTAGAAAATAGAGCCTACTTTTGTAAATCAAAGACATCCCAACTCTCAACAAATCATTATGAAATTGATTTCATGTAAAGCAAAAAACAAGCGGGCCTGTTGAATCTCTAATACGATTAAAGTCTACCTGTTATAAACACAAGTTCCTGTGAGTTCTAATTACTTTCAACAGGCCAGATATTAAAGTACTGAATGTCGGTGCAATAAAACGCATATGAACCAAAACTACTGCACAGTGAAGTAATATTTCCCATTAACAAATTACGGTCAATAAAGCATTAAAGAGTTGAGAACAGGCCTTTCTTTCCATCTTCTCTCTTGTCCACAAAATGCTATGTGAGCTCAAAAGATTTAAATGCAATGTTATATTACAAATAGCGCACATTCGTATTAAAAAGTTGATAACCACAAGTATAATTAACTGTATTTCGGATTCTGAGAAGTAAATTCATGTAAGTATGATACATGTTTAGAAATCGTAACAAAAACCACCAGTGGATCTCCAATAAATAGAAAATTGACGTTAGATATGTACAATAAGAATAATACAAATATAATTTGACTAAGACTTCGGTAATGTAAAAAAATCTCTTTATTGATCTCGATGTCAAATAAATTGTAAACAAACTTCCGAATAACAGCATTCGGCTCAAGAGGCGGCATGTACAATATTTCCGCCACAGAACCAATGCTAGTCAACAGGCCAATGCTTTTATCTCTGTTGAGCAATTAGTTCCATCAAATCACTGACATGGATTCTAAAAGTTACCCGCTATGCTAAGTAAACCCGATGAAACATGACTCCATAACAACGAAACTTTAGTGAATGAGAAATAAAGAACTAAATTCTGACTACTCATCTCTGCTATAAATAAACCAGTTTGAGGAACGCATTGTGCAACAATGGTGTTCAAAATTAGAAAAATAATGCATTTTCTCATTTTTTAATGTATCTAAAGTGTTAATTTAATTTATTTAATTGCAATGGAGCACATGCTCCGGTGGCAATTTCCCTACACACCCAACTTCCCCCTATCCTGTACCCACCTACATTTGCCCTCTACAAATTTTAACTTTAAATTCTTTTAACGTTTTCGGTAATTTATTCATCATTCCCCTCGGTAACTCATTCCAGTCCCTGACACCCTTACCTAAAAAAGAAAATCTTCCCACACCCTTGTGCCTGAAATCGAGTGCCAGCTTGTGGTCATGGTCATCTTTTCCCTTCCATCCACTACTTTTCATATCTACTGCAATATCTTTCCATGCCTCATCGCCAGTATACGCCCTGTACACTCCCATGACCCTCCTCATCCTCCTCCTGTCTTGCAATGAATCCCATTCCAGCTCCTTTATCATATCTGTCACTGATTGCATTCTGCGATAATTTCCAGATATAAATCTAGCAGCCCTTCTTTGCACCTTCTCCAACTCCTGTATTTGATACTCAAAATTGTGGGTCCCATACTACACTACCATATTCGAGCAATGGTCTGGACCAAAGTTTTGTAACCCAATTCCTTTACTTCTCTAGTTTCTCCCGTACATCCCCTCATCATTCTCTCCAACAAGTGCAGAATTTTGAAACCTTTTCCTACCACCTTGTCCAATATGTCCTGCCCAGTTAAGCTTGTTGTCAAATACAATGCCAAGATATTTACATTTCATGTCTTCAGCAAGAAATTCTTTCCCCACCTTATTATTCATAATTAACTTTTTGTTTTTTATTTGTCTATCTAATAAGCTGACTCTTCTTTGCATTTATCTTCATCCCATGTTTACCAACCCAACTAGATATCCTGTCCAGATCACCCTGCAACTGTTTACAGTTCCTATCGTTTTGATCCTTTTATACAGCATTATGTCATCTGCAAACAATCTAATTTCAGATAGTAAACAATCAACACAATTATTCATCAGAATAATGAATAGCAATGGTCCCAATACGCTACCCTGCGGCACTCCCATTTTTACTTCCACTTCCTTTGATACCGCATTTCCTACCATAACTTTCTGTTTTCTACCTTTTGAAAATTCTTCTACCCAGCAAATCACTTTCTCATCCACTATGTGATGGAAGTCTTCGTTTCGAGTTATGGTAGTCAGCGATATAACAACTACACAGTGTAACTCAAGGCAAAACAATAGAATTAACGTATAAGAGAAGTAATCAACATAACAGTACCGATTCCCCCTTATAAACATATTCTGATGTAATTAACTTCATGTGAAAAGTTTTCAACAGTTTTTTTAATCATTTTTATGCTAACATAGTGGCCTTACAGATTTTTGGTGATAAAATTTCATCTGTTACGTGAGCTTGGCTTATTTTATATTAATTATATGTTAATATACAGTAGGATATATTATCGATATAATGTGAATACAGTTCTCGGCACTGAAATACTGTTGTTATCGGACGATTGTTTTAATTCTCAGTCTCCTGCAGGTTTCGTCGTATAACACTGCACATTCTCGCCAATTTTTCGGTCTTTCCATACTGAATTACCCCCCCCCCCCCCAAATCCCTACCCCCTCCTAGCATGCGTTCAACTGTTGTTTTTTTGTAAGACAGCTGATAAAATTTATATTTTAGAGAACCAGATAATGTGCACTGTAGAAACATACTGCGGAAAAGTTGAGCAAGGGGTAATTCCATAACACTTCTCCAGCCGGCCATGATATTAAGTTTTTTTTTTTTAAATTGTTATTGAATGGCATTTGGCGTTTACGGTCATGCAATCAACCACAATTTTGTATATATACTTTTTCATCAACTGTATGCATTTGTCATATTAATATACACTCCTTCCAAGCTTGCATAATCGCTAATATCGTCGTTAGTATGGATGGTTTAAAAAGTTGATTACAACCGCCGGTATTTGTTTTTTAATCAAGTTAAACGTTTTAAAATTTTTGTTCAGTAAAATTTTTGATAACAGTCATAATAACAAAAGAATGAGAGAATTTGTGTTTGGTTCACTCAATAAATCTTATATACTAACATTCTGACACTACTACATGCACCGTAAGTATAAAAATAATTCATAAAATATTTCATTCTGTTGTATCGTGAAGACCGTTCAAACTAAGATTTCGTTCGATGAACAGTTCATAGCCTGAACCGATGAAGTTGATTTTTTAATTAAAGAACAGACAACACTATTTTTTTTTTTGTATATAGTACATGTCTCACTCCCCGCAACAAGAGAGTTTAGTTTATAGGCAGCCAAGTTTCAAAACATTTATTTTTCACTGTACGTAAATTTGTAATTAAATGTTCTCCTTTCTACTTATCGGCTATGTTTGGATGTTACGAGTGGAATAGTGATTTATGGCGACATTAAGGAAGTTTAAAGTGAATATTCGGCTTGGCATTACGGAAACTGTTTTCACTAATTAAGTAAAGCTCTGTTGGTATTGGCAACTCGTGACAGGAAAGGAGGTAATCAATCGTCAACATGTGTTTTATATCTTTCGCAACAAGGAGTCAAGCTAAGGAGCTACAAAAATGCACAGTTTAAACAGTTAACTGGCCACCCATCATCATTTTTTCCTCTTCCTACAAGGAATGTAAACACTCTAGTTGTAAAGCAATTAGATGAGGAAGACCATAACAACACGTATTTTGATTAAAAGTTTGGAATACTAACAGAAATGAAATTTATGTCTTTGCACATCAAGGAAGTAGACGGTATTTAATTAAGAAAGAGCAGTTACTATTACAATACGACAAAATGTCTCTGATAATCTACTAACAATTTAAAGGAGCCACTGCCAGCAATAGAAATAATAAATACTAATGTATGCGTTTGCACGCTGACATTTCTCTCCTGAGAAATAAAAAATATATATATATTTTTTCTGATTCATTAACTTTCGATGAAAGAACCCCTTGCAAATTTCGATGCTTTAAATGGATGAGGTATATATTTACCAACTTAGTTAACATTAGAACGCTTATTTTTTAAATCAAAATACGTATTTAAAGTGCAGAACAGAGCTATCGTTCTATTTGGTACTACGTTTTGCAATATTTAAGGCATCTGAAGCGATTAATATGAAATACTTCACTATCGTCGATTTTTAAGTAGTGCGATAATTTATCTCTGCAATCTGTTAATTTTAGCAGTAACTTTCTGAGCCAATACATGGGAAAAAAACTTTCTCAGGTTTTTTTTTACCTTTTTTTAAGGCCTCTTTAACGTCGAGGTCATTAGAGGCGGGAAAGGACAGGGGGAACAAGGAACGGGTAGGAATTCGGCCATGGATTTCTGTTGAAGGAACCATCCCGGCATTCACCTGGAGCGATTTGGGGAAATCTTGGAAAACGCTTAACTGGATGGTCGGAGAGGGATTCGAACCCGCTTCTTGATGCTATGTTATACTACAAACACTGTTGGTGTATTGTGTGATAACACAGATTACACGAAATTATAGTGTCCGTATCATAACTAATAAAACAAAATTATAATAAGGATTGCCACCCCATTGTTTGGAAAAATGAGAGTATTTGTAGTTTGGATGGCAAATACAAAGGACGATGTACAGAAAAATAGTACGTTAATTTTTATTTTTTGACGCACATTTTTCATTACTTTTTAACACATTCTACAAATACTTATTCTAGACACTTCCACAGCATCTCTACACTGTATTTTTCAATTAAAATATATAATGAGCTCATAGTTTATTAAATTGAGTGAAGATTTGTTTTTTAGCCTTTCTACTTTGCATTTTTGATAGAAAAAATTCTCTCAATGGAAGCAGAAGTAGCAGGTACAGATAAAAAAAAAGAAATTATTTTAAATATATTTGGAAAATCTTCTCCTTTATTCAGTTTCCACTGCCATTTTTCAGAAGTCAGCAAATCAGTAAAACATCTGCATCATCTACAAGTTTTCCTTACAACTCATTTAGAAGTACTTTTTTCATATAAGCCGTCCATAGCAATTATCAGTTGATGCAGTTTTAAAGCTTCAGTAACACACACAAAATTTTCATATTGAAAGGGCGATTTCAAATTAAAGTTTCTTGATGAGAATACAAATTTTCTACAGTGAATTCTAAGCATTTTTACAGATAATTAATAGCTTTTTCGTTCAGATACTATAAAATAAAAAAAAGTCAACGAGTGGTGTTAGAAAGTGTTATAACAAAAAAAAAGTATTTTAACGTAATCTGTTGCTTTCGTAGATTACGTATCGAGTACGCCCACATGAAACCGAGCACAGTACTCAATAATAGATTACAGGTGGCAACCGTAGTTATAATTCACCGTCGAAACAAGTGGCAAGTGGTAATAAATAATACGAGGTGTGTGAGAAAAGTAATGATACCAATTTTTTACATAACAAAGTTTTTAATTTTTTCAAACAACAATATTATCCCCTTCAAAGTAGTTACCGTGTGCAGCTATACTCAGGCGGAGTCGTTGTTTCCACTCTTGGTAGCAGTGCTGGAAGCCTTCAACTGGTAGGGCTGTTAACTGGTCGTTCACAGTTTTTTAAATGTTCTCCATAGTTTCAAAATGATGTCCTTTTAAGACATGTTTCAATTGCGGGAAAACTAAAAATTCACAAGGACTTAAATCAGGTGAATTGGGGAGGGGGGGGGGGGTTGAGGAACAATAGGAATGCGTTTTGAGATAAAAAATTCACTGATGGAAAAAGCCGTGTGACACGGGGCATTGTCATGATGAAGCATCCATTTGTCTGCTATGTCTGGTCTCACACGAATCAGTCTTTTCCTGAGCCTTCAAGGACACCGTTGTAAAACACTTGGTTGAAAGTTTGTCCTTATTGTTAAACGACAGTCTGATCTCACAAGAGTCCTCACAAGCTCAACGTTTTCGTTAGGTTTTGAAGTTGAAGGCCTCCCTGAGTGAGGTTGATCTCGGCCTTCAAAAAATGATTTGTGCCAGCGGAAAGCAATGTTCCCCATAGAACTGTTTAAATTTTACAAAAGGTCACACTCGCGGATTCCCCAAGTTAAATCAAAACTTGATTACACAAAGTTGCTCTAAATTTCGATGCTCCATTTTCGTAACATACAACAAAAACACAAATTCACTGATGGCGCTGTTCAAAAATAATGTGTTGGCTGAACGGAGTTGAAACTCGGACTGAGCACGTGGAAGGGATGAACAAACCGGTCTAGCACAGACCGCTGCCAGGTCGCTCCCAATGTTACCAATCTCATAACTTTTCTCACACAACTTGTATGTAACTGCAGAGCGACGAAAAAGCGTTTCAACTGTGGAAAAGAAAGTACAGGAAATAATACAGGATGTAGAGCACAGTTGTTTCACCTGCATATCCAGGAGTGTCGGCGTCGCGTCGTCAGCGAGGTGCCTGCCAGAGGCAGTGTCAGTCCCGACGCCGACGGCGGCGCCGGAAGCCGGAGCTCTGGCACCTGGAGTCGACTCATCTCAGACACATCATAACATACCTACCCGGCCCGCCTGCGGACACAAACACGCGTCACTGACCTGCCACCTCCACCTCAGAACATCACATTGTGTCGCCGTCCGCTATCAGCCCACCCCCGTTCCCTATTAAATATAATTACGATAAATTTAATTTTATCCCCATTAAATCAATATTTTGGCTTCAGTAGACCATTGCATATAGGGGAGAGTGGGGGAAATACACGCACCTAAGGAAAAATCGATTTAAATTGTTCATTATATCATTAAATTTTTCCAAAACAAAAGTAAATCTTACTATGCACATTTCTCGACATATTCCAAATGATGGAATATAATTAGGAACATTACCTTAATTTTTATGATTAAAATTTAAAAAAATTCAAATGCGTGGTATTCCCCGCCCCGTAGGGTAATGACACGCAATACAAACAATGCATAAAAATGGACAATACATGCTATTTTTATTTTCTGTTAGTTTATTTTATTAATTACATGTACTAAACAGTACATTATTGAAGAAAATAATGATGTTTTGTAAAGTTATATATATATATAGGCGTGTAAAGAGTGCATTTTCTTGTATGGCAAACATCACACTTGCAATGTTTTGAAATATTCCAGCCATTACATTCTTCATGGCTGTACCTAATACCCAAAACACATCGATACCCTAGTTCTCCATATTTCCCTTGGTATTTTTCGTTTTCATCCTTGTACGCAGAGTAGCTTCGACAATCCCATACTTCTCTTATTTTTCTTCCTGATTTTGTGGCATCAAGACCCTTATGAAGCTCCTCTTGGGTCCATTTTACTTTCTGGTTTTTTCTTTTATAATATCTAGTAATCTGAACTATAAAAAAACTCGTTGGAATTGAAAATATAACCAACTAGTTTTGTTATGAAGGGGGAATACCACGCACTTGAAGAACCGCGTGCTAATACCCCAAAGTGAGTTTGAAGACTAACCTAAGCAGAACTCGGGTCTTATTTCAAATACCTAGACAGATCTACAACTAAATGAAAGGTTTGCAAAAAATTTCATTAAAGCAACTTATGGTAGCACTTAGCTTGCAAAATATAGCTGACAAAAGTTACATCAAACACATTGAAAATAAACCTTACTTTACTACCGCCACAACGCAATCAGAAAATGTCTGGAGTGGGTGGCATTGTAGTTTTTACGCCTGCCAGAAGGGTTTAGCACCAACTGGGCAAAGCCCGCGCGATTCAAAATGTGTAAATCAGCCTGCGTGTGATTACCCGCATTCGTGTATTTCCCCCGCTCTCCCCTAACATTAAACATGGCGTGTTGTTTGCTTTACGAGGGACCCATTGTTGGAAACAGCGCGTGACTTTATTAGAATTCAAGGAACAAACTTGTCGAGCGAGTGGCAGCGATTAATAATTCAGAAGTCGTTATGATGCAGTAGGATGTGCTGGGGTGAAAAACCTAGAATGAATGGATTAAACGAAACATATAGTAGTTTGGAAGTTGGGGCTGACTAAGTTAACTAATTGGGAAAGTGCATCGTCCAGATCCTTGTGTTTCGATTACTGAAAATTATGAAATAAACTGAAATTCGCGGAACTACGTGTATATTAGTACCAATAGCACCTTTCATTGGAACCAATAAAGATAAAAGTAATTAATTTTGTTTGGAAGAGTAGGAGAGAATGAAAGCAACAAACCAAGCAGATTAGGATCGTCTGTTCGAAACACCGGAAACGCTATAACTGACTCAACCCGCCAGGAGCAATTTATCTCTACCTACGTTACAGTAAGTATAACACTAAAGGTCGTGAAATCTTAACAGGTCGCCGATTTGGTCTTAGCGCAATGCTAATTTTTGCTATTATTTTTAAATAATCGTACTGTGAGATACCGCTGAGGAAACACAGATAGATCGAATATCGAAGGGAAGCACTGATAAGCTATAAATTTATTTAAGCCACGAGGGAGTGAGAATGTTTTCTTTAGTACGCAAGTTACTCACAGGCTGTATTTAAGTACCGAGGGAGGTGCTGACGATTTTACCTCAAATAGTGAATGACATTGTATAATGCCACCAGGAAATGCGCTCCACCGCATTCTACAGTAATATTATAAATTCTAAAGTATCTTTGTTTTTTTTATGTTTCACGACAAAACCACTAAAGTAATCTTGATGTATCATCAGGAAGGACATAAAAACTTTTTTCTACATCTACATCTACATCTCTGCAATTCAAAAACATTGTGGGTGGCAGAAGGTGTTAAGCACCAATCTTATTTCCGTGAATTCCAATCCCGAATAGCACGAGGAAAGAAATAATATATAAAAGCATCAGTACGGCGTCTTATTTCTCGAATCTTACCCCTCCAATCATTGGCGGAAGAAGTATCTCACTGCACTCGTAGGTCATAGAATTTCTCATATTCTCCAGTACATTCAAATGACGTCGTCTGTCTTCCAAACGATCCCAACACAATCTGTGTATCAATTCTCTGACGCTTTCATAAGGTATGCAGCAACCAGTCACGAATCGAGCGGCTATCCTCTGTACCCTCTCCGCTGAGTCAATCAGGCCCTTGCGATATGGATCCCAAACTCCACGACAGTAATACTGATGTCAGCGCACTAGTGCTTTAATGGAATTTCCTTAGTACGAGCATTAAAATTCCTCAGAATACGACCTATGAATCGTAATTTAGAATTAGTTTTGCCTACGACGGAAGTTGCGTGCAGTTCATGTTGCTTTGTACTATTACCCCCAGCTACTTCAGGGAATCAACCATGTCAACAACTGAATTGTTTACTTTGTACTCGTGAGTAAACTGATTTTTTTTTTTTGGTACTTATTCGCATTACCTTGCACCTTTTGCCATTAAGTGTAAGCTGCCATTTACTGCACCATTCGGAAATAGCATCCAAATGGCGCTGAATTTATAAGCAATCGTCAAAGCACCTTATTTCCCTATAGATAACTGCATCGTCGGCAAACAATCGCAACCAGCATTTAACATTGTCACCTAGATGGTTCATAAAAATTAAGAAAAGAAGTGGTCCTATTACACTTCCTTGAGGAACGCCAGAAGTAACATCTAGCTTAAAAGAGGCTTCACCGTCAACAACGACATACTATGATCGACCAGTTAATCACGTATCCATTCGCAAATCTTATCCGATATATCGTATGCTCAAATCTTCGCTGAAAGTCTGTTGTGTGGTACAGAATCAAAAGCTTTCTGAAAATCCAAAAATTTGCATAGATAACTTTCATTACGTCGTGGGAAAATAGGGCCAATAGCGTTTCACACGATCTCTTCTCCCGAAATCCGTGTTGACACGGTGTAAGTAACTCGTTCTCATCTAGAAATTTCATAATGTTGGAGCATATGACATACTCCAGAATTCTACTGCATACCGATGTTAGAGATATGGGTCGATAATTCCTAGGATCACTACGATCTCCTGTCTTGAAAACAGAAATTACCTATTTTCCAGTCAGAAGGTACTTTTTTCTCTTCTAAAGATTTACTGAATATATGTGACAGAAATGGTTCCATTTCCTCCCCGTACTCTGAAAATATTCTTACCGGTATACCATCGCGACCTGGCACTTTACCCCACTTCAGGAGCTTTAATTGCTTTACAATACCTACGCTATCAATTTCTACAGGATCCATCTCTAATTCTACACGATGTGGTATAGTGGGAATGTTTTCTACGTTTTCGCGAGTGAATAAATTTTTAAATTCGGTGTTAAATACGGTAGCCTAGTCGCGACTGTCGTCAACTTCCCGACCGTCTTGTATTAGAACTGGTTTATTGTTGTCACTACAACTAACTTTTTTTACATACGACCAAAATTTCTTTGGGTTTTCCGTGAGGCTCTTAGAGAGAGAATTGCAACCAAAAGTCATTAAAGCTCTCACGCATCGCATTTTTAACTTATCCCCTTATCTCACCCAAATTATCTAAATCGGTCCGCTGCATCGTCTTTCTTGATCGTGCATGTATCTTCCTTTGCTTTTTGAGTAACTGTTTAACGTCACGTGTATACCATGGGAGATCATTCACTTCCCTGATTTTCCGTTGCGGTATATGCAAGTCCATTCCTTCCCTGAATATACGTATGAATCGATGCCACATCTCTTCAACGGCGGAGTTGAATTTATTTGGTCTGTCCGTAAGTGAATTTCCTGTTAAGGGTCATCCTCCCTCAGCCTAAAAAAAAAAACCCGCAATGCACTCCACACGGCCCCTGCCACCCGTGTAGCCGATTCATGTGTGTAGTGCACACCTGATCTATCCAAGCGATCTCTACATGACTCTACCCCAGGGCGAAGATCGAAGAATCTGCAGCCTTGACTATCACAGTAACATATTACGTGATGAAATTTTGGAAACTAGCAGACAGACGGATAGCGAGTGTAAGTCTCTGTAATATTATATCGGTCAGACAGGCTTTGATTATCAATAAAGCCCGTGAACAGACACTGGAAGCAGCAGGATTACACTTAGAAAAGATGTGTTTTCCCAAGTGGAGTTACATGTATCTAGTGTAAGGGTTTGGAGACCCATAAGGTATATACGAATGAAAGGACAACCTTGCAACCGCAGATAGTCACATCATTTCCTATTATATGACAAAACTTTATTTTAGTAAAACTCTCACCATTTTCGTGATATTTATTTTTTAATGTTTTTTTTCGAAACATGTGACTTTGTTCAGTTTACTCCATGCCATTTCTACAAATTAATATTGTTTTTTTAAAATTATTCAAAGATATTTGAGTCATCTAAAACAGTGTTCTTTTTTTCCTTAAAATGTTAAAAAACCTTATTAAAAATTTAAATGGTACAATTTTTATACTTCTTTTAAAATGGTTGTTTTATGCTAGTTCAATCTGCTGAAGAAACCATTTTGGATTTTAAACATGTTATGAAGAAATGATGATAATGATTTAAAAAAAGATATTTAAGGTTTCTTTTATGTTTTTAACGTTTAAGGAAAAAAGAACATTATTTTAGATGACTCAAACCTTCTTGAATACATTTGAAAAAAGGGTTCAAAAGTCTTAATTTGTAGAAATAGCATGGAATAAACTGAACAAAGCCACATGTTTCGAAAAAAAAAAAAATCAGTATCTCGAAAATGATGAGAATTTTACTAGAATAAAATTTTGTCATGTAGCAGGACATGATGTGACCTATTTGCGGCTGCAGGATTATCCTTTCGTTCCTGGACACCTCTATCTTAGCGAAGGACATCAACAGCAGGAACTTGTGTACAAAACGACATTAACATAAGACGTCACCAGAAATTGACATAATTTTAAACTACAAACATCTGCCGGACGAATTGTGGTAGGTAGACTCTCACAGCTACCCTCCCCCCCCCCCCCCGTCTTAGTTTGTTGCTATTTTTTAACATGTTGCAAACTGGTTCTCTTGATGACACAGGTTCAGTGGTGACGGCTTCCTTATCATATTCTCCCGACTTCACGCTTTCTGAGATACTTCTTACGTAACTTACAGTTTTCTATATCCAATTCTACGTAATTAAATTCAAATCCACGCGTACGAAGTCCCGGGTAACAGCTAGTTTATAATAATACAATAAACACTTGTATTCAAAACAGCTAAATCATCGTATTACTTTAAATAATCGAAGGAAATGTAAAAATTAATTTACTATCCTCCAACTGCAGTGAAATGGTTTACAATAAACTCTTTAATGTGTACATCCGTCGTGGTAGTGAACAGATAATTTAATTATAATAATAATAATAGAGTAATAAAACATTCTAACTTTTAGTAGCTCACATTTCCTAGATACCGAAAATTATTTCCATAATTTTCTGCAGTACATTTGTCAGCCAAAATTGTTTGGTATATAGGCTTATAGAGAGAAGCAAATTGAAATAAGTGTTTGCTGTCGTTATTTCTTACAAGATTGTAGTTGCCTAGTTGCAGTGCAAACCAGGAATTGGGTACAAAATCTACTGATTGGAAATTTTGCGCCAACTCTTCTTCTATCCTGCTGATGAATTGCCAAATGATGGAAATTTCATTCCAGATTTCTTCCACCATTACCTAACAATATCTATAAACGGGCAGCAATGACCTATAAACATCAAAACCTAAATTCCTAGAAATCTAGTGACGAAATTTCACGAAAATGGCTACATGATTATTCGATCGAAGTTTTTCACAGCGTTGTATGGAAATAAACTCTTCTCGGGCTTCCAGCGTGTCATACATTTGATTTTGAAAAACTAAAATTTTAGCCTCGGTCAAAGATTTTTGGGAGAGCGTTATTACAGAAGCTGTAGAAAACAAAGGAACTGTTTTTAGTTAGCAGGGATACTGGTTATCAACTCAGTGTGGCCTGCAATCCGGCTCTCAAAATGCTGAAATAGCTTCGTCTCGGTAATGAGCAGATGATTGGATGACGTCATCGCGCTTGGCTGGCTTTTGTCTTCCACCGTTTCCGCAGGAGTGTGTAAAGAAATACACAGACGGAAAAAAAATCCCAACACCAAGAAAAAATTATTGTAGAGTAATGAAATTTGGACAATGCATTTGTCAAGTTAACATGTTTAATTGATTAAATTTTCAAGATCACAGGTTAATTTAAGCTCAAGAAAATGCATTTCAAATGTGAAATACTGTTAAATTAATAGCCGGTGTAACCTCCAGAATTTTGAATGCAAGCCTGCAAACGTGAATGCATTGTGTCATACAGGTTTCGAATGTCACTTTGTGGTATGGAGTTCCATGCTTGTTGTACTTGTGCTGTCAATACTGGGACGGTCAGTGCTGGCTGTGGATGATGCTGGAGTTGTCGTCCAATGATATCCCATACGTGTTCAATTGGAGACAGATCTGGTGATCTCGCAGGCCAAGGTAACATGTCGACACTCTGTAGAGCACGTTGCGAGACAACAGCGGTATGAGGGCGAGCGTTATCCTGTTGAAAAACTCCCCCTTGAATGCTGTTCATGAATGGCAGCACTACAGGTTGAATTACCAGACTGACGTACAAATTTGCAGTCAGTGTGTTTGGTATAACCACAAGAGTGCTCCTGCTGTCATAGGAAATTGCTCCCCAGACCATGACTCCAGGTGTAGGTCCAGTGTGTCTAGGCCGCAGACAGTTTGGTTGCAGGCGTTCCCCTGGCCTCCTTCTGACCAACACTCGGCCATCACTGGCACCAAGGCAGAACCTGCTTTCATCAGAAAACACAACAGATCTCCACTCCGTCCTCCAATGAGCTCTGGCTTGACACCACTGGAGTCGCAAACGGCGATGGCTTGTAGTCAGTGGAATGCACGCTACAGGGCTGGAGTCATGGTCTGGGGAGCAATTTCCTATGACAGCAGGAGCACTCTTGTGGTTATACCAAACACACTGACTGCAAATTTGTACGTCAGTCTGGTAATTCAACCTGTAGTGCTGCCATTCATGAACAGCATTCAAGGGGGAGTTTTTCAACAGGATAACGCTCGCCCTCATACCGCTGTTGTCTCGCAACGTGCTCTACAGAGTGTCGACATGTTACCTTGGCCTGCGAGATCACCAGATCTGTCTCCAATTGAACACGTATGGGATATCATTGGACGACAACTCCAGCATCATCCACAGCCAGCACTGACCGTCCCAGTATTGACAGCACAAGTACAACAAGCATGGAACTCCATACCACAAAGTGACATTCGAAACCTGTATGACACAATGCATTCACGTTTGCAGGCTTGCATTCAAAATTCTGGAGGTTACACCGGCTATTAATTTAACAGTATTTCACATTTGAAATGCATTTTCTTGAGCTTAAATTAACCTGTGATCTTGAAAATTTAATCAATTAAACATGTTAACTTGACAAATGCATTGTCCAAATTTCATTACTCTACAATAATTTTTTCTTGGTGTTGGGATTTTTTTTTCCGTCTGTGTAGTTATTCAGTGACATGTATGGTTGAAAATGAGGGCTGAGATAGACGCCTTCGAAACGTCCCACAAGTGAGACATTTTTACGCGGCTGGAAGCCCGAGAAGAGTTTATTTATAATTATTCCAATTACGGTATTCAATAAATCACTGCTACCTTCATTCATCAGTCAATAAAAGCATAGTTAATGTCTTTTTTTAAATCACACTAAAAACGGTGTTCGGCAGGCATATATCTGACAGTTATTAGGCCGAGTTTCATCAGAACTGACAAGATGTCTCAAAAGTAATATCAGAATCTGCTCAGTTCTGTATAAACTTTCAGGTTGTTCTGACTGTGAGATAAAAATGGAGATTCAAATAGACAAATAGAGAAAAAGCCTGAAAAGGCGGTTGCCAAAGCTCCAGTATTGCGCTAGATAGTTTGTGCACTCTCATAAACTTGGGTGAATCCTACAGCATGCTTTGTGGTGTCCGTATGCCAGCTCGGCCAGAACGGTATCTAAGAGATGGCTTCGTTTCTGCTGCATCACGATAAAAAATTGAGGACGGAGGAATTTTGCGACCTTTCGAAATAATTGTACGCGAGACAGGTCTCAATTGATATTTTTCAAGAAGAGATATTTCCCCCTTCCTCTGCCAGGCTAAAACTATTGGAGTGTGAATTAAAACCTGTATCCTGTAGTGGGACTGCTTGTTGCCCTTGTTTTTCCTTGTTCTGTATAACTACATGTTCACGGCGCTGGGTCTGTTTTCCGAAATGGTATTAGCCAGTTCTGGCAGTGTAGTGGCTGGCCTCACATTGCAAGGGCCGCCGGTTCGAGTCCGGCCTCGGGCATGTGTAGTTTTAATTAAGTGTTGTGTTCTTCTTGTGTTGTCCTCACTATAGTGTTCACAATGTCATAGTGAAATTCTGATACAGTAGTTGCAACGTGAACAAATTGGAGCTGGCCAAATGGTCGAAAAGACCAAAAGCAATATTTTTTCAACCAAAAAAAAAAAAAAAAAAAAAAAAAAAAAAAAGGTATTAGCCCGGTCTGCCACGCACACCGTATTCTCCGGGGGCTACACAAGATGCAGAGAGGACTTCCGGTAGTCTCCAACGGTACGGCTTCTACGACAGGCCTCAACCAGACGGCTTCTGGTGAACCGATTGTCGTGTAGAATTGCAGCTGCACGCTTGCTGCAACTGCAGCTGTGATCCGTGGCGGCCGAAGTGATTCGCCTAGGTAGTGACAACACTGAAATTTTTCGACGAATTACTTATCTTCATTGTTGAAATGAAAGATATCAGGAAGAACAGCTTAGTGTTGACTAAGAATCTCGCATCTTAAAAATTCACAACATTTAAATGTCTCATTACCTGTGTGTGCTACCGGATTAAAGAAATATTTTTTTTAAAATTCAAGTAATCCTGATAAATAGTTTAAAATTGAGCAAAAGGTAAACAATTACTGATCAGCTAAAAACCTACGAGTTGAACTACAGGCAGTGCTGGATTACCCAATAGCCACTAGCTTAACTATAAAGAGATTGTACTGAGAATTAAGTTGATTCTGAATGATTTTTTTTTTACCAGGCATTGCTAAACTAAGATCAATATCAGTATGATCTGCTGATTTTTGGTGGGTCTTAATTTTTCTGTGAAATGTACCACACCAAGTCAAGCTACATCGCTTGAACAGTTAAATTAAACCCCGAACACAAAACAAGGAAATGAAAACAGTAAAACACATTACAACCACATAGCCACTTATTTTTTTCTATGTACACATCACGGTTAAATTTCTTGAATCGAGATGCTTTAGTACTTTCTTGTCGCTACGAAATGTTTAAATGTGGTGTAAGTGTTCACAAATTTTTTATATTAATTTTTTCGTTGTGGGATAGTAACGTGAATGCTTTCTTTAATAGCTCATTACTATGATTCATCTCGCCACGAAACCTTACGCACTCTTCGATAATTACAAGATATGGCAAGCATTCAGCCCACGAACTGTATAGCTCTGACACGGTTTCCTGCATTACATCTAAGGCATATAAAAATTCGCAGCTGCTGCTGCAATCTACCGACGATGTTACTAACTTTTCCGAGCTTCCTGTGATAGAACAACATTGTCACGTGAAAAGCTAACCCCCTCCTTTCCGAAATTGCACGAAGCTGCCAGAGTACATACGCGATTTGAGACAATCGGTATTTGTCACCGCGATGGCGAGACAGTTCTTTGATGTGGCCAACTGTCACAAGTAATCGTTTATTAGAGAATGCCGCATTTTTAAATAATTATTTCTGTTTCAATACATTTATTTATTTATTATCGATTAGCAAATAGTGTCAGCTCACAGTGTCACTATGCCTAGAGCCGCCGCTGGATGTGACCAGGGAAACTCGCAGCTGGGAACGAGCGCGCTGTTGCCGCACTTGGGAACATTCTCGCGTAGTGCTCTCTAACACTAGAAAATAGCAACTCTGAGCATCCTGCGCTGTCGCATACGAGCTTAACGCATTAACTATCAACTACACGGCTTGGCAACGGCGAATTCGAAACCGCCCGCCAATAAGGCTCACCGCAGCTATAGCCGACAGCTAGGGGTCTGTATCATACCACCACATGTCCGAGTAAAAAGAGTTATGGCAATGCATTTTACAATATACCACTGGTTATTTGTAGGTTGTAGCTCCTGTTGAAGTCCACGACACTGAAGACTACTGCAGGTGTCCTGTCTACACAATCAACGAGCTGGGAATGCTATCTCCATTCAACATCCACTGCAGTTATATTTTCTCCCCCCCCCCCCCAATTAATAAGCCTGGCCTACTCACGAGATCCAATTGTGACCCTCATGGTGAAATTCTAATACGGTTAATATCGGTGAGTTTTCATGTTCTCCGACTCATTAACACTGTAAATGGATATACGTTTCGCATTATCCGGCTAATTTGATACTGGAATTATTTTACTGAAAGGTATTAACTGCAGTGTTTATTTCATTCATGCAGGTCAGGTATATTCATGTTTTCATGTTACGTAAAGGTGCTCTCGATTCCTGCTTAATATTATGCATTATTCTATGGTGCCCAGTAGTTCTCATGTAGGCCTACAGTGTGATACTCCTTGCATCACGTTTTTTCCCCTTATAAATTCAATATCTAGCTAATCATACTTCTCTTGTTTGATTTGGTACTAAGAACTCGTTCTGTTTCGAAATGTTCAAATAATTAACAAAAGCAATTCTGTATAATTAATTAAAGATTAAGGCAAAATGACTATTTGTATTAACATCACAATACAACTGAATTGCTTGGTAGGATTAAACATCACAACTGTAGCCTAATTTGGAGACATATAAAATCATACATTCAATTGGTACCACAACGCGGCGATACAAAAACCACATTCATTATAAATGTCGTCTGAGCGTGGGCTGAACTACATTAAACATTACAATATAGCAGTTCAAGGCACACCGTTTAGCTGCCAAAGCAATATCTCATCACCTAGCATTTCCAAGATCTCAGAATGAACATTAATGCTGTGAATGGAACTGTTTAACGAATATCCATGTGCTTCCCATGCATCACTCTGTTCGCTGTTATTGCGTCTACAGCGGAGATGAACGGTAAACAGAAGCAAGCTTTTAACTTTTCATTTTGTGAAAAATTTGATTTCTATATTTTAGGGGAGGTTTAGATTCTGCTGTTTCCTTTATATTTATTACATAGTATTTGTGTGCGTTTATGATTACTAAATCTTAGTTTCAGGCTCTTAGATGCAGACGTTATTGTTAAACTTAGTAATATGAAATGTCTGACAGATATGAAAAAATTATCGTTTGTATAGGAATCACGCAAGTGATATTGGGCTCTAAGTATTTGGTTTACCAATTTACATAGCCTGCTTGTAAGTTTTAAATTGTTTTTATCACTTGTACGTGAACATATCAATAGTCCCGAAAAAAAAAACGATATTATGGAATAAAAGATCTCACTGAATCAAGAGATACGATTATATCTTGCTATCACAGGTGCCGCCAAAACGCAAAACCTACAATTCTGGGTACAAAATTTTCATGTTCATATTCAGAATTTTTTTCCATTTTGGTATTATTATGTATGTGTTTATAGGCCTATATATAGAAAGTAACATTGCTCATAACCAATATTTCTGTCATCAGTGTTGGTACCCCTTCGTTATTCGTGTTTCTAGTTTAAAGCCACTTATTCAGAACACATTTCATTCCTTTGCCTTGATGGAGTTGCTGGAATGTATCAAATTAAAATGAGAAGAATTTCTTCCATTAAGTTTGGCGTCATTAATTTCATAATAATTGCTCACTGAAGCTAACAATCCCTAATATCTCTGTTAATATTATTGGATATTTCTTGGAATAATAATTTTAGAAAGCTGGACGTTCTATTACATTTAGTTCGATGAATTTTCGATATTAATAGTAATAACGTAAATAAGAGAAGTTTTATAATTTCTTTGCTCTCTAACCCTGGTCTACTAACATTTAGACACAACTTACTATGGTAATGGAAACATACGCACCGTAAATAGAAAAAAATATTAAAGTGTAACTTGCGTTGATGTGTGATAATCGGACAGACCTTTTGCATCATTAGACCGTAAAGTTTTTTTTTTATTAAAACAATAAACCATTTTTTTATTTTTGAGACAAACTGCAATTTGATAACATTGATGGTTTCTCCTGGGAGGCAGATCAATCATATTGAACCAGGAGTCTCGCTCCACTGCAGAAAAGTAATGTGCCTAATTTCTACACTGATTTTGTACGCCATTTTTTTCCGCTGTTGCTTAGTGAATTAATTGTTGAATAGATAACGCCAATGCAAATAAATAATAATAAAAAATAGTTGCATTGGAGTTATCTATTCAAAAACTAATTCCTTAATTTATGCCTAGCGTATATACAAAAAAAAAAAACATTTGTAATTAAACAGATTTTCTGGAAATCATTTCCATTCCACGTAAATACCGGTTTAATTAATGCATTTTTTTTCTAACTGCTTTTCATCACACAAAATCGGTTTTCTCTTTCATGTGAAGTTTTTTGTTATAATTGAGGTGTTTCTATTAATTACCCGTTACCCTTATCAATGTGTGGTTCACATAATTTAAACTTCGTTTTGACGTTTATAACTATAATGTTCAAATCATTTCTATTTGACGAGATATGATGCGCTACTACGTTCACAGCGAAGTAAGCTGTCAAAGGGTGATTTCAAGAAAGATGTATCTCTTAGATCAGTATGGAAACTAATTTAATGTGATTGACTGAATTCCCCCTGATTTTGAAAAAAAATTGCATATGCGATATTCATGGCAACTTCTGGGGGAGATGTATTCCCCTCCCCTCAGCACTCTTGTTAGCAAGGCTTCCCTCGCAAGGTTTGAGAAGTCACCGTCGGGGCCACTTGCACATCTTATGCTACTGGTAACGCCCGTCACCTACTTAATGGGATTGGGTAGTGCATCAGAAGCTTTAAGGGTACCCGCCGTGGGGTCTACTGAGGACTTGTCTAGGATACTAGGACCAGACCCGACTTCTCAAGCGACTGCTCTGCGTGATTCCCTAGTGGGCTCACGCCTTTCAAAGCAGTAACGCTCGTTCTCTTGTAAGCAAGGCTTCCCTTGCAGCGTTTGAAGAGTCCACCTACCGCACATCTGACGAGCATCCCTTGGTGTTGGGTAGCTTTAAGAGCAGCGCCGTGTGGTCTATTCTGGGATACTCCGACACCTTGCGCCTACTCAGGGAGGGAAGAGACTCATGTGGATGTAGGGGTAGGTAAGGAGCAGTACGCCTTTAGGAATACAGAAGGGACTGTAAAAAAAGGAAGAATAAGGTTCTGGTGCTAGATAGCAGCATGGGAGGGGTAGGTGTAGGCTTACATCTGAAGGCAACCAGGTCATAAGTGTTCAAACCTAGCGCAACGGTTGGTACAGTAATAGAGGATTCTCGTATAGGTATGTCACAAAAGATGATAAGAATGTGTAGAGGGAGTGCAAGAAACAACAGTTTGAGAAGTTTGGGGTATAGTGTAGAGCGTGACCTGAGGAGGGAAATGAATACCACTAGCAAAAACTATTACCAAACAGAATACATACTCACACAAACGACAAAGAATTATAGTTACACTGAACAACTCGTTAAATAGCTCAACACTAATATCCAAAACAACACTAAAAATCCCAACAACACAGTACACACCAAAATCATGAGCCCCCCCCCCCCAAAAAAAAAGATACAAAATGAGTTACATCAACAAACTCACGCAGAATAAGCGACATATTCAGAAAAAAAAAAAATACAAATCGCATTTCACAACGTACAGAAACACCCAAAAATCAGCACAGAACTGGATCGGTACCAGCAATGAGTAGTGCACGAACTGACTTTCCAACAGTATCAAGCAAAATATATCGGACAGACAGCAAATCAAATCTATTACATGTACAAATCACTCACTATTTCCCGAAGACTAATTATACCACAACCATGAACGAACAACAATACGAAGAACGATGAAAATAAACATCATTTAAAATACCTACTTAGAGTCCAGGAAAGTTACCACATCAAAAAAACCATACCAATGAGACAAACCGTGGTTAATGAATTCACTAATAAAACAAATAAAATCCTATTCAAAACATTAAAGAATAACCATGACGCAAGAATATATTACAGCCTGCGGTAAATTACAATAAGCTGAGAGAGATTTTAACAAACAAGACCTAAAACTTTGGTCAGACCATTGATCGAATATGGTAGTGTAGTATGGGACCCTCATTTTACGTATCAAATACAGGAGTTTGAGAGGGTTCAATAAAGGGCTGCTAGATTTGTTTCTGGAAATTATCACAGAATGCAGTCAGTGATGGATATGATAAAGGAGTTGGAATGGGATTCATTGCAAGACAGGAGGAGGATGAGGAAGGTCATGGGAGTTTACAGGGCATATACTGGCGATCAGGTATGGAAAGATATTGCGATAGGTATGAAAAGTAGTGGATGGAAGGGAAAAGATGACCATGACCACAAGCTGCCACTCGATTTCAGGCATAAGGGTGTGGGAAGATTCTCTTTTTTAGGTAAGGGTGTCAGGGATTGGAATGAGTTACCAAGAGAAACGATGAATAATTTACCGAAACCTTTGGAAGAATTTAAAGATAAAATTTGTAGAGGGCAAATGTAGGTGGGTGCAGTAGGGCGAAGATAGGTGTGTAGGGAAATTGCCGCTGGAGCCTGTGCTCCAATGCAATTAAATTGAATTAAGTAACAACATTAAGTTGGTCACCACCTTACATGTAAATAAAAAACACCGATGGTACTAACTGTGTGAAAGTGTACAGGTGCAAAAGCTTCGTCCAATATAAAAGCAAGTGAAATAGTGACTTCCAGAAAAATACAGGAAGCAACGTGGAGCCACAGCACACAATCAGTCTACATAGAAGTGCAAATATAGCTCTTCCCGACCGGCATTAAATGATTCTGCCAAATTCTCACAAATGATACACTTTCAACAAGGGCTAAACGCATCTGAGAGTAAATAATTAATAAAAGCATTTAAGAAACGACTACAGAAGAACGGATGGCAACCAATTTACTACTTTTCCCACTTTTCGCATACTTGAAAAAAGAAGTAGTGCTTACTGAAAAGGTTGCTACACAGGTGCAACTATGACATGATTGCACGGTTAAGGATGCATTTAAAACTGAAAATTAGAGAACGAGAGACAGAACAGTTTTAAAAAGTCTAGTCGACTGTTAACAGTTTACACGAAGAGTGTTAGGGTCTGCGCGAGAGCAGCAGCTGTCATAAAGATTAGCGATTGAAATGTTTGACGTCAGAATTTCTACAGAGTCAGGCTCGGCAAAGGGTCAAGTAATTGCGAGAGGTTGATATATCAATCGTAATCAAAAGCAAGGAACTAGGGAACGTTTTTCTAAGTGACAAATAAAGGGAATTGAAGAAAAGTTTATTAAGTGCCATTTCTAAGGAGAGAGAGACTTGTAAAACTAGTGTAAATCCCATCATGGAAGATACTGTCGGCAAACAGCGGAGACAATATTGAACCGTAGCGACGGGAAGTTAACAGAAATATTTAGACGATTTCTTTTCTAGAGTTTACTGCAATTCTTTCAAATATTTTTAGCGGACCATTTGGTGGCAGTCTTTTGTTGAAAGAGGCAATAAATGAAAATAATAAACAGTAAACAAATTTTATTATTTAAGCCCATAGTCCTAGATGAACTGAGTAGCCTGAGAATTTTTCTTTCACTCCATACCACCGAGTGATTATTAACTATCACTGACGGGATAAAGAATATTGCACGAGTTCAGATCACCTGTCATCATCCCCTAACACAGCCCCGACAAAAGCATAAATAATAATATTTTCCTTAAATTCCAATCAAGATGTTTATTCCAAAGTAAAGGTTAAAGAATAGGCTAAAGAAGTTGGCAAGAAGAATATACAACAATTAATCAAGGAATTAATAGCAGGAAAGAAAAGAAGTTAAGATGCTTCATTCAAAAAAGGGGACTCAAAGAACGGTGGAACCATAAATTTCAATAACTGTCTTATAGAATTTAGAGGAAGAGAAGTTTTTCACAACAGTTATGGAGAAAGCTGGAGAAGATGTTAATGAGTGTATAAAACGGCAGTGCTGTTAAGAAACTGGATTAATGAAAACGTTGGGGACTGTCAGCCAGTGATGGGAAAGGAAAAATCACGACAGTAAAAACGAGCAGGCTGAGAAATATAAAATAGATCCTGAGGATATAAAGATACTGCTACCTAGGTTAAAAACAGTAAAAGGAATAGTAAGGATAATAATAATAATCCAGATGTATTACAGAGAGGAATATATGCTATTGTTCCAAATATCGACGTTTTATTTATATTGAGCCTGGAGACCTGCTACATAATAGAGGACAGGAAAAGTGCCATAAAAGTGAAGGAGTGGAGACAAATAGGGTTTATAATAGACTTTAGGCTTTACGTCTTGTCGACGACGAAGTAATTACAGGCCACAAAGGACTAGGTGGTAGGAACGGGAAGAATCTGACAGTCTTTTGAAGGAAGTGAGTGGAGTGAGGGGAACCCATCGAAAACCCAAATCTGGATGGCCAGAAAGACATTTGAAAACGTGTCTTCCCTAAGGTCAGAGTGTTACCGCCATGGCTGGATTTCTTCCATGCCCCAGTATTTGCCACCTCCAATGACGTCGACGTGGAATAAAACGAAAAAGTTTCCAACCGACCATGTCCCAGACATGTTCAATGGGCGACATGTCAGGCAACCGCGCAGGCCAGGGAAGCAGTGGTATCCGTCGTTCTTAGAAGAAGGTTCCACATTCCCTACTCCATGTTGCCAAGATTGTCCAGTTGAAATACGGCATGTGGAGCTGCCTGCAGGAGGGACAGTGCCTCAAACGTCCAGCGAATTAACTAGCAGTTGATGTAGAATTAAAATTGTGGATTGATACTCATTGATGTACGGACTCATGAATGAATGGATCAGTAATTCAAATTCACTGGCCATATTATTTATTCAATAGGCCATGACCAAATTACTTCCTTTCCCTTGCTCCAAATCCTGTCCTGGCTCTAATGACCTCGAAATCAATCAAGCGTAAAAGAGAGAAAATATCAAATACACGAATGTGGAAATCTTGATTTATATAGCATAAATCATATATTTCCTGAAGCTGATCCTTTATTATTAACTGTTTTACTTCACTCATTTGAGTGTTTTTTATTAATCGGGTGTTAGTAAACGTCTATAGATTGGTTACTTAGATATTATAGAACAGATGGTAAGTAAATAAATGGAATGTTGGATGTTGTTGGCCTTGAAATTCCTTAGTGATTTGAATTTTCCAGCGTGCTAAGGTAACGAAACAAAGACAATCCTGTTTCAACACTTTACTCCTAAAATGTTTACATGATTTAGGAATGCACCTACAATCAGATAAATGTTTAATACGGTTCTGTTAATCTGAACCAAACGCTAAATTTATGAAATCGTTAGAGTTGATGATTTTGCAGTAAGTATAAGATTGTGAACGGTAAATTTAAGTATGTATTTCTTACTTGAGGATAAGATGAATCAACAGCCCACAACCATTGTTCGTGAATATCACTATGAGTAATGTAAAAGGACAAAGCAATAAGTAATAATATTTTGTCCATGAAGGATTGGTGGAATTCAGCGACTGTGATATCAAATATGGGTTGATACTGAAGACAGCAACCAGTCAAAATTTGTTATTACTATGATTATTTAACCATTATTTACAGCGTGCTCATTTGTTCTACTCAGATTCTATATATTAGTAACGATATCATCAGTGTTAGTGCAGTTTTTTTTTTTAATGATGAGCCATCACAGAAATGCATTATATCTTCTAGCCAGTGAAAAGAGTTTGTTTTCAAAAATATTCAGATATATAACGACGCACAAACACGCTCGCAATTCGCATCTGAATATTTAAATCTTTATATACAAAGATGAATGTATGTTTGTTTGTTTGTTCTTCATACAACAGTTTTCATCCGATATCGATGAAACTTTGCACACTTATCCTTTGAAACAAGGAGAAAAATACTGTCTACATTTGGTTGAAAAATTATCTGTATAAATAACACATGTTGTCTCATAACATCGAAATACGGCGATAGACAGACACGTTGGATATGGTCGTCTCCGGACCGTGTTTCCGTATAGTGGACTGGCAGCTTAGTGGTTAAGCTTGCTTACGAACGTCGTGGTCTCCGGTTCAAATCTCCGTGGAGGCTAAGATTTTTAAAAATTCTTTTTCATCGTAAGAGTCAGACCTGGGCCGTAGGTTATTCGGATTGAATGTTAAACTGTAGATATTATAAAGTTAGAGGTACAATGCGAGGCAAATCGTAGGTAGTCTTGCAATGTTGTAGGTGTACACTTTTTTACGTTATAATGATGTGTGAGTGTGAATCACAGTAATATTATTATAAATACGGAAGTAAGTCTCCGTCTTTTTGTTACGTTTTGATGACTAAATGGCTATATCGTTGTGATGGAATTTTATAAGGAAATCTGTATGAAGGGCACAGGATATTTTTTCCAGTATGATTAAAAGTTGTAGTCACGAAATTTTGAGACCTTATCGAATGATGATAGAAATATGTTGGAAATTGATTCTCTTCAAGAGACAGGTTCGACGGTACAATGATATAGTGTTAGCTTTCCTGTCATATTATTCCGACTCGATATTGTTTGGGGCCAATCCGTCATTACCAACAACTTTCTATACTTAATTCTAGCAAAAAAGTTCTTAATCCACACGTACGAAGTCGCGGGTACGAGCTAGTACATAATAAATGCAACCATCTGATGATGAGCATTGGTTGCTCGAAACCGGTAATGGTTAAGTAAACATAATAATAACAAATTGTTCCTGGCTGCTGTATTCAATATCGAACCATATTTATAAAGCAATAAGTGTTTGAAACATTTTATTATTTATGGATTTATTATTTTTGTTGTAAAATTACCCGACCTATGGGCTCAGCTGATGGTACCCTGCGCCTTAGTTGTTTCGCTTCCTGGTGGTGAAAGAAATTTTTACCCTCAAGATGTGACCGGCAGCGTAGGAGGTGGTGGTGCACAATCCCTAATCTCCAGAATAGGACACTCTCCACACGGCGTATGGAGTGACTCACCGAGTTTCACAATACTGCACCGTACATACAAATGTCAGAACCAACCACACAAAACATTAAACACGTAAATTACTTTCATTGCTGGAGAATTTAAGAGAAACCGTTCTAGTTTAAATTTCCCAAGTAAAAGTACCCATCATCCTAACGGTTGAGGAAAGGAAGAAGAAAAATTATGCAAAAGATGGAAGTTTCTAATATAGTGTTCTCGGGTGTTTTCACACGATATTTCGGCGATCGGAACTCTGTCACCATCTTCTGTTGAAGTGCTCACTCCCCTGCCGTTTCTTAACTCTGTTATGTTATCTTCTTACCAACCTCACCTCCCTATTATAATAAGTAGGTAACATACTTCTATTATTTTTCTGTTTTGGAATAAATATTTCTCACCGTTTTTTACTATCTCCTTGAACTATTCAAAGTGACTCTACTGTACCTGTGTCATCCTTCCGTTTCCTGAACATGGCGACAGAGCTTCCGCTCGCCGAAATATCATGTGAAAACACCCTGCTTACTCGTCTAGTCACCCGAGAACACTATATTAAGAAAAATTATACCATCCGATCTTATCAAAACAATTAAGCGAGCGTGGTGGGTGGCCTCGCATTCGGGAGGACATAGGTTCGAATCCCCGTCCTGACATCCAGATTTGGGTTTTCCATGGTTTCCCCAGATTGCTCCATATGAATGCCGGGATGCTTCCTGCGGGAATGCAATGTCCGAATTCCTTCCCGTTCCTTGACCCAAGACCTTTCCCGCCTTTAATGACCTCGATTTCGACGAGGCGGAAAGCCATAACCCTAAAAACAATTTTTTGGTTACATATATGAATTACCTTGCATAAGGCATTATTTGAAGACAGGAGGATAAGAAAAGTGAGATCTACTGCGTTTTGACGTGTATAATGAGAAACTAGGTGTTCAAAATGCAGGAGGACTCTATGGCATATATCGCTAAATCGTTTTAAAATCATAACTGTTCTTAAAAATCTTGTGTTTCTATAATAATGAGTAATAACAAAACTTCTCGTATAGTTTCTGTCAGTAGTTGTCGGTTTCTAAAAAACCACTGTTATATAGTTGCAGCGAATGCGTTGAAGTTATCTTAACCCTACCAAGGAGACATGCTAGCAGCCAAGGTTTGCAAAAAAGAAAATAAATTCGACACTCAAATCGTTTTAACTCTAATTGGACGTGAAATAACGTCATACCCCGTCAAATACCTGCATTAAAATTCACTACCTGCGTGGCTAAAGTCGGTATCATCTTCATTCTAAATTGAGGGTGATAGACCTCATCGAGAAGAATGAAATGTGAAGAGTAATTTTATTGCGATCCGGGGGGATGTAATATCGAACAGAAGCCTCCCTGGGAGACTGTAGCCTCGACGGGAATTTTATTGGCGGTTATAAACCACACACAGAGCGAATCTTAGGTTATGCTTCGCTCTACTCGTAAGCTGTGAGGTTTAATAGTAGTGCGGTCATACGTAAAGCGGAAGGAACATGAACAAGATCACAAAACCTCATAATGAGACTTCACTCGAAGAATAGTGAACTCATGATAGGTGGCCTGCTACCAACATGTTAAACACTAATAACTAAGATCTTGTATCGTTGAGATACTAAATACAAATGCCGATCAAATTCTTGTGTTGTTGAATTAGTAATCGAGTCTTCCGAAGAAAAAAAAAAATACCTGTATGTCACTGCAGGACATTATAAACAGACTCTGCAAATTGTTCGCCTTGTAAAGGAAAGCAGAAACAAATCGAGCGTGGTGCATGAGCTGTTAACGCTCTAGCCTCGCATTCGGGAGGACGCATGTTCGAATCCCCGTCCGGGAATCCAGATTTGGGTTTGCCTTGGTTTCCCCAAATCACTCCAGACGAATGCCGGGATGGTTCATTCAAAAGGTCATGACAGAATTCCTTCCAGTCTATTTGTCGGCAGTCCTTTGCCGTCTCTAATGACCACGACGAGGCGTAAAGCCTTAAGAAAAAAAATTGTGTAAAAATATGAATGCAATGGTTGGCTATATAGTTACGACATTCCATAGTAAACGAAATTCTGCCTGTCTACTTATCTTGTATATATCTGAAGCTTGTAAAATATGTGTGTTTGTGTCCACTTAAATAAATCGTAGATTATACTTTTTTAAACGGTGGTCCTGTTAGCGTATTAATAAGATAATACTGAGAAACAATTGAACTGCTGAACATAATATTGGTAGAGGCATTCGGATTAAACAGAGCGAAAACAAAAACTCGTTCATGAACCGTAGGAGAAACAAGACAGTAAGAGTAAAGTGAATATCAAAATAGGTTCAGATGTAACAGATGAATTATAGGGCTTCTTTTGTTTAGAAAATAAAATTACAATGGATGCCCGAAGCAAAACCAATCAAAAAAGCGGAACCATTTAGTTTAAAATATTCACCTACGACCCAGAAGGAAAGTGTAGAGCAGACTTGTCTTTAGAAGAACTTGTTCCAGACAAAAGTAAACTTGAATCACTTGAAATGAAAAGCTTAAGAATGATGTTGAAAAGTAAGTGCAGAGATAAACCACAAAATAACGATGATGGGCGAGGAAAGATGTTTATAGAAAGCAATACTATTTATTCATTCTTGCTTCAGCCAGCACTACGGTTCATTAACATCATGATCATTAGAGCCGGGAGGGGGCATGCATGGAACGGGAAGAAACTCTTCCATGACCGTTTGAAGGAACTATTTCGGCATATGTTGATTTCGGGAAAATACGGAAAAGGTAAATCTGGATTGGCCGGACAGGAATTTGACCAGCGTCTTCAGAAATGTATGTTACCACTAAACCACGAAGCTTGGTGTATGAAGATAAAGATTATATAGTATAAGAAGTAGATAACTTAGGACATGGGCTGCAATGTATATGTTGATGCTAAGAGATTAGCTCAGCATAAGCATATTGCTATGATTTGCTGACGACATTGTCTTATTAGCAGAGAGGGCTGAGGATATTGTGAAGTTATTGAATGGCATGAACAAAATACTGAAGGAAGATTTTGGACTGAATATAAATCAAAGTAAAACAAAAGTGATGAAATGTAGCAGAAATGATACCAATACTAGCAGATTAAATATAAAAATTGGATCTGATGCAATAGGAGAAGTGAGTGAGTTCTGTTACTTGGGAAGCAAAATTACAACCGATTGCCGAAGCAGGAATGATGTTAAAAGCAGAATAGCACTGGCAAAAAGAGCCTTCATGAAAAAGAGAAACCTTTTAGTTTCAAATATTGATCTAGGAATTAGAAAGAACTTCTTAAAACTCTATGTGTGGAGCACAGCACTTTACGGTAGCGAAACATGGACTTTAGGAATACCGGGAAGAAAGAAACTTGAAGCATTTGAAATGTGGTGCTACAGAAGAATGCTGAAAATTAGGTGGACAGACAAAGTAAGAAATGAACGAGTTTTGGAAATGATGGGTGAGAAAAGAAGTTTATGGAAGAAGCTTACAGGAAGAAGAGATAGGATGGTAGGTCATATTTTGAGACATGCTGGATTGGTTAATTTGTTAGTGGAGGGAACAGTCGAAGGTAAGAACTGTAGAGGTAGACAGAGATTAGAATATATGAAGCAGACAATTGAGGACGTGGGTTGTAAGGGGTATGTAGAAATGAAGAGGTTAGCACAGGATAGGAAGGGATGGAGGATAGCATCAAACCAGTCTAAAGACTGGCGACAGCAAAAAAAAAAAAAAAAAAAAGCATATTGCGTAACCTTAGAGTAAGTTCAGATCAAAATGTTTGTTTCACTGTTAATATTTTCGAATATAAGCTGCAAGCATAAAGCGTTTATGGTATTATAGGATGGATTATATACACCATTATTATAAACTAAAGAAATTATTTTAGAACGCATTATATAGCCTAAGCGTTAGCTTAAATCGGAATAGATTTCTAAAGAAAATTGGACGAACTAAAACGTCAAACGTATATATTATTTATTTGTAAGTTGGAGCTAGATTCATTTAATATTCTCGTTTTCCTTTAGTTGATTAGTGAAAGCGTTTTTTTCTACTTCATTTTGTGTATGCTGTAGTTCTATTGTATTCTGTTAAAGTTGTACGTAATTCTTATCAAAATTTTGACTAAGCACCTATATCATCGTTTCTTGCAAGATGGTAATATGATACTAATGTTTTTCAAAACTGTATTTTATGTCAACTAGTTATATAGTTGAGTAAACAGTACAGAACTTTAGCAACAGTAAAATGTTCATATTATAGCAAGTTGTTAAATTCATTCTTGTGACTACTGTTTCCTCCACATCAAAGTTACTTCCAGGGTTTTCGTGACTATAGTACTTAATAAAAAAATTTGAATTTGAAATATTTATAAGAGAATTTGTTTGAGAAGATCATTGAATTGTCTGCAGGCAAGAACTGCTTATTGCTTGCAATTCTCACCAATTAACTACTACATAAAACATGCAGGCTACGCTCAGAATAACGATTCACTTTATGTATCCAATAAAAGTGTAAAATAATAATAATAATAATAAAAAAAATCCACGCATTAAAAAAAATATTACGACTTTACAGATGACTTTATTTATGCCTTTGATTATAGTGATAACGAGTGAAGAGACAGCACCTGTCGTATGGCCATCTCAGATTATCATTAACACAATCTTCTATAACAGTTATCATCGTCAAGCAGTAGAACATACAGTGAAAAATTGGAAGAATTTGATTTATTGCTGAAACAACACCATATTTATTCCATATATCCAGACGCTAAAATTCTTTTTATTTGTACTGATTTTCGCTAAGTCATGATGAAGAAAGGTCTTTAATAGTGTTAGGTAAAAGATAGCGATTTGAATGAATTGCAGATACTAGTAGTAGAAGTTAGGTTTTGAGACAGGTATGAAAATACACGGATCGTATTTCTGCTTTTATGGGATTGCCCATCCATCAACTGAGCAGTGCGTCGCTTCGTTTGCGTCTACAGGCAAGTTACGACATTCACCAGAGCTCAACAGGTCAGAGTAATAAATCTAAGTTTTGGTGTCAGAAATTTTACAGAAATCTGTTCCGTAAATGTATTACATTATATACTTGGAAATTATGAGGATTTTTTTTTTTTTTTTTTTTGGAAGGCATCTTTTGAGACTGCAGCATCAATAAGCCAGTAAACATCACAAACTCCAGTTCCTATTTATAGGAAGCTCTACACGTAACTTGGCGACATTAAGTGAGGTTATCTTGGTGAGGCATTTCTGAAACTTGTGGAGAGAGCAAAAAAGGTACTTAAGGCTGTCACCAAGCTTACGAAATTAAGTGAGTTTCTACGTGAGAAATATCCAAACAGCTGAGGTTAGTTTTACAAATAGATTTAAGTGTAAGTTTATTTCGAGAACACGCTTCTTGCAACGTTCTGAATTCCAGAAAAACCGTGGTTAATGGCTAGTAAACACAAACCACCCTCACTGGTTGTAACGTGTAAAATTTAATACTAAATATAGCATGAGATATGTTACACATTGTGGTGTGATGGTTAATCATGGTCAGATGTAAGGAAAAAATAAAAATAAATCGATAATTTTGCATTAGCATTAAAAAGACAAACTAGTTATTAACGACCAGAAACTGAATTTGATCTAGCCTCACGTGATTTCACTGCTCATGCTAGCAATTTCCCTACATCCCCATTTCCCCCCCCCCCTCCAAATTCTTCTACCACCTACTTTTACCTTTTACAAATGTTAATTTCCATCTTCATCTACATCTACATCTATACTTTGCAAGTCACAAATATTGTGGGTGGCAGAGGGTGCTAAGCACCAATCCTAAACCCGCGCATTCCAATCCCGAATAGCGCGAGGAAAGAAGGAATACATAAAATCATCCGTACGGCATCTTATTTCTCGAATCTTAACCCTCCGGTCATTACGACCTAGATAGGTTGGTGGAAGAAGTATTTCATTGCACTCGAAATTTAAATTTTTTCGCATATTCTCCAATAAATTCGAACGCAAGCTACGTCGCCTGTCTTTCAAACTATCCCAACCCAATCTATGTATCAATTCTGTGACGCTTTCATAAGGGCCGTAGCAACCAGTCACGAATCGAGCGGCTCTCCTCTGCACCCTCTCCACTGAGTAAATCAGAACCTTGCGATATGGATCCCAAACTCCACAACAGTAATCGAGATGCGGACGCACTAGTGTTCTATACGCTATCTCCTTTGTATGAGCATTACAATTCCTCAAAATACGACCTATGAATCGCAATTGAGAATTCGCCTTGCCTACGACGGAAGTTATGTGCATGTCCCATTTCATGTTGCTTTGTACTATCACCCTCAGATACATCACGGAATCAACCGTGTCAACAGCTGAATTGCTTATTTTGTACTCGTGAACAAACTGATTCTTTTTTTTTTTACTTGTCCGCATTGCCTTGCACTTTTTGCAATTACATGTAAGCTGCCATTTACGGCACCATTCCAAAATAGCATCCAAATCGCGCTGAATTTCTAAGCAATCGTCAAAGCACCTTATTTCCCTATAGATAACTGCATCGTCGGCAAACAATAGCAACCAGCATTTAACGTTGTCACCTAGATCGTTTATAAATATTAAGAAAAGAAGTGGTCCTATTACACTTCCTTGAGGAACGCCCGAAGTAACATTTATCTTAGAAGAGGCTTGCTTCCCCGTCGACAACGACATACTGTGATCGATCAGTTAGAAAATCACTTATCCACTCGCAAATCTGAGCAGAAATACCGTAAGCTCGAATCTTCGCCAAAAGTCGGTTGTGTGGTACAGAATCAAAAGCTTTCTGAAAATCCAAGAAACTGCATCAACTTGCGAACCTGCATCTATAACTTTCATTATGTCGTGGGAAAATAGGGCTAATTGTGTTTCACACGATCTCTTCTTCAGAAATCCGTGATGACACGGTGTAACTAACTCGTGCTCATCTAGAAATTTCATAATGTTTGAGCATATGACATGCTCCAGAATTCTGCTGCAGACATGTTAGAGATATGGGTCGATAATTCCTAGGATCACTCTGATCTCCTTTCTTGAAAACAGGAATTACCTGGGATATTTTCCAGCTAGAAGGTACTTTTTTCCCTTCTAAAGATTTACGGAATATATCTGACAGAAATGGTTCAATTTCCTCCGTGTATTCAGAAAATACTCTTACCGGTATACCATAGGGACCCCGGCGCTTTACCCCACTTCAGTAGTTTTAATTGCTTTACAATACCTACGCTATCAATTTCTATCGGATCCATCTCTAATTCCACACGATGTGGTAAAGTGGGGATGGTTTACATGTTTTCTCCCGTGAATGAATTTTTGAATTCGGTGTTAAATACAGTAGCCTTGTCACGGCTGTCTTTACCTTCCCGTCCTTCTTTTATTAGAGCTGGCTTATTGTTCCCACTACAGCTAACTTTTTTTACATACGGCCTTATCAGTTATCACCACTATACCCCTTATACCCTCCCGGTCTCTCTTCACCCTCCTGTCTCCTAGCGACTCCCAGTCCATCTCTTTTATCATATCAGTTGCTGATACACGATAATTACCACAAACAAATATTGCTATCCTCCTTTGCCCCCATCCAACCCTGTATTTGATACCCAAAATGTGGGTCTCAAACTGTAGCACCAGTTCAAGCAATGGTCAGACCAAAGTTTGTAACCCAATTCCTCCCTCTCCAATAAATAAAAGATATTGAAACCTTTCCCTACCTCTTACCCAATGCGTGCTGCCTACTTCAGTTAATCATTAATCCTTATACTGAGCGTGATGGGTGAGCGATAACGCGTTGGCCTCGCATTCGTAAGGACGCTGGTTCGAATCCCCGCCCGCCCATAGCTTCCCGAATCAATCTAAGCGTACGCCGGCATTGTTCCTTCAAAACGCCATGGATGATTTCCTTACCGTTCCTTGCCCCCAATCTTTCCTGCTACTAATGTTCTCGACGTCGACTAGACATAAAGCCAAAGCAAATAAAATCTATTGTTAGGTCAAGGTATTCCATTTAAAGTATTCTACAAGCAATTCTTTCGCCACCCTACAGTCATAAAAAGAACTTGTGATGTACCTAATAAACTCTTGGTATTTATATTCATTCCAGGTTGACCTACCCATCTAGATATCTTGTTCAGGTCAACCTGCAACTATTAAAAGTCTTCTCCTGCTTTAATCATATTATATATAATGTCATATGCAACTTCTGACATTAACACAAGTACTGATTAGAATAATGAATAGCAATGGTTCCGATATATTATCCTGTGTCACTGCCAGTTTTGCTTCCATATCTTTTGATATTATATTTCCTACTTTACTATTTGCTTTCTACCTTTTAAGAATTCCTACGCAGGAAATAACTTATTCTTCCATTCCAATGGTTTTTACCTTATTTAACACAATTCAATTGTTCGTTGTGTCAAATGTCCTAGAAAGATCTAGCGCTACATTATCAGCTTGACCTCCCTGGGCCATTTCATTCAAAATATCTTCACATAAAAATCCTTCATGTTTCCGATTTGCAGACCAATTTCTTTCTACACAGACATTTCTAATGTGGTTGCATATAAATGTATCAATTAATTTATCAACCACTGATATCAAACTAATCAGCTCGTTATTTTCAACCCTATTTGTTTCCCCTCATTTATTGAATATTAACATGGGTATTTCCAGTCCTCTAGTAAACAGTAAGCCTCCAGACTCAATATGAATAACATTTTAAAGTAAGGTAAAATGTCGTATCCCGCTATCTTTAATGCATCCTTAACATCTTTTTAGATTTTAGATCGTTCATAATATTATCAGGATAATTTTTTTAGTCTGCTCATTTCTTCTTATGTGGACACGATCTTCCTCTGATTTACACCCTTTCATTCGCTAAGCATAGTCCCTAATTGTCTGACCAAACCAGTTACTTAATATCACTGCCTTTTAAATCATCAGTAACTTCTTCTCAATCCTTTAACTGTCTCAATACTTTATCTTCCCCTCAGATTCCTAACATATCGACAAAACTGCTAGATGCATCAGTCAGTGGCCCCCCCCCCTGCACCCATAACATTCTTTAAAACCCTTCTTTAGCTACAGTCTTCCTTGCTAATAATTCCTTGCTTAGTTATTTTAAATGTTCACTACTGCCTTGCTGTCATTTAGCTTTGTTTTCTCTTCTTATCAGACTCCCAATCTCTCTATAATAGTATGTCGGTTCCGTGCTTTCATTATTTTATGTTTTGTAATAAACATTTCTTCCCCCATTCTTATTATCTCCTTGTACTTTTTCCACTTCTACTTCATTGAGTTTATGTCCTCCTTCCATATACTGTAAATTCTCCTGAAATATCTTCTTCATTTCTGAAATATGTGCATTTTTTATAGCTAGTTTTGGCCACTGGTTTCCTGAACCCTCTAATATACATCACTTATGGTCACTTATTCCTTCAGCTGATTGAGAGCCGGTAAGGTTATTATTAGTCTTTATTAGGAAAATATCCATCATGTTTCCTCCCCTTGTGCTCTGTTCCCTTTTGTTAGTAATTCTAATTACATACCAGTTGAAACTTGTTAAATTTAAATTCACATCAACGATGACTTAATACTACGCTCATCTCGGAACTCTGAATGTGGATTTAGCCTCATCTTCACCATTCGTTTTTGCACTGCGTTAAGCAGTCAACACCCTAACTTTTTCTTATATATCGCCACAGAAATCTGTCACTGGTAATTCATGGCTATGATCTATAAATACCAATAAACTGTAGTAGTCTTTGCAAACCAATGTGAATATCCCACAAACAATTGCTCCTCTATCTCTGCGGTACACTCAATAGCCATCACGTTAACCTCACTGTCTAGCGCCCCTCTCTTTAAATACTTGTGGTTTATTTATTAACCGACCTCAATTCGCCTGTATTTTTTTTTTTTTTTTTTTTTTGTATGTATGTCCAGCGATATCTTCGTCAATTTTGAACCGATTTAAATGATTTTATTTTAGTGGATAGGGTATACCTCCAAAGTGGTCCCATATGAATTTCATTGAGAAACCACCCCGACTACCCCCTTCCAAATCTACATTTTTTATTCGAGCTCTATGAAACTTTGGACATATATAGCCAAAAATAAAGAGAAAAGTACTGTCTACGTTTGGTTTAAAAAAACTGAACCCCTCTCCCCCTATCCACTCCCTTAATTTTTGCCAATTTTCTTTACACAAAGCTACAGTCGACACCATTTATGTGATCTCCATTAAAGTTGGTATAAACTTGTAGTTTTTCATGGAGAAGGTTACTGACCACAAAAATAAAAAACCACCCCTCTCCCCTTTACACACCTTAATTTTATAGAAACCTACATTTCTTATCTGATTTTTATTGAACTTTGCCCATGTATACTTTAAAACGAAGAGAAAAATTCTGTCAACATTTGGCCTGCCAAAGCTCAACCCCCTCCCTCCTTTCACCCCTTTAATTATTGTCAACGTTCTTCATAAAAAGCTACATTCGACACCGTTTGACCGATTATCATCAAAGTTGGCATATACATGTAATTTTTCATGGAGAATCTGACCAAAAAATAAATAAATTAAAAACCACCCCTCCCGTCTTTACACCGCTTAATTTTTTTACAAACCCACATTTTTTATCCGATTTCGATTAAACTTTGGACATGCATGGTAAAAAATAAAGAGAAAAATACTGTCAACTTTTGGTTTGAAAAAACTGAAGCCCTTTCCCCCTATCCACCCCCTAAATTTTTACCAATGTTCTTTATACAAAGCTACAGTCGACACCATTTAACTGATCTCCATTAAAGTTGGCATATACATGTAATTTTTCTGACAAAAATTAAATAAATAAATAAAAAAACCACCCGATGTCTCCCTTTACTCTCCTTAATTTTATAGAAATCTACATTTCTTTTCTGATTTTTATTGAACTTTGCCCATGTATACTTTAAAACAAAGAGAAAAATTCTGTCAACATTTGGTTTGCGGAAGCTCAACCCCTTTCCCTCCTTCAACCCCATTAACTTTTGTCAATGTTCTTTATAAAAAGCTACAGTCGCGATCGTTTGACCGATTACCATGAAAGTTGGTGCTTACATGTATTTTTTCACGAAGAAGATGTCTGACCAAAAGATCTAAAAACCACCCCCTCTCCCCATTAAACCGCTTAATTTTTATACACAATCACAGGTTTTATCCGTTTAAACAGAACTTAGCAAATTTCTACTATAAAACAAAGAGAAAAATAATGCCAACTCTTGATTTGTAAAAACTGAACCCCTCTCCCCATTTCCACGCTCTGATTTTTGTCAATTTATTTTTAGAAAGCTACAGTCGACACCATTTGACCTATCTTACATGTATATGTAATTTTTTATGGAAAAGATTTCTATCCAAAAAAATAAACAAAACTATCCTAGCTACCCTTCCCTTAATATTTGTACAAAACCCACATTTTCATCCGATTCTGTGGAACTTCGCATGCGTATACTTTAACCCAAATAGAAAAATAAAAATACTGTCCACATAACTTTCACAAAAACGCAAACCCTAGCCCCCTTTCAACCCCTTTAATTAATGTCAATGTTCTTTATACAAAGCTACCGTTTCTTTCTGATTTTGAAGGAAGTATGCACATGTATACTGCAAAACAAACAGAAAAATACTGTCTACATTCGGTTTCGAGAGTCCAAACTCCGCTTCTTCCTTTCCATCCTTTAATCTACAGTTTCTATCCAATTCTGAAGGAAATTTGCACACGTAAACTTTAAAACATACAGAACAATTGTGTTTAAATTAGGTTGCAGAAGCCCAACCCCTCTTCCCTTCTATCCCCACCCCTCCTAATTTCCAATGTTCTTTATAGATACCCACAGTTTTATCAGATTTCCATGGAACCACTGCACATGTATACTTAAAAACAAAGAGAAACATAGTGTCTACATTCTGTTTACAAAACCCTACCATTCACTCCCTTACCCCATTTAACTTTTGCAAATGTTCTTTACACAAAGCTACAGTTTTTATCTGGTTTCGATGGAAATTTGCACATGTATACTTCAAAACAAAGAGAAAAATAGTGCCCTCACTAGTTTTGCAAAAACCAAACTACTCTTCGTCTCCACACCCCTTAATTGTTTTTTTATACATACCAACAGTTTTATCTGATATCAATAGAAATTTATACATGTATACTTTTAATCAATCAGAAACGGCAGTCTACATTTGGTATACAAAAGCCCAATCCCTCTTCCCCTTTACTCCCACCCCTTTTAATATCCAATGTTCTTTACAAATTATTTTAATTTTTTTTTTTTTTTTTTTTTTTTTTTTGAAAGCGGATTTTATGTTTTTTAAACAATTATTTGTCTCTAATAAGTTACCAAACTCTGTTAATTTTTTCATTATGCTCCTACAGTGCTCAAGCAACCGTCTTATAACTGGCTCTGTGGTAAGTGTGGCATTAACATCCACCTTCCCAGTAATGATTCCGTTTCTCATTGCATCATCAGCCTCAAATATTTTCCAATCGCGCATCTGTATTCAGTATCTCTTTGAAAACCTCACCATTAGGCTCTAACCTAAAAAAAAGCTCAGTCCCGACACCAACACTGCTGGAAGAGGGCTCTCTTACAACAATAGCTAACAACTCAGAAAGTACCCCCTTGCTCCTTCTGTTTAGGTATATGCCATACCTAGTGAAACCTCATCTACCAATGGTATCTACAGGCACAATTGTCAAGTCATATCCAATGGCTGTACCTAGCAGCATCTTCGCCTTCACATTTACCCGCCTCAAAGCGTGGTTCAACTGTACCCGGTGATGAAGACTTAAGACCTGCATGAGCTCCACCCTGTTGTGATACGCCTCCTTCACCAACTTCCTCAGGTCACTCTCCAAACTATAACTCGTGATCCTATCAGTACTATTTCATGCCTCCCCTCCTTCCTCCACCGTTACTACCCTATCCTCTTCAGCGAAACACCAGCAAAAGTGATCCTCTATTACTGACAAAAACTTGCGCTTGGTTTTATAACACTTGTGACTGACGGTTCCTGCAGAAGAGGGCCCATGGCTACTACCTAACAGCAGAAACCTTTTCTTCCTATCTTTTCCTTGCACGCCTCTACCCATAATAACAGGTTAAACCCATTTCTTAACACAATTTGTGAAGTTTCAGGCTTTTACATCCTGTTTACCATATTTCCCATACGACCTGTTACCAGCACACAACTACCATTTTCACCCTTTCCACTAAACCCACCATCTTTCCTTTCTGCCTCTACAGGTTGAACCAGAAAGTCAATAATCGTTTCGCCTATTTCCTTGAGCGTTTCACCAATTTACCTAGTCTTTTCTTCATACTTTGAAAACATCAAAATATAGTTGACAAAACTATGGGAGAGGCTCATTTAGCTCCCGTTCTCCCTCTCTACTAAACTGCCAGACAAAACAGTAAAGCACCCAGAAGGGGAGAAGGAAACGAAATGAAACTGCACTGGTTGGGAGGGTATATGATGTGATATCAGTGATTACAAAATAGAGACAATTTACAAAAGTACTTGGCAGCATGAACTCACTTATAAGTATCTACATCTACATATATACTCTGCAATTCACAAAACTGTGGGTGGCAGAGGGTGCTCAGCACCAAACCTAATCTCTTTGTCGTGCATTCCAATCCCTAATGGTACGAGGAAAAAAAGAATTCATATAAGAATCAGTGGGGCACCTTATTTCTCTAATTTTATCTTTCCTGTCATTCCGGCTCAAATAGGTTGGTGGACGAAGTATTTCACTACACTCGTAAGTGAAAGTGGGAGTACGCATGTTTACCAATAAGTTTATACGAAACGTGCGTCGTCTATCTACCAGAGACTCCCAGCCCAGTCTCCTAATCAGTTCTGTGACGCTTTCATAAGGACTGTAGCAAGCGGTCACGAATCAAGCGGCTCTTCTCTGTACTTTCAATCAGCCCCTAACGAAACGGATCCCAGATGGCACAACAATAGTCCAAATGTCCCCAAGATATTTGTACGCTATCTCCTTTGTTTGTTCATTACAATTTTTCAAAATTTGACCTAGGAACCGCAGCCTAGAATTAGCTCTACCTACCAACGTATTAATATGTAAGTCCCATTTCATGTTCCTTTGTACTGTTACTCCTAAATATTTCATAGAATCGACCATATCAATAATTGAACTGTTTACCTCGTATTTCTGAACAATCGGATTCTTTTTGTTAGTTATGCTCATTGTCTTACACTTTATGAGGTAAGTATGAGGTTGCACCCCGCATGGCCTGGATGCATGCACTGATTCGATTCGGACGGATCTTACTTTCGAGCTGGTCGCACACATGTTCTATCAAGAACAGATCTGGAGATCTTGCTGTCCACCGAAGTACATCAACATCAAGCAATCAGTTCATAGAGACAGGTACCGTGTGTGGACGAGCATTGTTCTGTTTAAAGTGTCACCGCGGTAACATATGAGGATGCAGGATGTCAGTGACGTACCAGCCGTGACCTGAAGTCATACCTGATGGCTCCCTACGCCATGATGCTAGGAGTAACACCGCTGTGCCTCTCTAAAATTTATGGAGAATGGAAACTCTGCCCAGGTCACCACCATACTCGCCTACGACGGTCGTCCAAGGTAGTGCTGAATCGTGGTGCTGCACTATCTGGGATGACTGTCTTTGGCGTGTATGGCGATTACCTGGGTAGTGGTGCCAGTAATATCTGTACTGTTTGGTGTGCTAGATATTATGTTGCCAGTGTGTAAGATTACTATGTTGCCGGTGCTGTATCTGGCCTCCATGGATTCATAGTCGCTGTTGTGCAGTATTAAGTTTGACGTGGGCTGGTGTGGTAGAAAAGGCGTGTAACAGTTAATGTATCTTTTTCTAGGCGCGAGTTTCCTGTATTTTTGACATAGTGATTTATACTTTTAAGTGAAGTAGAGTGAGCCTCCAGCAATCGCCTGCAGGAAAGTAGGTAAATTTCACTCTGGTCACGATGAGGGATGCAAGTTAATATCAAAATCGATAAATATATCGATAATCGATAGTATCGGCCGCATCAAGCCAATAATAACGATATTTTGTGATATTTGTATATTTTATGCTAGAAATAAATATGTAAATCAAAATTAAATAATTAATTTGAGGTAGTTTATTGATAATAATAGGTCTGCAAATATTCAACGTCAACAGATCCAGAAAACAGTGGTTTGCTTAACCTTTTCCCATGAAGTCTATTCCTAGTTTCAGTGACAGTGGCCCATGCTAGAAGGTAACTACGAGGCTACTTTGAGTAAATGATTAATTGCGATTTTGAACGTATCTTAAAGCAACTCGTTTACCAATGATGATTGATTTTAATTCATTTTACAGCAAAAAAAATGTTCCGTAATTTCGAAATAGCCAGTGTTACTGTTGACCATAACACATAATTATAGAAAAATGCTTCACAATTTTCATCTTCTCCTTCACAACTTTTGAAAGTTTTTTGTTTGTTTTTTATCAATTTTTGTTTTGATAGTTCCACTAGAAAGAACTTTGTATTACGGTGCTAAGTTCTTCATTTAATACTTAAAACCTTTGCCTTCAACTGCATTGCATGGTCTATTATCAACACTGATGAAATAAACAATTGCATCAGTTAGACTGTCATAATTTTACCCCGTTTAGAATATTGTAATACGTCCCAGACAGAAACATGAACCAATAACGCGCACGAAACAGAGTGAAACCATACAGTAGGAAAGGACGTTATCGATTTGGTTATGGAGCTAAATCAGGGTTTAGCATAGTCAAGTTTGGTCCCTGCCACACATAAATTTATTTGTAGGATTTTTTAGTGCTAAGGGATTCTGTAGTTTTAGATATTTCACTGTATTATATCGATATTATCGTATCGACCATGTAATAATATCGATATATGTCCGATATTATCGGTTCACCGATCTATCGTTGCAACTCTAACCACGATGCTTGGGTTATGAATATTTCAACTGCGGTATGACTTATTGTAATACCACCGAATGTCTGAACTCATTGTTGAAGCTCACAATTCGATATCCTTGAGAGCATATCTAATTAGTCTAACTGAAGTAACTAAACCCCCGAATCCCAGGTTCAGAAGTTAACCACAGCTGGTAAAGTGTACCACAGGCTTCGTTTCAATTTCGAGACCATTTACGCAAAGCGTACAGACCAAAAATAACAAATGTGCAATTATCAAGCGTTTCAATTCATTCGTCTTATGTTTTTATCTTCAATGGCTGGAGCGGTCTGGTGGCTGATTGGTTAAGGTGTCTGACTGGTAATCGACAGGTCACCCGTTCGAATCCCTGTTTCGGCGGAGATTTTCACTGGCCCATAACCCGGCCTACACTTCTTGGATATCATGATGTGTAATATGAAGTACGCCAGAATTCTTCCGTGGTTCTGATTCCACGTTAAAATGTAGGTCCCCTGTACTACCGGGTTATGTTCAGGCGGCTATGACGGGGGTGGAATGCGCAGCCAATAGAAACCCTGTCATTACGTCATTAAGACCACATAGAATTATTATTATTTTCATTGGCTGTTGTTTAGTCGTCTCGATTAATAAATTACGGGTCTTAATGCAGTCATATTAATAGCTACATCTATTTTTAAGAAATTTATTTGTGTTCCACCATCCCTCGTTTATTATTTCATACAGTGTAAAACCCATATGTTATATCGTGCTATTAGTGGGATCAATGAAATTCGAATGTTTGATATTTTCGTATTACTAGATTCTTCTATAATTGGTTAATTTTATTAATCCCTGACGTACTCGTGTAAGACGTTTCTAAATTCATTTTCGCTATATTAAGTCATTATAACTGCTGTGCTATGATGCTAAGCTTTGTGGAATAACTTAACGTCGGAAACAGATCTAAAGTGTAAAGTGGAACATGATTAGTAAAGCCTCAAAAATAGTAGTAGCACATTGTATTCTTGTACGTTTCATCCAGTGTCATAATTTAAGTAAATATTGGGAAAAAATAAATACGAGTCATATTTGAATTTAAGTCTCCGAGGGAAATTTCAAAATTGCAGTTTAGGTGCGCAATATGGTATTCTTGTGGGTTTATGGTTTATATAGTCCCTTCTTTATTGTTTTTTTTCATTCAGTACAGGTGATAAACGTGTGTTTAACCTGCTATGGAGTTTTTTTTTATGAAAAATAAACAGTTCACAACCACTAAAACGGACCACTTATAGCCGTTTCACCGCATGTTATTAATAACAGATCCGGTTTTTATGCTAATATACTTTAGTGCAAAATTAAATATCTTACTGTTTGTTATAATACCGTAATTATTAGGGAATGCGAGATTGATGTAAGGTATACACCGCGCAGTGGAACGAGAAGCAGCCAGAGCGCACCACATCGTAAATATTCCTGCAGTGTTTGCACAAGGAATAATTAAACCACACTTGGACAAATAACTCTTTGCATTTTCCCGAGCGTTGCATTTCAAAAAGAAGAAAACGGCGTATATAAACGCCAGTACTTTTTCCTGAGGCAACCCACACATTGTATGATTTGACTTTGCCTATCTCCAGGAATCGCGATGGCTGAAATGTGGCATTGACTTTCAATCCAATATATTTTGATTATTTGTGAAAACTTTTAATAAATATTTAATTTTTGCCACCACCCACTATTAAACTCGGTGAGTTCACGGCAACCGTAAATAAATTTGCGTGTGGTTGGAAAACTAAGACAGACAACAGACTTGCTATCAGTAGCAGGAAAAGTGAGTAAAGTGTTTTGTTGGTTTTGCGTAAGGAATTGGCAAATTAGATAACTAACATTGCATCGTAACATAAAAGAAATGTTACATGTTTTTTTTATGATTACAACGAAGAAAGGAAGTTTCTAGTTTAATAGCAGAATTAGACAGGGAAGCAATCATTGAGCCTGTGTTTCGCTTCCTTGGTCAATCAGTAAGTCTAACTACTTTTTCACTAGAGGTCACAGCATTGGTCTACGTTTCATCACGCCACTACAAGAAAGCAAGCATGATTGCTTGTCTTAGGACTTCAGTCAGCCTTCGGAATTTCAGGTTAGTGACTTAGAGTTAAAGAAATTTCCAACTTATATGTAAGTCGACGACAACGGAAGAAAATTGCTTTCATAGACATTTGTGACTAGTTCTCGTATTTGACAATAGATGACGATGCACTAATTCAATACGAAATGTGGAATTATGTAACTATCTGTGATTATCACTCTACAAACAAATATGAGATGTGTGGAAATACAATACAATGCATCGTAGTAACATCATAGTATGGAGAAAGAGTCATAACGCAGCAAAATTTTCCGTAAACAATTTCTACAGATCGTCAATTTTTCATGTCTTAACTTGCACACGATGGGGATTTGCGATGGGATGGTCAATCCCACGTACCCGCCATCTTTACCTTTCCCGCACTATTCGATAGCACGCTGAGCTACGATAGAAAATCCTCAGCTTCGTCTCGTCTGAACCGTACTCTTAAGACACGCAGTCAATAATATCCAGCAATGTCAGTGCTACAGCAGTTTGATAGAGGTAGCACTGAAATTGTCATCGAAGATGTTTTTGTATTTGTAGGTGGAATCCGGTAACTATGGTTATCAAAAGAGGCTGTTGGGAATAGAACAAATTCAAGTTAAGATAGCAAGGCAGTAGAGAACACAAGCATTCGGGAGGACGCCGGTTCGAATCCCCGTCCGGGCATCCAGATTTGGGTTTTCCATGTTTTCCCAAATCGAATGCCGGGATGCTTCCTTCAAAAGGCCATGGCCGAATTCCTTCCAGTTCCATGTCCCCAGTCCCATCCCGCCTCCAATTACGTCGACGAAAAGTAAAATCATAAGTAAAAAAAAAAAAAAAGTAGAGACGTAAAAAGTCATTAATAGCAACAAACAGGTAAGCTAATCATAGTTAGGTGTAGGATATCATGGGTGAAAGGAGATCTAGAAACTTCTGTGGGTTCTACGGCTATATTCGAAAACCGAATGGAAGAGATGGTATTAAGACAAATAAGGTCGAAGAAGACGTAACTGAGGATTTCAAAAAGGCAAGTATATTAACCAACTATTTTAAGGAGACCTTTAGGGACAATAATCAAGGGATGGGAGTTTGTAACCAGAGGAGCAGCTTCTACATATAAATAGAAATGAACAGTTGAAAAAATTTGAAATAGGTCCTGAGGAAACTATGAAAGAAATAACAAAGCTAAAGAAGTGAAAAAGGAACAGTGTAGGTAATATTATTACAGATGTATTGAAGATAGCGGGATACGACATAGTCCCTCAGCTTGAAATGATATTTAGATTTAATCTGGTCACTTGCTGCTTAGGGAGCGTGCATAAACTTCGTAGCTCCCTTTTGGCCTCCTCTGAACCCCCCCCCCCCCCTTTCGCGTGGCACGTAGCTTTTTCTTATCGAATCCAGGACATTTTGTACTGTTTTCTCTTGTCAGACTATCAAAAATTTCATACGGATATAATTAAATGACGGAAATAAGTATTCACATGCCGTTGTGTGTTCTGTACCTTATTTCAACTGTGACAAATAATATGAATGAAAAGTTACGTGGGCTGGCTCGGGAACAACCACCCCCACCCCCACCCCCTCACGTAGCCAAGTGCAGCTTTCCAGCCAACCCCCTCCCCCGTAAACCGAGCCACGTAGTTTATGGACACTCCACTACCAGCGGAATATGAAACTGTGATGTAGTACCTGTAGATAAAGTGGGGTCGATAAATAGAGAAGAACATTACAGGCCGATTAGTTCGACATCAGTTGTGTGTAAATCAACCAAATCAGAGACGTATGTGAGGATGAAAGTGATTTACAAATCACCAGCATTGCCTTAGACAAGGATATCTCAGATAATGAGCTATATGAAAGATATTTGAAATGAAATAGGAGAGAAAGGCAAATTTGATAGAGTAACTCTAGTTCTCAGTCATTCGACAGAGTGAGCCATAAAATGGTTTTAAATAAGGTAAACAACATTGGAGTGAATGAAAAGGTGACTTGCTAAGTGCTGGATTAGTTTTACATAACTGGTAGGTAAATTGATTGAAATAATTTTATGTAACAAAATCAAAAATGTCTGCAAAGGAAAAATCTGGTTTGGAAATCGACAACATTGCGTCAGACAAGGATATTCATGTGTATCTCAGTTAGTGGGGTATATGCAAGATATTTCCAATGGAATGGACAAATAAGGCAAACTTGATAATGAAGTACTAGATCTTTCTAAATTATATGACAGAGTGAATAAGGTAAAACCCGTTAGAGTGGAAGAAAAAAGTGACTTGCAATGTAGAGGAATTTTTAAAAGATAAAGAGGGTAGGAAATCAAGTAAGGTGGAATTGAACATAAAGGTACCATTAGGTAGCGTATCGTTGCTATTCTTTATTCAGTTAGAAGTTAAGAAGACATAATGGTGTCTAATACGATCAAAAAGAAAGAAGACTGTGAGTAGCTGCAGAGTAACATGAACACGTAGCTGGGTAGGTCAATATGATGAGGATAAGTACCAAGAAAAGTCCAGTTATTAGGAACACAAATAAAAAAGTAAATTTTGTTTATGATTAGAGGGTGGAAGAGGAATTGTTTGTTGAATGTCTGTGTGTAAATATGTTGACCCAAATACTAGGCATCAAATACAAGAGTCGGGGAGGGTGCGAATGAGGGCAGTTACGCCTGTTTGTGAAAACTGCAATACGAAGAAGACATATGATTACAACGAATTTATTCTACAGATTAGGTACATAACATTACACAAAATGTCCGAATTACAGAACTCTACATGAACTTTGACCGTGAGAATTTAATACAGTGTGAAGGCGCTACGTGTTGCAAATACATCCTATAGGTGTCGTGGCACGGATTCAAAGAGAGCCTGGATATGCTGGTGGCGAAAACACTGCCACGCGGTTTGTGCAGTATGCACGCCCACAAAGCACAAGTTGTCGGTCTACCACTTCACCGACATGTTCGATTGGCGATGTGCAGGCCAGGGAAGCAGTGGTACCCGTCCTTCTGGCCGGGCATTGTCCTTCTGAAATATGGCATGTGGAACTGTCTGCATGAGGGGCTCTAAAGTCTCCCTGATGTAGCGGTTGCTATTCATTTTGTCCTCAATACACAGGAGGCGATATCGCATGTTATTGCCAATAGCGCTTCAAACCATCACATTTGGCTTTTGTCCGCTATGCCGTTCTACAATGCAGTATACCCGAATGCGTTCACCACGGTAGCGTCTAAGACGTACGTGACCATCATTGTAGGACAAGTTGAACTCATCCGAAAACTCTTTAGCTTTCTACTAGGGTTTTGGTGGTTTCTAGTTAATGAAAGCCGACGTAATGGCATACGTGCCATCAGTCCAGCCGCCACTGGACATACTCACATCCGTAGCAGTGCTACTACACCGAGCGAACACTGTAGCCGAAGCTGTTCTGTCGGTTACGGCTATGTGGACAAGATGGCGATTATCCCGCTCAGCAGTCACATTGTGTGATCCAATACCCCTTCATCTGTCCCCTGGTTCCACCACGCATTGCTATCGTAGGAGCATGCCCTGTAGGAGCCGCAATGTCACGATATGATAAACCCGTTTACTACAGACCAATAATTCTGCCACCTCAAACTCACTGACATTCTGATACTTTGCCCTTTTAACGTCGACACTTTCTTGGATGTTTCAACTTCGTTTGACGGTTTTGCATCGACTGAACGTGGCGTAACATTAACCTGGCCAATCATACAAATGAAGGCGCCGAAAGGCCATCTATCTGCAGTCCTAATCACTTACTGTGGCTTCACTGTTCTACACATTCTCCGATTTTGGAGTGTATCTAACATTACTTCTGGGTGTTGTAATTTTCACAAACAGAATTTACCGTATAATACAATCAGTACTTTAACAAAAATAATAAAGAATTAGGATTCACTGGTAGAAAAAGGAGAAGGGTGAAGAGGGTGCTGAGAAAGATGGAGTGTTGGACGAAAGTGGAAGTCTTCTGAATACTGCTATCATCTGCCTCATCTCGACCATTTATACCTATTTTCACTCGTTAAGGAGTTTTGGGGCTCTAAATCAATGAATTTTCGGTAGGTGATGACACCTTTGTTACAGTTATAAACTTATGCTGTTCACATTTGTATCCTTTCCCGAGAGTCTCGCAAATAATGAGTAAGGAAGCGTGCTTACTACTATACTCCGTTCACCCTCATCTGGAGGTTCAAGGTCATGTTTCCCTAGGCCAACTCCTCATCTCATCGTCCATTTCCGTTTCCTACCTCTCCGATCCGACAGTTGTGTCAAGGTAGGCCAGTAACAATACGTCCGCGGATACACTTTCTCTTTCGCATGTAAGGTAAGGCTAACAGACTGACCTCGAGCTACATCTGTAAACTGAACTATAGCGTTTCCAGCAACACCACCCCGTTTCTCAGTCCTCTATAGCCCGTGTTATGAAAATAGTCCGGTCAAGGTCACGCAATCTCGGTTGCCTCCTCTGTCCGCACCTTGCTCATACGTTCAGCCAACGAGATAGCGACATGTGTTCCTGCCGGTCATCAACATCCATCCGCGTATATGGTTGCTTTATTTGGATGCTTTAAGGCCCATTTGGATTAAATTAACGGTATATGACGTTCAGCAACAGAATCATGTGTGTAGTGTGTTAACAGACAGAAGTAACTTCTTTTTAGAAATAGTCTATTATTCACAATTAAGAGACCAAGAAAACATTAACTCCCCTCAATAAAAAAAGTCGAGGTATTTCTGAAAAGTCGTTTCAAAGTATTATCACTTCCTTGTGTTTCTTACATTGTTTTTTATTTTGTCATCACTTATCAATTTTTCTGATGGATTTTGCATATATGGTTCACTGTGTATAGTGACAGTAACTTTTAGAGGAGCTACAAATAAAGTTTCCATTGGGAACTGGGGATATTTTTCTTAGTCGTGCGCGAGCCAAACGACCAGTCTGCGTTAAGAGTGGGCGATGCACGCGATCATTCGGGAAAATAAATTGTAAAACAAACAAGTGGGGTTGTTTGAAGATGCTTTGTGTGCTGCCGTAATTAATTTAAATATTTTCTGACTGAAAGTTTTTACGTGAGCAAATAGAACGAAAGATGGCCAGCGACAACATTTTACATTACACAGGCGGAACAACCAAAAGATTCGTGTTACATCTTTTTTTTTTTAAGTAACATGCTTCCCTATTTAAGGGCTAGGATATATTTTGTACTAATCTGCTAACTTTCAGGTAGCTGAAAAAAAGGACTTTCCAGCTGTTGTGTATCATTAGTTTAGCTTATTCTGTTGGTTGATGGGAAGAAAGCAATTTCATTCTAAAAATTCATGGAAACTAGTTTTAACTCTTAAAGAAAAAATAGTCACGTAAATTTTTCGAACTGAAAAGCACATAACCTTGTTGCTCAAGTAATATTTCTTTGTATTTTCCACAGTTATTACTGAACGTTGAAAGTTTTGCTGATTTGCAACACTGTAGGGAGACGTCGTGGTCTTCGTAGGTAAATTTTCGTGAATCGTGCCATAAGCTGGCATACCTTCTCGCCATTTAGATAAATAGAAGTGGAACATTTTCAGTATGAAATCCATACCTTGAGAAAGAGATTTCAGAATAAGTGTCTTAAAAACCATACCAGTGTAAGGGAAGAAAACCTTCAACGAAACGATATCTAACTCTAAAGTTGACGTATCGGCTTTCCAAATAGGACATTTATAGTTCAACCACATATTCAATGATTATTTCGCTCTTTTTGTTTCGGCTAACGACTAGTTTGAGGAATTGACCAAGCGTTAGCATGGAGTTCTTTTGGTAGTAGCAATCTGGATTGCTGGTACAGTATTTTAGTCCTTGTCACTGCATTAGCCTATTACGCTACGTGCATCGAAAGAATAATTAGACATCTCTCAGAGTGGTTGTAATCTTGTATTCAAGTAGCTCTTGGCAATACAGTTGAGCACACCATTCTGCAGGAGCTCAATAACAGGTGATGAGTGTGTATGCGACGGCTCAGGCTTTCAACATTAGCGGCAAACTAATTTAGTTCGCGCACAAAGCTCGCAATGTTCAATCTAACATTTGGTGGAAACTACCTTATGAAGTTGCGTAATTAATTGATTCAGAGGTAATTGCTTGCTTTATGCATCAAGGAACTTACAGCAAACTTCTTCGACGTTTGAGATGTAATTGAGAATAGATGGCTCATGGTTCAACCGAGAGAGCTAGTTCTGTAGAATGTGTGACCTTTCAGATGAATATCCATGCATCGATTGTGTGCAAATATCAGGATTAGAGTTAAAATTCTGTTTAGAAAAATAACTCATCATTGCAAACACTCACATCTGAAGTAAATTGTTATCTTCATGCTACTTATGATCTTAGATGCAGTTTTGGTTACTTAGTACGTATTTTTAAGTTGTTTCTCCTTCTTCCATCGTTATGGCCAACTGAGCAGCGCGATTGAACTTATTTAGCAGATGTGTTTTTCTTCATTTCACTTAAATCTCTTCGTCATTTCGCTGAGGTCTTTCCTACGTTCCTTCGTCTAGGTGTTCCTTCTTCTAATATACGGCTTGTTGGAAAACTGGTGTTCGTTGCAAAGACTACTGAATCTGCATCTGTCATGTGTAATATCATATGTGATTCAAAATTCCTGGAGATCCTTTTATATTTCAAGTAACCAATTGTTGTTCATTTTTATTTAAATGGCGAGGCTGAGAATTCTCTCGGTCAGTCTGTTGTTATTCATTCTGATAATATTGTCGTAAAATTTAATCGTTTTTTCTAAAATATTTTCAGAATGTGGATACAGGTCATGAGATTTTCTCCAAGATTTCACCAAATCAGTCCAGGCGTATGCCAGGATGCTTCCTTCAAAAGACTATGGCAGAATTACTTCCCGTTCCTTGTCCCCATTTCTTTACCGCCTCTAATAATCTGGACGTTGCCATACGCATAAGCAAAAAAGAAATTTCACTTTCATCCAAATTCCTCCAATACAAACTGGGCCAATATGTTTCCTGTTTGTTAGCCTACTGGCATTGCTTATTTACTTACAGAACAATAATTCATAAACATGAGTTGCCTGAACCAGAACAATCTTTCCAACATAGACGCGTTTTTATTTTAATACTTTGTGGTTTAGATAGCACTACCGAAAAGAATGCTTCCGTAAGCCAAAAACGAACGAAAGAATTTTATGCCAGGTGCAAAAAACTACAAAACGTACTGTAAAAAATATGAACAAGGAATTTTGTTGATTTCCTGTACTATCGAGTGGTCTGGTGTGGACACTCGCAGTATGTTGAGTCGAGAGTATTTAATGGCGGGATGAATCTGTCAACAAGGTCAAGTGAGTCCAATTCTCCCAACTACCACAGCAAAGTAGCTTCCACTGACATACATTAGCCAATTAAAAAAAATCAATTCTCTCACGCTTTTTAAATTTTATGTTACTCACAACATATTGCTTTAATATTTGATAAATTAGATCGTCATGCAGTCCCTTCTGTTATCTGTCCCACTACTTGTTGATCAACAGCAATCTCTCAGTATTGCTTTTCCTTAAAATGGTGAACATTCCTTCATAATGTGTTTCGCGATAAATATATTGTTATATTGGAGGTTCATATAGTTTCATTTGTCTAGTTCCAAGTTCCTTTTTTTGGTATTAATAAATCCCAACATTTTCCTGATCTCTGGTGGTTGGTTATTTCCAAGAACCGTATACCTTCCAGTCTGACCTTTTAGTCTAGGGACATCAAGAACATAACATTTATGGCTTTCGATGTTAATATCATTACACACTACAATCCGCATTGTTTTGAATATCATTATCGAAATGAAGACGTAGGCGAATTTTTTGTCAGCATGAAGATACATCGTAATTAATTATCCATGGGGAATAAAACTCTTAAAACAAAAAGAATGTTCGAAACAACAGACTGCTAATCCTGTGAAGACCAGTAAAGAAAGGAACCACAAAGGCAATTAAGCAGGGCTTAACTAGACACAGGGCTCCACTAGACACAGGGCCTTCCACTAGACACAGGCTTCCACTAGACACAGGGCTCCACTAGACACAGGGCTCCAATAGACACAGGCTTCCACTAGACACAGGGCTCCACTAGACACAGGGCTCCACTAGACACAGCGTTCTACAAGACATAGGGCTTCCACTAGACACAGGGCTCCACTAGACACAGCGTTCTACTAGACACAGGGCTTCTACTAGACATAGGGCTCCACTAGACACAGGACTCCACTAGACACAGGCTTCCACTAGACACAGGACTCCACTAGACACAGGACTCCACTAGACACAGGACTCCACTAGACACAGGCTTCCACTAGACAAAGGACTTCACTAGACACAGGCTTCCACTACACACAGGGCTCCACTAGACACAGGCTTCTAGTAGACACAGGGCTCCACTAGACACAGGGTTCACTAGACACAGGGCTTCACTAGACACAGGGTTCACTAGACACAGGGCTTCACTAGACACAGGCTTCACTAGACACAGAGCTTCGCTAGACGAAGGGCTCAGACGTTTCTTACATTCTTCACATCATTATTAAAAATAGTTTTCATTTGTTTTTATATATGTGTATTTTGACCAAATGACTATTGGTGCACTACTTCCATATAACTAATAACTTTATAGTTTCTAAAATAAAAATAAAAACGTGGTACCGAGCGCGGTGGGTGTTCGGTAACACCTTGGCCTCGCATTCGGGAGTACGCGGGTTCGAATCCCCATCCGGACATCCAGATTTTGGTTTTCAATGGTTTCTCCCAATCATTCCAGGAGTATGCCACGACGCTTCCTTCAAAAGGCCACGGCAGAAATTCCCGTTCCTTGCTCCCGTCATTTCCTCGACGTCGACGAGGAGTAAAGCCATAAACAAAGAATTGATAAAATTTTAATTCTGTAGTCATAGATTATGTCCGGTTATTTTAAAAAGTTTCTTCTATGCACAAATTACTAGACACATTAAGGACTGACTTGTAAACTGAACTGAGGGAGAAAGTGAGCTTTAAATTTAGCACATAATCTATTTTAAATAATTTTTACAGTTACAAAAATCATCAGTTTATAACTAAGCTGATAGAAGAAACCATCGAAGCCTCAATCGACATTTTTCGCAGAACTAAAGAACCCTACTGAGTGCATAATCCAACAATTCCGATATTTAGTTCCTCCAAGCATTAGACTAAAAAATGTAGAGTACTTAAATTTTTATAAAGCCTTACAGAATGAGGCCACATAATCGTTTGGTTTCTTTTGCATACTGTACTGTCAGTTTAAATATTCCTGATTGTTGATATTTATCTTCAGCTGTAATTCTGTTGAACTGTTTTTAAATCGTATTGTAAGTTCTGAAAGGTATATTTACTTCCATTTTTCTCAAAACATTACTGATCCTCTGAGTATTTGTGATCAGGTAGGTCTTTGTACACCGCTGCCGATTATCTGATCGTTAACATGGTTTGGGGATTTATTTGCTTAGCCTTGTGTGTTTGTTGAACAAGTTTGCATATTTTTTTTTTAATTGTGTGGTTAATCTTTTGCGCCATAATAATCCTTAGAGAAAAGTATTACTGAAGCCTGTATGTGATTGATGAGGTGGTTGGAAATAACATGTATTATTAGGTCTATAGAGGTTGTTTTTTTGTAGATACTGAAACTATATTTTTAATTCCTCTTTTTCCCCTTTTTGATTTTACAGACCGTCAACGACTGTTTCATTACAGCTGTATTATGATGCTAACGGGAATTCTACATTGGGCTTTCTGAAGGAACCATACTATTAGTCACCTCTTTTAGTTTAAATGAAACGTGGGGAACCCAAGACAGTTGAACTAAGGTCGAACCAGTTTGCTCCCTAATTGCAGGCCGAAACTTACTGCCCACCCACATCACTCTGTTTCCATCTTTATGCGCAGAGAACTGGTCAAAGTTTTACTAATACGATGTATAGAAATACACAAACAAATACTTTTAGTTTCATAATTTGTTTCATATCTTTACTCCGATTCAGGAATTTCTTTTTACCCTAACTTACTTTCAATAACGATGCCAGAATACAATAAGTTCATATAAAATATTGCAGCACTGTATATCAAAAATAGTGGATCATTTTGTTAAAAGTATTCGTATAATGGAGGTAAGCGTTCTTTTGAATCACGTAACTGGCTTAATAATGATCAGTAGTTGTTAAATTACAGACACTTTCGTTTTTTTTCCAGGATATAGTCGTTTATAAGACCATATAAATCCTATTATTCGCTTAAAATGGCACATTTAATCTCAGGTACAATTTAGAGACATTAAAATGAGTAGTTCAGGAGGTATGAGGTTACATATTTTCTGAAGTTTCTAGAAAATTTGAAGTCGTTTGTTTCAGCCGTAATTAAAACATTTAGGTTCATGGATTATTGATTATCATGTAGAAGGCGCTATGGCATGTTTCGAAACGTATTTGGTTATGAACAGATCTAATTGGCCGATCATAGATCGTATGAATTTGATTAGCCATTACGATCTCGCAAGTGTCTGGAAACTCAGTAGGTAAGGCGCTCACCTACAAAGTTCAATTTTATAATCCCGCAGTTCCCAGGATATATATATATATATATATATATATTTTTTAACGAGCTCTTCTATGTTTATATGAGGTAAGCCAGGTCACTCCGTGTTTATAATTCCACGTTAATCTGTAGGTCCCAGAGGAAAGGAACTGGCCATCCTGCCTCTGGAAATGGCATAGAATGCCTCTTTCAGGAGGATCCAACCAACCTTCAGGTTTCGGACTAAGTTGCTTCGGTATGAGGTGAGTTTGGCTTTGGAGTCTCCAGTATGTTTTTTGAAGGTCGACGTCGACTATTGCGAAGAAATATACCTGTGAAAATATTGTGATAGTATTACATCAAGTCAAGAAGTGTTTATAGACAACATTAGAAGTTTGTACTATGAGGAGAGAGACGTTAAATGCTAATGTGAACTTGCGTATGGAGTTGTTTTCGAAGTAAGTATTTGGGAAGACCTCATAGTTTGAAGAAACAATTAAAACAGCATTGAAATGTATTGGGAGAACTCAAATACAAAGTTAAAGTGAAGATACAGTGTAAGTCAGGTGTTTATGAACAGGTTATGTAAGAAATCAAAGTGACTGCGTGAGACGAAATATTCTTATGATTTTTATATAGAGCTACAGTAACAGTGTAAGCATAAACAAAAATCTGTGATCCGAAGAGAAAAATTTACAACTAAACAAAATATTAGCCGTGTATTGCTGGTTTTGGTCATATCTACATAATATTCTACAAGTTTGCATTATAAATTTAAAATGTGCCTGGCAAGTCGTTTGAATTAAACCTCGATCATTTTCACGACAAGTCTCAGTAGAATATTAGTATCTGAAATTTTATGTAACCGTCAAATATTTTAAAAAATAACTGAAATAATTGAGTCAACTAGCAATTAACAGTAGACAGCCATATCTACATCTATACTCTGCAAATCAAAAATACTGTGGGTGGCAGAGGGTGCTAAGCACCAATCCTAATTCTGTGCATTCCAATCCCGAACAGAACGAGGAAAGAAGGAATACATAAATGTATCAGTACGGCATCTTATTTATCGAATCTTATCCCCCATGTCATTGCGACCTAAATAGGTTGGCGAAAGAAGTATTTCGTTGCACTCGTAGATTAAAGATTTTCGCATATTCTTCAACAAATTCAAACGAAAACGAGGTCGTCTGTCCGCCAAACAATCCCAGCCCAACCCACGTATCAGCTCTGTTACACTTACGTAAGGACTGTAACTAGCAGTCACGAATCGAGCGGCTCTCCTCTGTATCTTCTCCAATGTGTCAATCAATCCCTTGCGATACGGATCCCAAATTCCACAACAGTATTCCAAATGCAGACGCACTAGTGTTTTGTACGCTATTTCCTTTGTATGAGCATTACAACTTCTCAAAATACGACCTATGAATCGCAGTCTAGAATTAGCATTAACATTACATGCTTTTTACGAGCGTGTTGCATTTCACTTAGAATTCTTTTGTTATGAAGAAATCGTATAACGTTTTTAGCATTTTATTTTAGCAGTGCATTTAAATGATCCCACAATGTAAATGGGGAAGTTTAAATCTAAAACCCGATTCGTCGACCGTCCTGAGTAGGTAAAGTTTTGGAAGGTTTTACGCCAACGACCGTAGATACCATCGATAGGATTCTGCCACAAGCCAAAATAACACTGGAGCATTCAAAAGTAAAAGAGAATGAAGCGAAGTGGATAAGATATTCTGAAAACAAGCAGACGAAAAATTGTACTGTCAGAAATTTTCTTCGCTATGGTGGTAGACGGCTAAATTACATAGAGCCTTCTTTCAGTTTTTAACAATTTTAAACTTTATCGCATGTATGAAACTTATTTCTGTTTAAAAAATGATATTTACATATCAGAACCTTTATAAAAAATTTGAATCGTTATAATTTTGTTATTTAATTGCTTGCATTCATCGAATGTCTTGGTGGCAATTCAAAAGTCAAATAGTTAAATGATGGCGTTGATCATCTTGGATGATGTATATCAGTGGTTCAGTGACGTGTAATAGTTTACGAGTTAATTAGCGGAGTTCGTCTTCCTCTCACAGACACCACATAACTCTTCAAGAATTAATTAATTGCCACCAGTGTACTGTCTTGGATGCGGTATAACAGATTTCAATTTCAGTGGCTGTTTGGCTTAATCAATTTTGTTCAGGATTTTTAAAGAAATTTAATATCCTTCTTTAAATCATGATTGATATCTCTATACGTCTTTATTCGATTATGATAATAAAAAACAACTACGATATACCTATACTTTAACACGGATTGGACAGACGAGAATTGAATTTGGAAAGGGAAATTAATGCAAATTTTAATTTAAATACGTACTTCGTATACGCTTCGTGCCCGCATGCATTATTCAAAGTTTTCCATTTCATCTCCACAAAATAAATAGAAACTCTTTCTTCCGTAATTATCTGACATGAAGGAGCCTAATGATTCCAATTTACCTACTGGCACTGCACCAGACAGAGCAAAATTCCAAGTTTAGATCACGGAATTAGAACTTGGCTCATGCATACTTGTACACAACTTAAAGAAAGTCATTCATAAAAGACACTAATCCATTTTTTTCGAGAGTTTGAATTATTTCTTAATCTGTAGCTATCATTTAAACCAAAGTTATTTAATATAAAATGTATTTAGTTTCCCCAAATCTCGAACACTTACAGCGGGGTGAGTGAGCGGTAACGCTGTGGCCTCGCGTTCGGGGGAACGTGGGTTCGAATCACTATCTGGACTTCAAGATTTGGGTTTCTATTCCTGGCTATTGTCAGGACGGTTCCTTCAAAAACCCATGGCCGAATTCCTTCCCCACGTCTAATGACCCGGACGAGGTGAAAGACATAAGCAAAAGAAAATAAAGCGGGCGAACACATTCTAAATGAAGGACCACAAACTTTCTTCCCGTGCAATGCATAGTGGTGTGATCGAAAGTGAAATGAATAAAATTCCTCGCCACCAAAAATAACATCTCTTAAAAAAAAATAATAATAATAAAAACTATTTTCAAGAAATATTGATGAAGAATTACAGATTTCGTAAAAAAAAAAAAAAAAAAAAAAAAAAAAAAAATCTTTGCTTTTAAGCTGAAAATTTTGAGTTAGTCATTGAAAAACTTAGCAAAAAAATTGTAGCACAACCTTTCTTCATTACAATGAATACTTTAGTGCATCATATATTTTACTGTCAAGAATTAATGTATATTTAATCTTTATCACAATGTCTACATTAACACTTCAGCGATCTTACAGTCAAAATTATTGCTGTGCTCAGAAATTGTTCTGATTGGAATAAGGTTTTTACATTACGTAAATTAATATCAGACAACAGCTAAACTTGTTTTAAGACGTGGAGTGAAAATTTGAAAAATTCGTATTCCATACTTGAATTTTCAACACATTATCACTGAATATCTCAGTATACACTCGGCATAAAAGATATTGAAGACCACATATTTATTACCAGTAAAGAACTTGTATTGAATTGCGAGTACATTAACAATTTTTTTACTTATATGTATATATCCAAGTTAAGTTCGTGAACAATCATTTGCAATGAACAATTTGAGCAGCACACTAAAGCAGTACTCATATCTCGTCTCGTAAAACATGAGAACTTTCAATTTAACTGAATGGAACATGATAAAACATCCACATGACTAAATTCATTGATTTATGCACTATTCAAATGTTATCGAACTGGAGAAATAAATATTTTCCCGACTACAGCAGAGAGAGACATAAGAAGCTCTCGCGAAAACATGGAACTTGGACTTTACGATCACTACAGATGAATTCACAATTTGTCAGTTCGCACTGGCCAGGAGTCCTAGGTCGGGTCAAAAGAGAAAACACTTCTGCTACAGTGATCAGTGTGATGCGAATATTACCACTTGCATGATGTCTTGATCCATGCCGTCATCTAGATACCGTCGCACAAAGAACACCAAGCACATATTTAAACCTAACTTCCACAAGGCTCAACAATTCCCAGTTCAGACTAACTGGATACAAGGCATTTATTGACCGCGTATTACACTCCACAGTCTTTCTCACATTCAGCAACAGTCTTGCACGTTTTCCCGTCGCACAGTGGTTCGGGATTGGAAAATAGTGGACATTCGAACTAAAGCCATAATATCGATCCAAAAAAAATTGATTTAGGTAGCATTTGTTATGCTGATCAAAACTTGTTATCTTCAATTTTTGATAAAAATGAGTCCTTCACCCATTTTTTTTTTTTTTTTTTTTTTTTAAATTATAAGAAAATGTATGGGTGAAAATCTATTTTATTTTATTGTCATGGCAATATATCAAAGTGTCAAAGGCAAACCTTGTGCAATTGTAAGTATCTATCTTTCTTAATATTAAAACATAAAACTTTCTTGCATATCCTTGCTACCAAATCAATTTTTTTTGGATCGATATTATGACTTTAGTTCGCATGTCCAATGTATTATAATCTCAGAAATTAATTTACGCCCTGTAGTCAAAGCGGCAAGGATATGCAAGAAAGTTTTATGTTGCAATATTAAGAAAGATAGGTACTTACAATTGCACAAGGTTTGCCATTGACACTTTGATATATGGCCATGACAAGAAAATAAAATAGATTTTCACCCATTCATTTTCTTATAATTTTTTTTTTAAGGGTGAAGGACTCATTTTTATCAAAAATTGAAGATAACAAGTTTTGATCAGCATAACAAATGCTACCTAAATCAATTTTTTTGGATCGATATTATGACTTTAGTTCGAATGTCCACTATTTTCCAATCCCGAACCACTGTGCGTCGTGGAGGCTTCAGTCCTTCCTATCTCGTACAAGCGGTGATGTTGCTGCGTTTGGTGGGGAGAATGGATTCAGCCAATGGGAGGATTACCCCCTCATGGCGGCACCTAACCGTCGTAAGGATAAGAGTTATATATAAAAAATTATCAACAAACCATGAATAATTCTCTGATTTGTTGTTACTCTAGATACAGGGTGAGTCAAAAAGGACTTTTATGTAATGATATAGAAACTTGTTGAGATAACTTACAGAATCAGTAGATGTGTTATTTTGTAGCAAACAACCTCCAGTTTGATTCACGTTGTGAATCAGTACACCATTCCGCCACCAGGAGCGCCAGCGTAGTGCACAGTTAAAATGGCTACTTTTGCTGGTGCGGAGCGTGCTCGCTGTGTGTTTTGGTTTCACGAAACGAACTCTGCAACAATATGTGGCAGCAAAAAGCCACATGCAACAGTGGAACACGTTCGTGACTGCCCCAAAGTTAATGTGTTTTGTGCCCTTGGCAAATTGAAAGTGTACGGAGAAAACTACCACTGGTATAGTATATCTAGATATGCTGGAAAACTTTTTAAGTCCACAGATCGATGAAGACGACCGAGATGGGATGGTTTACTACTAGCCAGACGGTGCACCATCTCAATTTCTCACGGAAGGTCTAGGATTCCTCGATAATCGCTTCCCAGGTCGGTGGATTGGCCACCCCACTCCCCTGACTTGACACCTTTGGATTTCTTTCTCTGGGGTCTCATTAAAGATCGTGTGTATGTTTCTCCCCTACCAAACAATTGGGCAGACATGAAACATCGAATCTACGCTGCTGTTGCACAAGTTACGCCCGATTTGCTGCAACGAGTGTGGGAAGAAATTGATTACCGGTAGGATGTTTGTCGCATGACAAGTGGTAGTCACATCAAACCAAAATGACACTTAACACTTTTATGTGAAACTTGAGGTTGTTTGTTACAAAATGACACATCTACCGATTCTGGAAGTTATCTCAATTAATTTCAGTACCATTCAAAAGTTTTAAAGTCGTTTTTGACTCACCCTGTGTTCTTCTATGCATACATAGTTCCACTCACAACGTCACTGTTAATATGACACGCTGTTTATGACGTCAAACGTGATCGTATAGCCATCTAACAGTGAAAAAGTATCCTACGAGTAGCTTTGCGCAAGTAGTCAGCAACGATTGGAATTTAGCCTGAAGGGAAGTCTCCCATAACGTATTTTGGCCGCCAGCGATTCCTTTATCGAAAACAATTAATGTAAATGTGCCTGTACCTCAAACCCTCAATAAACGCACGCTTCAGTTCAGCACAGAAGCAATATTTATGCCTGTGCTTGTGAATAAATCATTTAAACATTGTCAAAATTAAATGTAGCGAGACAGTTTCATGAGGCTGCTCGAACAATCACGGATAATAGTATCAATTATTCATGATAGTGATTTTAACAGTTTGACTTAAATATGCGAGGGTTGGCGGACTAAAATGGCAGAAGATACTTGGAGCTTGCACAGTGTGTGGTATGACAGAGTCGCCCACAATGAATATTAATTAAATAATTTAATTAATATTCAGATTTTCTTTACAATATTCAATTTTGTAAGTTGTAAATATCATAAATAATAGGGATATTGCATGGGTAAATAATTGTATATTAAACCCGGGCAGCCAGAGTTATCATTATTATAATTTTAATTTCTACAAAACTTGCTGCTCAGTAATATAGTGGATATGGGAAGCTGGAACTGCCATTTTCAAACGCTCAGAGACCGGGACAATGGCAAGTTTCGCCGCCAGATAGGCGCCTTAGCTCACAAAGCAGAGGACGCGCGCAGACCGGAAGGTCCACTGACCTGGCACCCCCGCCCGGTGTCTTGAAGGTCGACCAGAATAGGCGCGAGCGGACAGCAAATACCAGCTACGATATGAAACACGTGACGACGGACATGTATCGATGACCAATCGTGAACGTTTATAGGGGTTCACAAATCTTAATTCAAGGGATTCTGTTGCATGTGGGGAGTTGGAGACTACTTTTCCGAGGAAGAAGAGAAGAGGCCATTTTTGACGACACTTGCTGTCGGGACGAGCTACTGTGCAGACGTGTCAGCCGACACGCTCTCGTCCAGTGATCAGTGACTGTGTCTGATCACGATTTCTTGCTCTGGGGAGCTAGAAGTTGTATGGCATGCCTGCCATAATCTGGAAGCTGTTGTGGTAACGCGGTCGTATCCGCTAACCTGGCTTTCGCAGCTGCAGTGGCACTGTGCGTGTCACACTTCATCACGACGATGCAATCATGGTAAAGTACCGACGCATACGGTCACAGTGCATTGGGTTTTGACGAGACTTGCGAGTCCTTAAGCGGCACTGAAATAAGACTCTGCTCCCGTCATAAAATCACGGAGCTAGCTAATTTTCACTTTTAACTTCAATTTCTAATCATCTTGCTAATTTGTGTAAATTCAAGACGATGCTTTTTAACTTTATATGGCGCCCTTGGGATACTCTTTTTGTGGTAAATTTTGACTTCAATTTGATGGCCTGTGTTGCCACGTTGATAATATGTTGACTTTGCTAATTGTTGAAATATTTAATTCAGTTTTATGTTTGCTTTTCATCGGCGGATTGTAAACGTCGGGTATTACTTGTTTTGTGTTCTTTGGAATATGTTTAACGTAAAGTTAACTATTACCCGGCCTTGTATAAGCCATAAGACTCAATAAATTGGATATAATTTTATGTAAAATATTCATGGTTCTAGTTCACCTTTTTCCAACCATTAAATCATTTTCATTTTCATATTCATATTTAATTACTCACGTATATAGGTATGAAGGTAGGTGTTGGAGAATTAATTAATAATAATAACTCACCCCCCTTTCTATACAAGTCAGAGCCCTTAACAGTACTAATTACCTGGAATCCACTCAGACAGAGGCCCAGGTCACAACAGTGTGTGAATGGAAGGGAGCCCCCCCATCCATTCATAGTACATATACAAGTGACCTGAATTCCCTGTAGACCTATATGTTAGAGCTGAAAATTAGGCTATTTGACAATTATCATCAACTTGGCCCGAAACAACGACCGATTGGACGGGAAATAAGCTAGAAGAATTGAAAGTACCCCAGTATAAACCAATGAAAGATATTTTTCTAACCATATGAGTAGCTCTTCTTTGAATTTTATGTTCGCATGTTCACATGAATTTACGGATTGGTGAATCGAGAAACCAGGAGAGAGAACGAGAATTCACAAATTGATGACTAATCGGTGTCTTGTCGTACAACATTCACCGGGGAGAGAGAAAGTGCTCACGCCGTCAGAAATGCGGAGGTGTTGACAACATTTCCAGCACCGCACTTAATTTAATTAAATTGCGATGGACTGCACGCTCCGGTGGCAATTACCCTACACACCCATCTTTCCCCTTTTCCGAGGTCTTGAATTCGCAAGTGGATGACTAATCGGTGTCTTGTCGTACAACATCCGGCGGAGAGAGAAAGTGCTCACGCCGTCAGAAATGCGGAGGTGTTAACAACATTTCCGGCACCGCACTTAATTTAATTAAATTGCAATGGACCGCATGCTCCGGTGGCAATTTCCCTACACACCCACCTTCCCCCTTTTCCGCCCCCTACATTTGCCCTCTACAAATTTACACTTTAAATTCATTCAACGTTTTTGGTAAATCATTCATCATTTCCCTTGGTAACTTATTCCAATCCCTGACACCCTTACCTAAACAAGAGAATCTTCTCACACCCTTTTGCCTGAAATCGAGTGCCAGCTTGTGGTCATGGTCATCTTTTCCCTTCCGTGCACTACTTTTCATACCTACACCAACATCTTTTTATGCCTCATCACCAGTATACGCCTTGTACACTCCGATGACCCTCTTCACCATCCTCCTGTCTTGCAATGAATCCCATTCCAGCTCATTTATCATATCTGTTACTGATTGCATTCTGCGATAATTTCCAGGAACAAATCTAGCAGCCCTTTTTTGCACCCTCTCCAACTCGTGTATTTGATACTCAAAATGTGGGTCCCATACTACACTACCATATTCGAGCAATGGCCTGACCAAAGTTTTGTAACCCAATTCCTTTACTTCTCTAGTTTCTCCCGTACATCCCCTCATCATTCTCTCCAACAAGTGCAGAATTTTGAAACCATTTCCTACCACCTGTCCAATGTGTCCTGCCCAGTTAAGCTTGTTACCAAATGTAATGCCGAGATATTTACATTTCAAGTCTTCAGCAAGCAATTCTTTCCCCACCTTATATTCATAATTAACCTTTTGTTTTTTATTTGTGTATCTAATAAGCTAACTCTTCTTTGCATTTATCTTCATCCCATGTTTACCAACCCAACTAGATATCCTGTCATGAGCAGCCTGCAACTGTTTACAGTCCTCTATTGTTTTGATACTTTTATTTAGCATTATGTCATCTGCAAACAATCTAATTTCAGATAGTAAACAATCTACACAATTATTCATTAGAATAATGAATACACTTAACAATTATCGCAAGCGGGTAGAATAGCACTACCTCCCTACGTGCTCTAAAGTGTAACACTTGAGCAAACACTTTGCTTACTGTGGTTCCAAGATGCCAGAGTGTCGCGAGACCACGACAGTGCAGTAATCAATATATATTATAAAATTAAGTGTACAATGTGCGTGCCGCTAAAACTCAAAAACGAGTCTCGGTACGATCAAGGGAGATACATATATATGGTAGCCCTCAATCCCTTATCCATAAAGAAGGTTTCCGTTTTTATCTAAAGGGCGTGATTTTGAAGATAGAAGGGCTGGAAGTTTCGCCCTCTAGAACAGCGGAAAAATGAAACAGTCGAAGAGAGCGAGGCACGTTTACGTTGCCAAAGAACGAAACAAAAAGAACAGCGAAAAAACGAAACAGTCGAAGAGCGCGAGGCACGTTCATGTTCTCAGCGAATGTGAATGAGTACCGTGAGAAGCAGTGAAACTGAAGAACAACGAAATTAAAGAATCAAGAATTACGACACAATCTTAGAATAGAAGACTACGAACGCAAACCGCCTATGAAAATATCACCCTACGAGAAGCGCAGACGAGGACAAGTAAACAGTATAACCTGACAAATGAAGCATTCCACTACGACCCGACAAAAACAACCACGTCGTAAACGGAAAAAACGGATAACAGCTACCAATTTTCCAACGCGAAAAAATTCAGTGGAGAAACAACAGGATTCTGTAACATGAATGGAAAAATTCGATTACCACAACTGGAAGCACCTCCACAGAAATTTCTACATTACATGATCGGGGAAACTCCAGAATATAAACACATACTATTAATCCTCAGAATACCCCTGGAATTTCTACATTACATGACCGGGGAAACTCCAGACTATAAACACATAGTATTAATCCTCAGAATACCCCTGATCTCTACTGAACTGCCATTCCAGTTTAAAAGACTGCAATTTCCAATCAAATTAGCCTATAGTTTTACAATTAACAAAGCGCAAGGACAAATGTTAAAACATTGCGGCATCAACCCCAAAGACTCCTGCTTCTCTCACAGTCAACTATACGTAGCTTGCTATCGAGTAGGAAATTCTAAAAAATTTAACACATATACCCCGGATAAAAAAATAAAAATGTTGTTTATAACCAAGTATTGCAAAAGTTAGAATATGTTTTCAATAAAAAAAATTACCTCTTACATTTTAAAGTTTATCCTTTTATTCCAACTACCACACAATCTCATATAAACTCCCTGAGCAAGCCGGGTACCTCATCTAGTTTTATATTAAATTTGGTTTCATTAAAAACGAAGTCATTCGTTTCTTTGTAAAGTTCAAATTATAATTTTAATAAATTCTATAAAGCATTGCACTAACATGTTTGCTTTTCTTGTAATTCTGTCATGCTAGGATTTTACTTGTACTTTCTCACAGTATTCTATTTTGTCTTTATGTGTAAGAAAGGATGTCGCTCTTTGAAAAATCTTTAATTATTCACTCAGTCTTGTATTTTAATATTATATTTTAGTGTCCTTCACTCAGTCTTGTATTTCAATATTGCATTGAAAATGGCGTGAAGAAATGTTTATCCTGATGTATAACACATACTCAACAGATAGTCATGTGCGTTATGTTATTTCTTTTTCAGGTGGAAAAGTTGACGGATTATTTTATCAGTCATTAAACTAAATATAACAGAAATTGTTGCCGGGATATGTTCCATCTATGATGTGGTATCAGCTCACTTAAAGGCATTATTTGTTGCTTTGTATAAACCAGGCATAACTCCATTTACGGAAATTAAATGCGGATAAGACATCCATTCTTCATGGAGTTGGTTGTAAAATGTGACACATATGGAAAAGGTAAGAAAATGGATTTTAGTCGGACAAGGAGTTTCAGAATATTAGCTGCAAGACTTTAATAAAATTCTTAGCAAGGTATTGTAAAAATAAAAAAATGGAAATATGATATCATCAACTGGCATATGAACAGATGAGATATCAAAATAGTAACTTTTTCCAGTATTGCTAATAGCAAAACAGACTCCTCAACAGAATAAAAAGTCTTGAATAGGAGTTGATAGAGAATAAAAAAAATTCATAATATCATTTCTACCTAAAAGATATGACAGTTTTTCCAACACTAATACTCAAGCTTAAAATTTCTTCAATGTGTAAGAAGTATTTGTTTTTTGTCTAAGATAAAATTTTCGCTGAAATAATACCTAAACAAAGAAAATGAGTATTAGATGAATGACGGAATACTTTAATCCCAAGGACACAAGTAGGCGAAGTAATGGCAAATTTCCGGATATGACACCTGGAAAGAACAGTAACTCCATAAGAGATATTAATCAGGCCTCTAGTGTTAGATTAAGGAAGGAGTACCACAATCAAAAAATAAACTAAATAAACGCTGATTATAAACAGTTTCATTTTACGATTAACTAAAGCCACCTCTGATATCTTTTCCGAAAACACAGACGTGTTTTTACATTTTCATACCATGAGAAACTATTTACTAAGGTTTATGTTAGTTGCAGATAACGTATTAGAAGCTATTAGCTCCATAGTAACCGATCTGATAGTATTTCTAACAATGATGAAAAAATAGGTAAATGCACTGAAAGAGTAATGATTGTTGTGGTATATGGTACGAAGTGGATAAATGAAATAAAATTACTTACAATTACAATTGTATCACTTCTTGGAACTATATATACATCTACATCCATACTCTGCAAATCACAAACATTGTGGGTGGCAGAGGGTGCTAAGCACCAATCCTAAACCCGCGCATTCCAATCCCGAATAGTGCGAGGAAAGAAGGAATACATAAAAGCATCAGTACGGCATCTTATTTCTCTAATTTTATCCCTCCGGCCATAAATATAATGTACGTTTTAATACTGGCTTTAGGAAATTATGTACAAAATATGGGAGTTACGACATGAAATAGGGAGTATGTCAGTGGAAATAATGTGTGTTATTGCTAAGAAACTTCCAGCTAACTATCGTTTGTGAATATTTTTTAGTTCGAAGGATGTCATATAGTACTTCACATCCTGGAACCTATTCTCTAGAAACAAACAAATACTTCATGGAGTTGCTGACAAGTCAGAACTCACAGAGTGTGTCCATGAGTCTAAGAAAAACAATTGATTATCAGTCTTCATATATATTACCCGTTACAAAATTTAGTTTGTACGGAAAAAAATATTTTTTTGTTGTGTGTTTTCATTCATAAAACTGCCAATGCGATATATAAGAGGTATCAGTATCATGCTAATGGACGACAAACACGATTATTCGTATGAAAGGCTTCTTGATATATATGCACAAAACTATCACAAATCAGAAACTAACAAACTTAGTACCGAAAAAGCTTAGTTAAAAGTGACATTTAGAACAGCCGATATGGGATCCATAAATTGAGTACATTTTCTGTCGTTCACGATTCAACATTCTTATGGAGGGACCAAAGGAGAAATTTAAGTTTGCTCTGAAAGGGGAAACACTCTCCAAAATACGTTTTGCCAGCAAGGTACGTTTTCTTATAATAAATAACTTTAATTTGTAACTTAACACTGAAAACTATTCCTATACCCCATGGCACGTACAGAATTTAAAGTTATTTTCAGGAAAGTACTACAATATTTCTTTAGCAGTATCTATTAATGAAACAGCCATGTGATACAACTTCAGGGTATGCCTAGTTTGCAGGGAGTGTAAAATTAGCCAGCCTGAACTGGCGGGTTATATCCTTACCCAAATCTAGAAATATTTTGGCAAAATAACTAGGAAAACATCCAGCCAAGTGAATAAAGAAGTAATTTTTTAATGAATGTCAGTTATTACCTCGATTTTTATAATTTGAAAGTGTATATTAATTGCCTAGTTGTATATTTTTTTTAAATTTTATTTTTACTGCGGGCAACACAATACGGGCAGAACACTTGATTAAAAAGGCCAAGACCGGACTCAAACCCTGCTACCTGAGACCCTGGCGGTCAACCAGGATACTTCACTGCATTAAGCAACTGATTTCCTGGTATATAAAGTAGTGAGAGTCACTCAAGTCTAGATGATCTAAAGTCTTTTCGATAGGATTATCCTTGGGGAAGTTTCTAATTACAACAGGTGAGTATTCGGCCTTTTAGTCAAAGGTTTACAGAGGTAATGATTAGAATCAGTATTTTCAGCTAACAGAGTTTTCCTTCAAAAGAAAATTAGTGAGCACTTGTAAATTGTCAGTAATAAACAATAGAAACAGTTTTCACCTCTATTTCTCGCTTTGAAAAATAATTATTGTAGAATCTAATAGGTACACCTCACATTAAAATTGGAATTTGATGAGCGAGAAATTACAACGTACGGCCATACATACGCTGTAAGATGCTTAAGCATTGTGTGATTGATTTAGTTGAAGCATTTTGTAAACTGCTCGTTGAGCCGAGGAGGTAAGCTTATTTGCATTCAAAGCGACTGTCGTGACGCGACTTAGTATTCAGTCCAGCTATAGCTTTCACCGAAGAGGAATTCAAGGTAGGGAACCACTCAATTCTTGAACGCTTTCCGTACGAGGAAAATCCTATCAGAATATGCGTTATTTGTCAGAGTCCTTCCTGCCTTCAGTGAAAATACAGGTAAGCGGCAGGAAATTGATTTGTGAGGTCGATAAGTTTCTAAGGAGTCCATATAATTAAGATGTATATTGTGGGCGAAACAAAGTGAAACACTTCTTATGTGGGAAATACCATGATGTACGCAGAACTTATCGGTCATTCCATACCATCATAATCCTTGTTTCATTCCATCAAACCAAAACATTGCACTTTAATAACAATATCCGTTAGGATCATAGAGTCTTAGCTCGGTGATGTGCATTATTCATATACAAATTATTCTGTTTTTTTTTATGTAGAATTAATGAATGCAATATTACGTGATAATCTTCTGATCTGTTTAGCACTATTACTGTTTTTCACGCGTAATTATATGATTAGATTACGCACTAGTTATTCATATTGGATGTTAACCGTTAGCTGTAATACGTTTCTGGAAATTTTGTATGTCTTGGATGTTTAACTCTGGGGAAAACAAAAGAAGAACACAAAGGCTTGAGAAAAAGGGTACTCGTAAATTGTTCGATTGCTGGAATGTTATTTCATGTATTTTTTCAATAACAAGTTGTCATTCCCTACGTTCCAAAATCTAAACTTTTTCACGTTTAAAATTGCTGCCTGAATAAAAGCGCATGTTATTTTTAGTGATGATATAAAGAGTATTTCACAAACATCATAATCATATTTCAGACAGATTTTTTTATTCCTTAAACAATGTCACAATACTCGTTGTCAAAACAATTTTTTTTTAATATACTTTCTTTTTACAATAATCTAAATAACATGTATCAGTTACTCCATAAAGTATGCGCTGTATGATTTTTGCAGTGCTTGAAAATGCTTTTTGTTTATACGTAAAAAAGATCATCAATTTCAGATATCGACGTGGCAGTAATCATTGGAAAGGACTGATAAATTAGTAGGCTGGCATGTTCATTCCATGCATATCTGAAAATTGCACCTAAACCACTGCTAAATTTTCTTATAATTAATGTAATTTGTGATCAAAGTCTGTGATTTAAACACGCAGCTTTCACTTTCTGCTGCGTAATTTTTTCATGTATTTTAGATGTCTCAAATTGGTTATTTATTTGCGAATTGATGCATACAATGTATAAATGTACTTGAAGATGATATAATTAACAATAAGCGTCTAGCTTAAGTAGTATATCAGGATAAGTAATCCATACATGTGATTTTCAATCGTTACTTTGGAAAATTTCGCAGGGGCATTCGAAAGGTATGATGAATACTCTCCCATTCGCACAGCGGAATACTTTATCGACCATGAGTCGTTTGGGTTGAATTTAACGATACCCAGATTGTGAGAGGGTAGTTACGAGTTAAGGGTGGATTGCCGGCATCACTGATGGGGTGCCATATATCTAGAGTTACGTCAGTGCTCTGGATTGGCCAAGCTGTTTCCAACGGGATCATGAGCAGATACTACAGGAAGCATTAAGCACTGCAATGGTTTGTGAATATACATTGTTCCATACTGTACCTTATTCACACAAAGCGAATAAACTGAGGAACACAACACGATCGAAAAATTATAAAACATTGTAAAACAATAGCCAGGAAAGGATCAATGAAATTCTGCTGTATTAACATAAGAGAAGATTTCTTTCAGTAGGTATATTTAACTTCTGATAAAGTTACACTTCAGATTCTCTAAAAGGTTAAAGCAAACCTGTTGTAAGCAGAATATACAGAGTTGAGATTATCAAGGATTTTTTCTTTTTTTTTGCTTATGGCTTTATGCCTCGTCGACGTCGAGGTCATTAGAGGCGGGAATGGTCTGGGGGAAAGGAACTGGAAGGAATTCGGCCTTTGCCTTTTGATGTAAGCATCCCGACATTCACCTAATGTGATTTGGGGAAAACATAGAAAACCAAAATCTGTATGGCCGAATGGGGATTCGAACCAGCGATTAAGAACGTAGAGGAAAACACAGAGACATACATACATACACACAAAGAGAATGTCTTATATGGACAGGAATAATACGTTATGTTCTTTCTTATTATTTCTCAACCGTGAACTAAGTTTTAAATGCTGGAGCGATTTGTCTCCGAAATAATATATATGCAATGTATGTGGTATAAGTGATGTCTAATTATAAGTAGCAAATATATGACTTATTTGCGGAAATTGTACAGAAACATATTAAAATATTCCTGCCACTGAATTCACACGTCTTTTCAAACAAAAATTCAGCATTCAGCAAAATAATAAATAGTGATTACTCTATACGTTATCGCAGTTTGGGCATATGGTTCTTCAAAGCATGTTAACGAGAGAGAGAAATTATTTTCATCACATACTTCTCAATCAAAATTTTTAACCAATAATAAACAATTTGCTAGTTGCGTTGCTGAAGATAATATTGCTCTTAAATAGAATTTCCAGTTGGGGGGAGGGAACTAATATATTAATAACAACCTTTATTTTTAAATGGGCATGTAGCTTCGAGGCCACTACATATTTATGGGTGCACTCAGTGTATACTAGTCTCAGCGTGGTATAGAGAACAGAAGACAAACGCAACACTTAATTAAAACCACCTATGCCTGAAGCCAGTCTCGAACCGGCGACCTCTGCAACGCGAGGCTAGCGCTGCCGGAGTGGCGAGAATTTAATTCATTGAGAGTTGTTGTAGAACAACAGTTACTTATAGATATGGTCTGTATTTCGTTCATAAGTTAAATAGGAGTTAACCAGCCAAGTAGTCAATCGTTTTGCTGTGACACTTATAGATCTGTGTGCACAGCGCTGTTGTCACTATCAAACCGTAAGCAAGCCGACCCCGGCAGCGTAGGGGTAGCGTGCTTGCTTCTCGTTGCAGGGGTCACCGGTTCGAGTCCGGCCTAGGGCATGGGTGGTTTTAATGAAGTGTTGTGTTCGTATTGTGTCGTCCTTACACATTAGAGAAAATAATCATACTCATAAGAAATCTGTACATTGTGAGAGAAACGAACAAATTGAGCTGGCTATATGGCTAACACGGCCGAATGCCATAAAAAAAAAAAAAAAAAAAAACCGTAAGCAACTAAAATCTTAAACTGGGACGGTATGACGAATAACATTATCAATGCATCACTTACAGATACGTTTGTCAGTTAAGTCACAATGTAATATTACTTTGTACTTATGGGATTTTCAGCAACAAATAATGCGTGAAATCTTAAAAACGGAGCATTTATTTTCCGTTTCTTCTATATGAACGGATGGAATCAGTATATTATATACTTACAATGATCAGAAAACTGTCCAACTGCTTAACTCGGGCGGTAAAGCCCCTGACTCCGGCCCGGACGACCGAGGGTTCGATACCCAACAAGGCTAAACGTCCGGAACGGCTCCCCAGATCTACTCAGCCCTTCATCCAATGAGTACTGTGCAAGAAACTCCATGGGGAAACGATTGGCTGTAGCGTGGTGTCCATCACTTCACCTGCATCCCAGCACCGAAGGTCAGTTGGGACTGCGAAGCTCTGCCCCCGTGAATCCTGCGGGGAAAGCTGTGAGTCGAAGGAAACCAGCAGAAAAAAAGATAATCCATTACACTGATCATTTATTAGAACAAAAATCGATAATTACACACATTTATTGGTGTGGTTGCTATTTTTGAATCTGACGAGAGCTCATGTAGTAAAGGAAATAGTGAAAAAAAAAACGGCAAATAGTTTCTGAAGGGCTGAGTCAAGTTTCGATTCTCGCTTCAATGGCTAGGACACAATTCAAGTGACCAGTCGCATCTCCCTCTGTTTTACAAGTTTCTATTATTACTATGCTTACCATTGGTACGACCTAGGATATATTAATTTCTTGGAACTATTAATAGGCCGTATTATCTATATAAAATTTTAAAACAAAATGTTTGAACCAGTTTTTACGATAGAATATGAGTGTGACAGCGTATCTTCAGCAATTCGTGTAAAAGGTAAATATATGTTGTGAATTAATGGCTGTACTGAGTAATTTGTTTAACCTAGAGAGCAGCCAGAAATTACGTCAGTGGCGACCAACATAGCAGTAATGGCGTCGAAGCATTGTAATAAAGGTGAGTCAGGTTCCATTCGTAGGGCAGTTATATTCTGTGAAAGAATTGATTAAGAACAAATACTATTGGGGAAGAGGATGTTGCGTTTCTGCCTTCTTCCATTAATTCATAACACCGGTTAAATATTCTACTGATAACTTCCATATCATCGTCGGTTAGCTAAATATCAATTGACACTTAACAATTTACGGCTGCAGAATACGCTGTACGAATTTTGTGAAAGCTGATTCATTGAATACTACGCACCTTTGAACAGTATCGCGTATAATCCAGATCGGTAGTATAGATAATTCACAACTCAAGCTCAGTGAGTAGTAAAAGAAATCACGTATGCACCCACTACCCGCAAAAAAAAGACAAACTGGAAGAAGCCAGTTACACAGTACCAAATTATTGTTTGGAATAATAGCAACGACGGGGATACGATGACCCTGAGCGTAATGTAAAGACGTGTTAGGGAAGCCGCTTTCTTTGAGGACCAGGTTACAAAATAATTGCTAGAAGGAACTATTAGAAGTGACAGGCAATCACGTTACCTCCTGCCCGGTGTTCAGGGGCGGCTTCATTTGAAGGCAGGTGTTCGTTAGGGAGTTCTGTAACAAAAGATGCTCGCAACAGGGAAGGTAGCATTAATAATCATATGTCAGCAACTTACACAATTCCGTTTAAAGTTAGGTTACAAAAATTGCAAAGATATTAATAATGACTTTTAATCCCCATCCGGAACTCCATTAAATCTGAGGTTACAATAGGTTTTATTAATCACGTGGCATTATGTTTAGCCGCCATTTAGAGGTGATGAGCCTATTCTACCTCTTCTTACCAGCTACCTCGTCTTGCCCCCATCATCCCCTACGCAATTAAAAAGTAAAACTCGCTGTATTTGATCCCCATTAGGTATCTACTAATTTTAGTAACCTTAAGGGTAACGACCTTAGTGATAAGAGCGCTATAAAATTTCGTAAGTTGCAAGTATGTTGGGATCAAACTTTGATAACTATACACCAAGTGCTAATTCAGTATTTGGCTCACTGCAAGCAAAAACTACTGAGAGGCAGAACAGCGAAAACATGTTGATTCCCAGTTGCCAATTAAGGCTGGACCAGAAGTGTAATTGAAGTGATGACCAAGATGAGGAGCGCCGAAGGCTCTGTCAAAGAAGTTTTAGACAAAATTGTTTCTTGGAAGATAGCAAACACGCAATTTCGCTGCCACCAGAATTCCTATGACCAGTCCGTACGTCTTTCTGCCGCGGGGAGTAATGGAATCGAATTTATCGAGCGAGAAGAAGCATCCAATCAGAGATGGAATTCTTCTTAAGGCACACTCTAACCGATTCCGATATTCATATTACTACCCTTACTAAACAATTTGTCAGGCTAGGAGCATCAACGCTTAGTGTTTTAAGAAAATTATTAAGACGATGGTTCATGAATGTATACCATCTGCGATTTTCTCCTAGTTCCTCTGTCAGTTGTTTCAATTGTATATATATATGTCCACCAGGAATGAAAGTATAATCCTATGACAAAATTTTATTTTAGTAAAAGTCTCACAATTTTCAAAATAGTGATTTCTTTTTAAATTTCGAAACATGTAACTTTTTTGTGTTTATTCCATGCCATTTCTAAAAATTAAGGCTTTTAAACCCTATTTTTTCTTTAATTTACTCAAGGATGTTTGAGTCACCTAAAACAGTGTTCTTTTTTTCTTAAAACGTTAGTAAACCCTTAAAAATCTTATGTAAGAAGTATACGCAAATTTAATCCAACGGCTGACTTTGACAGCCTGTGCTGTAAAAAAATGTGTTTAGTGGATCATGCCAATCGCATTAAAAAATTTAAAAAAAATTCGTTATTATTAATTTTAAAATGGTATTATTTTTAACATTCCTTTTAAATTAGTTTTCTATGGCAGTTCTGCAGAACACATTAATCGCAAAGGTTATGCTCGCCGAATAAAAAGATCGAGTATCAAAAGATTTAGGGCATGTATAAGAGAAAATGGGGGTCATTTTGAACAATTTTCATAATTAATGAAATAAAAAAAAGTTACTTGCATTTATTGTGTCTATTTTTTGTATGCACACCATAGATATAACCTTCTTTAAAAATCATTATCAACATTTTTTACAACATTTTTAAAATGAACAGTGGTCTCTTTAGCAGATTGAACTACCATAAAAATATCATATTAAAAGAAGTATAAAATAATTATACTGTTTAAGATTTTTATAAGGTTTTTTAACGTTTTAAGAAAAAAAAACATTGTTCTAGATCACTCAAATATCTTTTATTAAGTTTAAAAAAAGCAGTGTTCAAAAAGTCTTAATTTGTAGAAATGGCATTGAATAAACTGAACAGTCACATATTTCGAAAAAATATTTAAAAAATCAATATCTCGAAAATGGTGAAACTTTTACTAAAATACAATTTTGTCACATAATAGGAAATATGTGACCTATCTGCGGTTGCAGGATTATCGTTTCATTGCTGCATATATAATATATATATTAAATAATTCCCTTCATTTTCAATGTTGTATACAAGCCTTAAGGCCTAAAATACATCTGAAGAAACGGAATCCGATGTCGAGACATACTTCACATGAAGTAAAGCAGACTTATTACTTTCTCTGTATCGGCTGCAATGAACTTCATACTTCCAAATGGAATGTTTATTTTTACCAGATCCGCCGGAGAGGTTTGATACCTACTTTAATCACAAATATATGCCATTCAAATATTTTTCTCTTAAGGATCCAATTTGGCTGAAGTTACGGAGTCTCTAGAAGTTTATTGTACGAGACCATAACAATCAGATTATGCTTCTGTTGCGTAAATTCAAACATCAAAATACTAGCTTTGTCAACGTCATGGAGTAACTTTCCCCAGTGTTCGTATGTCTTACTCTGAGATTCTGAGATGGATTGTGTTAATTAGACATATTGCGTGCTCGGCTGCAACCTGTCCTCTATTAGCAAAAGATAAATTATTACCGCTTCGAGACAGACTATGTAGGCAACGGCTGCTGAAAGAGTAATGGTAATGCTCAGAAGTGTTAACAGAGAAACAATTAAATCAGGCGAACTGATGTATGACACAGCAGAGGTATGTGAAGCAATTGTCGTAAATTACACGGCTGAATGAGGAAACCTGTGTCGACTGGAGACAGACGAAGCAGGTCTCATCAACAGGTGCTGTCCATACCGTCAACATAACCATTTATGTTATATGTATGAAGATTTTTTTTTTAACTGCTTTACGTCTCTCAACAGCGAGGTCTTTAGAGACGGGAAAGGATGGGGGGCAAGGAATGGGAAGGAATTCGGCCATGGCCTTCTTAAGGAAGCATCCCGGCATTTGCCTGGAGTGTTTTGGGAAACCATGGAAAACCCAAATCTGGATGCCCGGACGGGGATTCGAACCGCCGTCATCCCGAATGCGAGGCCAGAACGCTATCCGTTACACCACCACGCTCGGTAGGTAGGTATGAAGAAATCGAATAAGATTTGAGAAAGCAATTACAGATAGCTTCTTGTTTTACATAAAATTTATATATGAGTTAATTAGCTGGTAGTATATGGTGACATGTTAATTTCATTATTAATATGAATGATTAATTAATATTCATTTAAATGTGGTTAATTCCTAGTTTAATACCGTAAAACTTCGATTTATTTTTTATTTTTAAATTTGCAATTCAATTTTAACATCAGCAAATTTTGTTTTAAATTTGAAATAAGGGTTCAGTGTAGTCTTTAGGCTAGGCACTAGGATATAGAAGTAAAGTAAAAAAGTGTAGGTGTCTATAGTACTAAAGTTAAGGGATGAAACATGAGAGAAATGTATGTTCTTCCAGAACATAGGAGAGCCACCAAGTACGAATCTCCATTAACAGTATCGTATTTAATCCTGGTGTTTGGTATACAATCTGGTGATCTGCAGTTGTGTCTACCTTCCCAGCTAAGTCCCGAATGATGAAGATTTCTTTTGCCACCGAGGATCAGACCAGCTGTATTCCTGTCAACATCATGCAGTCGTAGCGACATCGGCCACGAGGCGCGGTTTAGTATACAGGGTGTTACAAAAAGGTACGGCCAAACTTTCAGGAAACATTCCTCACACACAAACAAAGAAAATATGTTATGTGGACATGTGTCCGGAAACGCTTACTTTCCATGTTAGAGCTCATTTTATTACTTCTCTTCAAATCACATTAAACATGAAATGGAAACACACAGCAACAGAACGTACCAGCGTGACTTCAAACACTTTGTTACAGGAAATGTTCAAAATGACCTCCGTTAGCGAGGATAAATGCATCCACCCTCCGTCTCATGGAATCCCTGATGCGCTGATGCAGCCCTGGAGAATGGCGTATTGTATCACAGCCATCCACAATACGAGCACGAAGAGTCTCTACGTTTGGTACCGGGGTTGCATAGACAAGGGCTTTCAAATGCCCCCCATAAATGGAAGTCAAGAGGGTTGAGGTCAGGAGAGCATACTAACATACTAACGAAACTAAAATGAGCTCTAACATGGAAAGTAAGCGTTTCCGGACACATGTCCACATAACATATTTTCTATGTTTGTGTGTGAGGAATGTTTCCTGAAAGTTTGGCCGTACCTTTTTGTATCACCTTGTATACAGCTTGTCGCGAAAAGAAGTGTATAATCATGCTATCTATGTTAGGTTGTATTATATGAAGTTTATGAGTGCCACCACAACAATTCCAGTATTGGCGGCAAGGTATAATTTTATTTTATTTTATTCGTAAAGAGCGCACGCTCCGGTGCCAATTTCCCTACACACCCATTTTCCCCCCTTTCCTGTACCCACCTACACTTTCTCTCTACAAATTTAAACTTTAAATTGTTTAACCGTTTTTGGTAAATTATTCATCAATTCTCTTGGTAACTTATTCCAATCTCTGACCTAAGGAGCGTCCCTAAACCACGTAGCTCCATTTTGGCCTCCTATTAACCCCCTCCCTCCCCCCACGTAGCCCGACGTGCTTTTTCATGTTCCTCCCCCTCCCTCTGCAAGGCACATAGTTTTTTTCCCTATTGATTTCAGAAGATGTTTTGTACTTTTTTCTCTTGTCAGACATCGTAAATTACATATGGAGATAGTTAAATGACAGAAATAAATATTCACATGTTGTGTGTTCTGTACCTTATTTAAACCGTGACTAAGAAGCTACGTGTCTTGGAAATCTCCCCTCCCCCCCCACTTAGCTCAGCGTAGCTTTCACCGAGCGTGGTGGTGTAACGGATAGCGTTCTGGCCTCGCATTCGGGAGGACGGCGGTTCGAATCCCCGTCCGGGCATCCAGATTTGGGTTTTCCATGGTTTCCCAAATCACTCCAGGCAAATGCTGGGATGCTTCCTTAAAAAGGCCATGGCCGAATTCCTTCCCATTCCTTGCCCCCATCCTTTCCCGTCTCTAAAGACCTCGCTGTTAAGAGACGTAAAGCAGTAAAAAAAAAAAAAAAAAAAACAACAAAACGTAGCTTTTCAGCCAACCCCTTCCCCTCCATTTAGACGGAGCCACGTAATTTATGGATGCTCCCCTACATCCTTGTGACTGAAATCTAGTCCCAGCTTATAATCATGGTCATTCTCCCTTTCCATGCATTACTTTTCATTCTTACACCAATATCTTTTCACGCCTTTTAACTACCCTCCTCCTCTCTTTCAATGAATCCAGTTCCAGCTCTTTTTCATATCCTTTTTCATATCGGTAGCGTAGCTTTCACCGAGCGTGGTGGTGTAACGGATAGCGTTCTGGCCTCGCATTCGGGAGGACGGAGATTCGAATCCCCGTCCGGGCATTTAGATTTGGGTTTTCCATGGTTTCCCAAATCACTCCAGGCAAATGCTGGGATGCTTCCTTAAAAAGGCCATGGCCGAATTCCTTCCCATTCCTTGCCCCCATCCTTTCACGTCTTTAAAGACCTCGCTGTTAAGAGACGTAAAGCAGTAAAAAAAAAAAAAACAACAACAAAACGTAGCTTTTCAGCCAACCCCTTCCCCTCCATTTAGACGGAGCCACGTAATTTATGGATGCTCCCCTACATCCTTGTGACTGAAATCTAGTCCCAGCTTATAATCATGGTCATTCTCCCTTTCCATGCATTACTTTTCATTCTTACACCAATATCTTTTCACGCCTTTTAACTACCCTCCTCCTCTCTTTCAATGAATCCAATTCCAGCTCTTTTTCATATCGGTTACTGATTGTGTTCTACGGTAATTTCCAGAGACAACTCTAGCAGCTCTTCTTTGCACCCCCTCCAAATCTTGTATTTGATGCCCAAAATGTGGATTCAAGCAAAGGTCTGTCCAAAGTTTTGTAACGCAATTCCTTTACTTTTCTCGTACATCCCCTCATCACTGTCCCCAACAAGTGAAGGATATTGAATCCTTTCCCTACCACCTGTCCAATGTGTCCTGCCCAGTTGAGCTTGTTATCAAATGTTGTGCCAAGATATTTATATTTCATGCCGCCAACAAGCAATTCTTTCCCCACCTTATAATAAAAATCAACTCTTAGTTTCTTATCTGTGTATCTAATAAGCTGACTGTTCTCTGCATTTATTTTCATCCAATGTTTACCAACCCAACTGGATATTCTGTACAGATCACCCTGCAGCTGTTCACAGTCCTCTACAGAGTCTCTAAACATTATACTGCATCCACATATTTTCTAATCTTACAGTGAAACATTTTAACTCTCGTCCACGTTTAAAGTACTAGTGTTCCACAGATTTAGGGCCTCAAGAAGAAAATTGTTGGAAGTATAGAAGACTGAGTGACAACATTCGCTTACGGATAACGAAGGTAAGATGATATAAATATTGCTCACAGTAAATGATGTCGTTTATTCTTAGAATTTTCTAATTATGTACAAATGAATAAGTCAATAAGCTTTAATGTAGTAGCTAGAAAGTGGAACTGAGTGAATATCCTGTAATTATTAGGAGGAAATTTCACTGGTTGTTTCAGTTACATCATGTACTCTTCAAAACTAATTAGGCCTAATCTACAGTTATGACTCAAGGATTATTGCATCAGCCCAAGGAAGTATCATAAATACCGTCACATTTTTTAATAGTTGTAACTCATTTTTTAATATCTAAATTTGCTACCCTTAGTTTAAGTTCAAATTTTGGAATTATTTAATAATTAATAAAGATGCATAAGCATTGTTATAGGTATCAACAGTATGTCATAATAGCTGTGTATTTAGTCACAGTATATTTAGTAAGCGTTTTACCACTGTCTGAATCTTATTTTACTTCAACAGATCAGCTATCATTAAGAATATAAGTAGTATTTAGCAAACATCAGAAAGTTGCTTCCGACACAGTACTTAATTTTTTGAGTAAAGTTTTCTAGAAAATTACACTTTAATGCTTCTCGTTGTATGCTGCTCTATAGACAATGCTGTGTCAGCGGTTTGCTCTGTTCATAAAATTTCAAACGAGCTCATTAAAAATCGTATATTTATTTTGCCGGGCAGAAGCGCGATCGCATTAACAATACACTACCTGATCCAAATAAAAAAAAAGTCTGCCATTCTGGAAACAATCGGCAAACTCAATTACACAACGCTGGAACTATGCCGGGATTGGAAGCGTGGCTTGATTCCACAACGAAGCGAACTCATCAATAACATGAAACAAGTGAATTCCTCCTTACGTCTGCGATTCTGAGCGACAACAATTTCCCTAACAACACTCAAACGGAAAAGATACATTGTTGAAAGTTATTTATTACTCATAAGAGACTTCAGCTACGATCTTAAATACTCGAAGTTTTCAAGACTGCCACATTCTAATAAGCTTGTGTCCAGTCTGCTTCCACTATTAATTCTTCGAGTAGGTTATAGGGTCGAATAAAGTCATATACAGTTAATTAAAATTTCAAGTATACTAGCATGACTCCAATTGCAATTTATGGAGCAGCTTGTAACCAAAGATACAGTAGAATATGATGTAGTGCAATTATATGAACGCGATTCAACAAGCAAAAATGATTTACATCAAAGCAAAGTTAAAATCACTGAAGTAGAGAATAGTGTAAATACATTTAAAGTAAGAGAAAATGTTAGTGAAGGAAAATTTAAAGACTTACTTTCCTTTTACAAAATGTTTTGACTAAACGAAAAATGACATTTCAACAGAAAAATCAAAGAAGATTAGGTATAAGCAAGTGGAACGGATAAAGTAAATAAATAAAGAAAAACTAACTAAGGATAGTTGATTTGGCGGTATTATATGCTCATGTGAGTCGACATCTATAATTCAACAGTTAAACAACGCTAAATGTTAGCATTTCTTGTAAACCAGATTCAAAGCTACTTTTAGTACTCACAGGAGAGATCTTACACCCACACAACAAATCACTGATCCCAAAACATTTTGTAGCATTTTCTCATACGTAGAGATACAGTAATTTAATTAATATGAGTAGTGCATTGCAAGACCTCTCCACATATTATGGGAAGTAATAATAATAACAGAACAAAGAATAAATATAGCTATGTCAATTACACAGTATTTTCAAAAATGGTGACCCAGTTAATTTCCAAACAGTACCAGCTACTCCTATTATTAACAAATTAACAGAATTGATGTGAAAGTTGTTTAGAAGAGGTTTACACGAGGTTCACATTAATATAGACCACGAATTTAAGGTATGAGATTCAAACTGGGAAAACGTGGAAGACATTTCCACGAAGCCGGCCAAATCCTCCAGTTAACCACTTTATCTTCATCTTAGTACTCAGGCAAAACGGAACCTGTTTACGGACTACCTTTAAAACGTACATAATACGATGCATAATTCCAATAAACGTCTGTCATGAAAAACTCAGAAATGTCCCAAAATAACATCGTCTTCCTTAAAAGGAATGAACTTCATTCCTTTTTATCATCCGTTTGATAGGTAAACCTAAGAATTGTATTTTCTTTTCAGACCGAGTAACTGATCGAGTATTTTACGGAAATGCACAAACCGAAAATGTACGAGACTGATTTAAACCAGAATACATTCTGAAACAGAAAACGGGACAATTTTGCAACTAAGAACTTCTTCATTTCGGGAAATGAATGTCATGAGGAACGTCCTCAAACGTTGTTAACCATTCAACCACCTTGGTCGTGCTCCAAGATAATGTGCATAGTTCTGCTAGCAATAGGTATTAATTGAACAAAAAAATAATTCCATTTCAATTAAGATATCAAAAAATAGAACAGGATTTTTGTGAAAAGTGTTGAAATTGTGAAAATCTGCAAACCAACACAAGAGAAAAGTGGAAAAGAAAATGAGTATCCTTCATCCCATTATAGCTGTAAAATGTACAAACAGTGGTATAAAGCTACCAGTGTTTGTAAAAGAGAAATGTTCACCGTGAGCAGTGGAAAAGTTTTATGGCACCAGTGAGCATTAGCTTGTTCTTGTAACATGTCAATTCAATTAGTGGTTCACATTTGTCGTTCGTACTACCTGTTTGATATGAACTAAACTACAGGGAATATAACCATTCAGTGAAAAGAAATTCAGATAGCTGAAACTTCCAGATATTTGGTAGCAATTCTAAATGATTACATTTGTGTAAAAAATAAGACCTGATGAAACTAGTAAGTCGTTTGTCAATATTAACGTTCATGATATATGTCGGAATTATTGTATATAGTTTGAAAGGAATTCGTCATAAAATATGTATATTAATATTACTTCTATTTTAAAAGCAATTTATTAACAGACGTTCGACAGCTGGGTGGTCGAACTGTGAAACTTACTCTGATAATTCCAAATTCTTATTCCCAAAACTGAAATTCACTAATAAGTAGGAATTACTGATTCAGTTTATGTATGTAACCAAGAATACAGCTCAAGAACTAGTGGGAGAGAAAAACTCTTTTATCCAGTGATCGTTTGAGAAAATCTGACATAATATACTCCCACAGTATTTTAATTTCTTGTTATGAAAAAGAATTTCAACTTAAAAATCACTATCAATAGTTAATAAATCAGCACAAACTGGGGTTAATCATAATGGCTGTTCAGCATCCGCAGCAGTTTGGACCAGATGAACTGTTCTACGAGTTTAACTGTTTGTTGGAAAGTCTCCTAAAATGTGACCAAACAAATAAGATTCGATGTTATCTGTGGCAGCGTTCGTCGTAGTACACCGAATTGATTCATACAATGCTTCAAGAACCAGTGAACATGTCCTTTAAGTTTTATGCTTTTTCTTTCAAATGATATAATGAAATTATAGTAGCAGTAGTGATGAAATGTAGCGGAAATGATACCAATAATAGTAGGTTAAATATAATAATATGGTCGGGTGCGATAGAAGAAGTTAGTGAATTTTGCTACTTAGGAAGTAAAATTACAGCCGATGGCCGAAGCAGGAATGATGTTAAAAGCAGAATAGCACTATCGAATAGAGCTTTTACTTTCAAATATTGATCTAGCACTCAGAAAAAAACTTTTTAAAACTCTACGTGTGGAGCACGGCACTTTATGGTAGCAAAGCACGGACTTTAGGAATACCAGAAAGAAGGAAAATTGAAGCATTTGAAATTTGGAGCTATGAAGCATTTGAAATGTGGTGCTATAGATGGATGCTGAAATTTAAGCGGACAGAAAAAGTACGAAACGTACGAGGTTTGTAAATGATGGGTGAGGAAAGAAGTTTGTGGAAGAGTCTTACAGAAAGAAGAGATAGGATGATAGGTCATGTTTTGGTACATGCAGGATTGGCTAACTTGTTATTGAAGGGAACAGTCGAAGGTAAGAACTGTAGAGGAAGACAGAGATTAGAATATATGAAACAGATAATTAAGGACGTGGGTTGTAAGGGGCATGTTGAGATGAATAGGTTAGCACAAGATAGGAAGGGATAGAGGTTTCCCTCAAACCAGTCGAGAGACAGAAGACAAAAAAACAGTAGCATTTTACTACTAGTAGGCTTACTACATTTATCAGTTTTGCATGAATATGCTCCAGACCGTAGTACTTAAGCTGTATACTATACTGTGACGGCAAAAGTATACTCTATATTTACCCAGCGATCACTACTTTTCCTTGGGAGAAGTTGCCGTTGCAAATCCTTAGAAGTCACTGCAAAATCGGTACTTCGATGGTTTGCACAATCGTATTAGCAAATGCTGAGATGAATGCCAATTTAAGTTTCAAAAATTATTATCTATTAAAGCAAACAAGACAAAAAAATTGGAACAAGACTTCAATTGCCTGTGGACTTATTGGACCCCGTCTCGTAGAATCATTTGCCTTTAATGATCTTATCCCAAGTTGAGCCGTATATAAAAAAAGATGGATATGCATAGTTTAGACAGTAACAGCATACTAGAGAGTGGAAGTACAGGTATTATGAAGTACGTGTTGGCACGACACTACGACTCAAAAGAAACTAACGATACTACCATGATGCAATCAACCGGTGGAGTTGACGTCAGTCTCATCATCAGAGATACTGCGTACAAAAAAACCCGTTTAGCATTGAGCGTGTATAACCACGGAAGCGGTCTCCGTAGCAACCGCTGACCTTTCAACGCTCCTACAACCCAACACACGGATCGTGACCTCCGCAAAGTAAATATGTCACAGGTAGCTGCCCAAGTCGAGCTATTCAGACAATACTTTGACGTCCAACATACGACCACAATTACTTTTTCAACTGAAATCATAGTTTCGCGGTGACCAAACACGTCAAGGTCACCTTTCATTGAAGATCATGGTCAGGTGGGAAAACATTTGAATTATAGCCCATCAGGTCCTCAATAAACGACTAATAATTCATGAACAACGCATTTTTCTTCTCAAAATTAAATTTCACAAATTTAGAAAGTGCTTTTGGAATAAAATTGAATTAGTTTACATTAGATCCCGAATTTATAGATGGGAGAGTATTGAAAGTCGTTGAAAAAAATATGTTATTCTTTTAAGTTACTTGAAATAATACTTCGAAATGACACGGTCATGATTTATTTAGTGCTAACCAAGCAATTGTTTAAAGCTTCATTAATAACACAGGTTTACGTTTTTGTTTTAATATATATTTAATATTTGTTTGGATAATAGCATTTTCCCCCGACACGAATTCAGTTTACTTAGACGATTCAGGAGAGAGATTACAGTAAATAGGGAAATTTTCCTTAAAGCCTGTGCGAGTCTGTTAAGTTCTAAAACTTGTGTTGCCATGAAAAATTCTTAGCCTTGTTGAGTATCGAACCGGCGACCTTGGTCACGCTGAAACAAAAACGTTCCCTGACGCAGCTGGGGTGTGCTCGTGATCGAGAAGAATACGCGCCTGCACCAAATTAAGTATCGATTATAGATGAGATGAGACCCTCCAGCTAACAAGCTCTAACTAGTACTATAAGCGCCGGGGAAAATGGTAAACGCTATGCGAAATACCAGGCCATCAAACGGAACACAATGTGATGTTCTTAACGCAAAACTAATATGGAATCAAATACATGTACAAGTAAGGAAACTACGAAGCAACTGCAACATTTGATATACTAATCGAAATACGTCACAAAAAAAAGAAATAGTAATCATAGCGTAAAACACACGAAAATTTCGTATTACATTCGTAATCTCCGGTCATTATTTGAACATAAGACCACTTACCGTAAACACTCATACAAATTTTACAAGTCACTGCCGCTGTTCAAATTATACTGAATCGAATGTCACATGGCAAACCGGCGGGCTCAATGGCAACAAATTTATCGTGGTCAATAAGATCATTCCGGCCGAGATACAGCGTGTCAGCTGATCACATGACTCGAGGAATTTAACCCCCGCGTGAACTATTTGGAAGGTGGTTGGTGGGATACTAAAATCCCCTTCTGGCTGCCCGCTCGACGTCCCGGGAGCAGGAGTGGGGGCGGCGAGGCGACACACGCACCGAATGCTACCGAAGTCCGACGAAGTCATCCGAAGCTCTCGGAGCCGCGTTGCCTTGTTGCTCGACTCCTAATTATTTTCTACTCACTACAATGGCAATTAGGCACTCGTTGTACCAACTGGGATCCCATGAAGCTTGACGTTAAACATGTTTCTACAACTGGACGTATATGGAGAAGAATTAGAAATACTTTGCAGATTCCCACTAAAGTTTTTATTTCACTTTAACAGGAAACAATATCAAATTTGAAGATAACATTTCTCGGCAGGATTTGCAATTATTTTTTCAGTGGAACGAAACTGACTACGACTATTTTTTAAAGGCCAAAATATCTCGACTGCAGTTCCGATATATCGAAGATCACGAGATTCGTTCAGAAGTGTTGTGCACACATTTCTGGATAGGCGTTAGCGGAAAAATCTACGGCTGCTGTCCAAAAACTATATATTCTTAATTAAAACTTAAAAAGCGTTAGAAAACCAATTTCAACTCTGACGCCTGTCGGAAACAAAATTCGCATATGCTTACGTACTGGGAGGGCAAATCATCAACAATGAGCAGAATTGTTATAGTTGGTAGTTGGTGTGTAAGCGTGTGTTTTGAGGCAGCTGGTTGCAGAATGCCCGGGCCCTCACCCCTATTCGGGGTTTCCTCATCGATCCCAGGCCGACCCGGCGAGCCTGATTGATGTTTTCAATGTTTTCACTAACCTGATTCACGCTAGGACAGGTTCACAAACAACATCATTGTGTAATAAAGTCTTATTTGTGAAAGCAACCGAATTTTAGCTACGCTGATATTGAAGCAATAATGTTAGAGAGAAGGAAGAGTCTCAAACTCGCCTATCACGCAGAGAAGTATAAGAAACATCATTGAAGGCCACGTGCAATTCGCAAGTGCAACAGAAATGTGGGAAAACGTCCACAAGAGTTCTCACTTTGTTCAATGCAAAAAAGTTATATAGCATAAACCATCTAATTCTTACAGATCTTAAAAGTAATCCTTCAATTGACTTTATAAATTAATTTTTAGCCAGTTCATTACAATAAAGGTACATATGCATTACCGCTACTCCTTTCAACTTAACTCAGTTTGTAAATCACTTAAAAAATTTGACTAAAACTTATGTTCATGCCACCATCTACGCTTCCTATTTACTTTAAGATTATAACATTATGAAAACATAGAGCTGCAAGAATAATATGTGCTCCGAAAAGTTCACAACGAGATAAAATCCTTTTCCAGGACTCTGTTAATGAATATGCATTAAAGTTAATACCGTGAAAACATTTGGTTAATTCTCATTGCCTTAGTGCTCGAGATCATAAAATACATGTAATATCATTCTGTTGCTGTGTAATAATGAAACGAACATACACGTATAATATCAAACAGATTTTCAAATTGTGCCCGGTATAATTCGAAACTGAAAATACTTTCTTGTAGTACATATTCACAATTTTCTAATGCACTTCTTACTTAAAGCCAAATGCCTACACAAAACCGAAAGAACATGCATATGGACGTATATTGGATAAGAGCGATGTATCTCGTAATGTATCAAAATATTTCACAAAAATCCAAAAAAGAACATGGATAAAAGCATTACTAATATTTCACCGAGCGGGGCGGTGTAACGGTTAGCGTTGTCGCCTCGCATTCGGGAGGACGGCGGTTCGAATCCCCGTCCGGGCATCCAGATTTGGGTTTTCAATGGTTTCCCCAAATCACTCCAGGCAAATGCCGGGATGCTTCCTTCAAAAGGCCATGGCCGAATTCCTTCCCATTCCTTGCCCCCATCCTTGCCCCCCCATCCTTTCCCGTCTCTAAAGACCTGGATGTTAAAAAGAGACGTAAAGCAGCTACAAAAAAAAAAAAAAAAAAAAAAAAAAAAAAAAAAAAAAACTAATATTTCATTCATTCTCATTTTATTCGGTACAGAATGATTGGTGTCATGCTACCGTGTTATGGACTCGGTGGGAACGTTTTTCTTTTCTAATAACGTAAAAAAAAAAATCATTTACATGATCCGTGAAATACATCAGGACTCAGGGTGTTTCTCCATTTCAGTGAATCAACTAAGTAATGACTATGGCGGAAGCAATATAAAAAAAGGCTCATTTACATTTTTTTATCATATGGAAACATTGCTGAGAATTTCAGTTTATCTGTGTTATAAAATGTACTGATTTTTCATTTCATTTGCACTACTCCTAATTATTTTTCCGGTCATAAAATTTTCTCTGGTCTTAGTAACGTAAACAATCAAATTTCCTTAAATCATTAACACACTACTGTTTCAACTTCTCATCTACGCTAGGAATTACATTATGTGAACCTCAAAGAGTAGAATGATAAGGCCGGTGCTACTACATTGTCTTCTTTGGACACCTAAACGATATGCCATTCACCCAAGGGACGACACCCGCTGAAACTCTGTTTTTACTACCCTTATGTATGGTTATACAAAATGTTATGACGTATCACCCGGTAGCAGGAAAAATTTACGTTTCGTCTCTGATACACCCACTGTTACTGCGTATTTCAAATGCTGCAAACAACGTAATCCCATATGTCGTCGTTAATACTTGTAAGTATTATTTGTTATAAATATTGTTATAAATATTACTATCACGTCTAATTGTTTTATTTATTGCGTCCAATTGCTCAAACAACGCTTTCATGTAACACTATTTAGTCCTTGACAAATCTGACCTCTTTGATAATATCCTAATTATAACTTTTTTTTTTTTACAAATGGTGGCCCCACTGCGCTGTATTATGTCATGATGTTTCTTACGCATCAGATGATGGGTAAGCTCCCTATCGTATCTCTTCAACCGTATTTTGACAGATTCTCATAATTTTTTCCGGATCGGGTAATAATTGTACGCATTTCTCCCTTGTTTATTTCTTCCTTCTTTATCTTGTTCCATCTGTTTTTCTTCTTTCCTTCCATCCTATGTACACCAAAATAGTTGAAGGGAACAAGTATTTTCTCATTAGGCTTATATTTCCGGTTCTTGTACTACAAACCTCAATCATTGTTCACACTGGAAATGAATGTATGTACGATATAAAAATGATTGCAAACTACAATACACTTCGGACCAAAAGTTTTTATGCTTGCCTGAAACCACGTCGTAATATCATGCGGCAATTCATTCCATTAGCTTTCGGAATTAAATACGTCTGTTGAATTTGCTGCATTCCACGTGTTACTCAAAGCATATCTACGCTCCATGCGACCCTCAACTGAGTTCCTACGTCACGAACCGTTAAAGGTTAGTCGAAACTGCGAAGTGTAGTGACGTCATGACCACCAGCGTCGAAGAGCTACAGATGGTGTGGGCTGCACCAATATGAGATAAACGAAATAGGTGTGTATCAGCAATATTTAGTCGATGATGCATGGAATGAGTGATGAATTTTAAATGGTATGCAGAACTAGAATGGATACACAAAGAGGTAGATTGGAAAACCAATTAATTAAATTAATTTATTTCACCTATACGTCAATTGCAATTTAATTTACCGAATTTCATAAAGCGGTCTGATTTATTTAGTGAATAATACACCATTTTGGCATATTCAAAGGCTCTTTACCAGTCTGTTGCGTCTGCGACTTGCTTTGTGTTGGTGTATGAAGTACTTTAGAATGCTTCGGTACGGAGTGGACTTCTGTACGCAGTACGATTACTGGGCTACGACAGAAGCGGATTTTTCAGCCAGTAAGAAAATATGTCAACGGGTCATAAAGACGCATTTAATTACAATTCACAGTCCAAATTTTGCACCCCACCCTAATCTCATGACTAACATAGAAGATATCGTCGGAGTGCCATCTAATACACGCCAAAACATTAGTTACAGACTCGACGGGATAATGCTTCAGAAATAAATTCATACTATGATTATAATGTCAACGATTTATTATGATGATGGTAATGAATAATTATAAATACACTGATTTTTGACGAATACAATGAGGCAGAGTGATAATCTGTTTCTATATTAGACTTTGGACATTAACTTTCTGGTAGTTTTTTCACCTATGCTCCTGTAGACAATCTGCAACTACACATAAACCATGTACTGCACTTTTTTTATTTATGGCTTTAAGCCTCGTCGACGTCGTGGTCATTAAAGGTGGGAAAAGAACGGGAAGGAATTCGGCCATCGCCTTTTTGAAAGAAGCATCCCCGCATTCGCCTGGAGTGATTTGGGGAAACCATGGAAAACCCAAATCTGGATGCCCGGGCGGGGATTCGAACAGGCGTCCTTCCGAATGTCAGAACGTTAACCATTCACCCACCACGCTCGGTCGCGTATTGCAGATTCATTTCAATAATTGTAAATTAATGTATTGAGTAGTAAGGAAAAACAAAGTCGAAATCGTTCTAACAATACAACATTTACGTGAGTCCTTCATAAGAAATCCACTTCCAGGTGTTCCACGGCAAAATATTGTTATGTGGCATCCCTTCAAGCCGCCAAAACTCGTGATTCGTCATACGATTCTTTTTGGAAACATGTCAATGGGGTGGCAGCTTTCTAGTGACAACTTTTTGCCCCAGAGTCTTACATTTTTTTACTGTAAGATAGCGGAACCACTTAGCGCAATTTTGAATGCAAGTATACTATAGTTTGAATTTTCCAATATTTGTAACGTCATGTCAATTTTTATAGACCCATCGCATTGCTTATAACCTCAAATGGTGCAAATGCATGAGTGCATTTTTCTAAGAAATACAAAAATCAATAACATTTTCAGTTGAAACAGATTTAAAGCTATGTTGTCATATCCGTGGATCAACATATAGACAGCACATGACAAATACTTTGGTAGATAAACCAACTTGAACCACTAGTCGACAACCTGAAAGAGAAAATGTAATGGATTTTAGTGAAAATACACTATATTTGCGTCTGAATTTTTACTCTATTTTCACTGGCTGACAGCTTAGTTCTCACGCTGCAGTCTTTGAGTATCACAATATAGTTTGAGTTGACGAGATGGAGAAGTGACAGCTATGAAAGAATATCCACCTATGGTGTACCTATTATACTCGTCAATTTGTGTTGTAATTACTTTGCTTCTTTATGGAACAGTTTCTCACACGCTTAATGTTTATATGTCTGGTTATGACGGCAGATATATCAAAATTCTAATAATATTGATCGTTTTGAGACATCAACACAGTCTTTACTGGTATATTTATAAAGTGATAGCGAAGGTTTCGCCCTTATTTACAAACCATATAAATCTTTCATGACTTTGTTTAGGGATAACTCAGTTGAGCTATCCAGGATTATGGAAAAATTTCATCATCCATCGGCAGTTTGGCACAAATATTTTCTGATATTGTGGTATATAAGTAATAACTATTACAGGTGTTAATTATTCATCTTTGAGCCTCATGTTATTAATCTTGTCAAAATACACAAGTTAATACCTTCAAGACAAATCAGTGATTTGTAGAATATCTTTCATTCAAGGCATATTGTATTCATAGTTTATGATACATAGCCGTCACATGTTGGCCCCTATAACGACCAATAGCCTTTCTCAGATCTTGTGATTCTAACATTATCACGTTTTGTGATTCTAACATTGTCACGTTTTGAACTTTGCTGGAGTGGTAACCTTAATTCTGCTGTATTCGGTTAAAATCAGTGTGCTGCTTTTGTCTTCACAGGATGATCTTGTAGTACTATGTCATTTTATGTTGTAATTGGAATTGAACAGTGGAAATATTTCAACTTTTTGATGCTGGTATGTTCCCTCCATACTGCATTCTTCATAGTTCTGTTAACTAAGTAGAGTATGCAGCTGTAGTAGACTCTTGGTTTACCATAGCCACCGTTTGCTTGCAAAGTGAGGCAATAGTTAATGCGATGCAATGCTGTCGTTGCGACGAAACTTATCACTTATCACTAAGGTTCGGATCTTTATGACCTAAAAAATAGAGAAATATGCAGGCAAACATGACCTTAGAAAAGGGCAAATATGACCTAAAAATGACAAAATATGAACGAACATTCGTTACATTAAAACATGCTCAATTACACATAATTTATTTTATCTAGTACCTTCGCTTTCGTGTTTCCAGCATAATTTTCTTGCACTCACTGCACCAGTGGGAATTAAATTATTTCGAAAATTACTTTCATGTTCCGATAGAAGAATAGATTACTAAATTTTTACTTTTAAAAATGGAATTTATTATAAACTAGCTCGTACCCGCGACTTCGTACGCGTGGATTAAGAATTTTTTTTGCCAGAATTAAATATAGAACGTTGTTGGTAACGAAGGATTGGTCCCAAACAACATCGAGTCGGAATAATATGACAGGAAAGCTATCACTATATCATTCTACCGTCGAACCTGTCTCTTGAAGAGAATCAATTTCCAACATATTTCTGTCACCATTCGATAAGGTCTCAAAATTTCGTGACTACAACTGTTAATCATAGTGGAAAAAATATCCTGTGCCATTCATACAGATTTTCTTATCAAATTCCATCTATATCGATATAGCCATTTAGTCGTCAAAACGTAACAAAATGACAGAGACTTATTTCCGTATTTATAATACTACTATTACTGCGGTTGACACACACTGACTGCGAACAACACCTGAGGGATCATTATAACGTAAAAAAAGTGTACACCTACAACATTGCAAGACTACCTACGATTTGTAATATCTACAGTTTTTGCATCAAACCAGTCTTAAGACTGACGACAGCAAAAAAAAAAAAAAAAAAAAAAAAAACCACATTCAATCCGAATAACCTACGGCCCAAGCCTGACTCTTACTATCAAAAACAATTTTGAAAAATCTTAGCCTCCTCGGAGGTTTGAACCGGAGACCACGACATTTGTAGGAAAGCACTTTAACCACTGAGCTACCTGACCGCTACACGAGAAAACAGCACAGAGACGACCATATCCAACGCTTCTGTCAATCGCCTTCCAGTAGTATTTCGAAATTATGAGACAACATGTGTTATTTATACAAATAATTTTTCAACCAAATGTAGACAGTATTTTTCTCCTTGTTTCAAAGGATAAGTGTGCAAAGTTTCATGGAGATCGGATGAAAAATGTGGATTTGTATGAAGAACAAACAAACAAACAAACATACATACATACATTCATCTTTATATATATATAGATTTGCTGTGGGTTAGTGTATATACCGTTGTTTATTCTTGTTTGATGCCAGCATTGCAGTTAGCCTGTATCACCAAATACTTTTTCAAGTTCTTGAAGACTTAAAACTGTCTTGTACTTTGAGAATCTACGTTTGGCTTCGGAATGTCACGGGAGCGTACTTAAACAGAGTCAAGTCACTGCAAATTGATTGTGGGTCATCTTCAGTCAAAACAGATTGTTTTATGTTCAGTATTCCCACTAAACACTGTATCAGGTTTGTTCTTTAGCGCACTAGCCACACTGCCCCCTGCTTGACATGTCTCGGTGAACAGTTTCCACACTTTTAAGCCTTGCTGCATAGTCGAGATTATAATGCGGGCGGAACTTTTACGCTTAGAGAGTAACGATAACGTATAATCTAATCCTCGACTGGTGAATTCTGACCAATTCAGTGACAATTAGTTTTATTTTCTCTACAAATTTATAACAGGAATACATTTCTGTGAATAATTATCTTAATTTCTTCTCATCTATAACTTCTAGTGAACTTCCGGTACTATTAAATAATTACTAGATTTCTACTGAAAATATGACCATAAATACTATCGTAATATGACCGAAACTTGGAAAAAATGGCGTGAATATATATATATATATATACAGGGTGTTACTAAAAGATACGGCCAAACTTTCAGGAAACATTCCTCACACACAAACAAAGAAAATTTTTTATGTGGACATGTGTCCGGAAACGCTTACTTTCCGTGTTAGAGCTCATTTTAGTTTCGTTAGTATGTACTGTACTTCCTCGATTGACCGCTCGTATTGTGGACGGCTGTGATACAATACGCCATTCTCCAGGGCTGCATCAGCGCATCAGGGATTCCATGCGACGGAGGGTGGATGCGTGTATCCTCGCTAACGGAGGACATTTTGAACATTTCCTGTAACAAAGTGTTTCAAGTCACGCTGGTACGTTCTGTTGCTGTGTGTTTCCATTCCATGTTTAATGTGATTTCAAGAGAAGTAATAAAATGAGCTCTAACATGGAAAGTAAGCGTTTCCGGACACATGTCCAAATAACATATTTTCTTTGTTTGTGTGTGAGGAATGTTTCCTGAAAGTTTGGCCGTACCTTTTTTGTAACACCCTGTATATATCTTAGCGGTGTTGAAGGAATATTATAATTACCGAAAAAACAATAGCAAAACTTAATGTCGTGTTCGTGTGGACAGTGCAGCAAAATTAGGCGTGCTGGGGATATGGCAGCAGAAGACCGACGCGAGAGCCTCTGCTGTCGGCTGCATGGTTTTACCTGGGATGGTGGACCATACCTGACTGGGAAACAGTTGCGTCAACAGACCAGTCATCATTCGAATTTGTAAGAGCTGATGGTATGATTCGAGTGTGGCGCAGATACCACGAGGCCATGGACCAAGGTTGTCAGGAAGGCACTGTGCAATCTGATGGTGGTTACATCTTGGTGTGGGGCTGTTTTTATATGGCCATTGACTGAAAATGGATATGTTCAGCTTCTTGGAAACTATTTGCAGCCATTCTTGGTCTTGATTTGCGCGATGCCGGGGGTTGTGGATTAAGAGAGAAGGGCAATGACGTTTCACGAGCTGTGTTAGGAGCGCAGGAGGTGTGGATCACACTATTGTTACCTACAGCCATCATTGGTATGAAACGTCTCGACTGATTTCCGAGCTGCAAAGAAACGGCGCGAAGTCACCTCCATTAAAATAAAATGGAAATGAACATCATCATACAGAATTGCAACTAAAACTGACACAGAGATATAAAACCAGAGAAAATAGCCCTCATTAGGCGCGATCTATGGAGACAACTAGGCAAGGACCTTGGCAATAACATCAAGAAGAGGTTTAGTACCGTAAAGATTTATCTGGATGTCAATTAGCACTAGTCTTAAACTCCCATAGAGACGTACTGACGCGACACACGCAGTCGATCCTCCAAACATCACAGAGAAAAACATATTATTCGGATTCCATGTTAAACTGTAGGTCCCCTCTAGAGCTAACACGATGTATACACGTCTACAGCAAAATTAAATACAAAACAAAGGCTTAACGTGGTCCTAGTTGGCCCAAACGAACATAGACCTATATATACAATAAAGAATCATCATTGTCAATTAAAAATGACTTATACTTGCACGTATAATACGTTAAATATAACTGTTTTTCTTGGCTGTAAAAGTATTGCCAATAATAAATTTAAAAAAAAAATCTGTACAGAAGTAACACCCTCCATAATTTTATTTTAGATACTCATACCACGTGTACAGTCAAAAACGTTCTTTTCATCAGAAGCACTTTTTGACGGTAAAGTTTCCACTTCCTTCAAAAGGCCATGGCCGAATTCCTTCCCATTCCTTGCTCCCCATCCTTTCCCGTCTCTAAAGACCTCCCTGTTAGAGATACGTTAAGCAGATAAAAAAAAAATGAGAAACTGCTATATTCGAAGCATTAGCAAGCCCAGTTAAAATAATTGACAAATTTATCTCAAATGATTAAATCTGTTCGTCAGGCAAAAAAAAAAAAAAAAAAAAAAAACTGCTCTTGTGTAGTACTTTACTTACAACTTTACATACAAACTTTAGCCGCCGTTATGAATAAATCAGTAGTTGTTTACAGAGCATTCCGCCTCTATTATTGATGGACCTACAGTTTTATGGAGAGTTCTTAGGGGCGTTCATTAATTACGTAGGGTGAAATGGGGTAGAGGGGTCCTACGAAATCTCACCAAATCTCAGGAAGGAGGAAAAGGGATGGGGGCGACGTTAATCTCACGTGAGCTAGGTCTCAGAAAACTATGAGGTCGACCAGCAGGGGGGAAGGGGTCACGTCATCTTAGGGGGGGGGGCGACCAGATCTCACCAAATCTAATCAGAGGGGGGGGGGAGGCGTCTGGAATTACAGAAAACACCTTACGTAATACATGGACGTCCCGTTAGCGTAGCTGACGTATCCATTGCCAGTGACGAATGTCACCATTGGATATGTTTACCCATCCATGGGAAAGTCTGGGAAGCTGAACTGCGGTGGTTCCCGTTGCCTTCCTTAGCGAGACAGTGTTCCTATGTGATGTGGTAGTGTGCGTGTTGTTTGTGTTGTGGATGAAAAATGAAAGAAGGGAGAGGGTGAAACTCGTTCCCAGTCCATTCAGGCCTACTTTTCTGAAAGACGAATTGGAGGACCCTAAGCTTAACGTCCCCATCCAAAGGACGAACGACCATCAACAGATTCTTATGTCCTCACTCCATACGCACTGCGGAGAGGTTTGGGAGCTAACCCAGGACTCTGGTGGACAAACTGGTTATTAGGAATGTTCACCATCAAGACTCGAGTCAGCTAACCCCGTGTCAGCGCCGGACACCATCACGGAGTGGGAAAAAACTTGTAAAAAACTCCTGGAACTACCGGGATTTACACTGAACACAGTTGTCAAGTGATATAGTTCTTTTGGCCGGTGGTGTCAGCCACTCATAAAAGAGCGAGAACTGACGAAACACATATACAAAAATATTCAATAAAGTGTAAGTGTATTTAAATCCATTTTTATCCGGCCAAGTTCTAGTCAAGGACTAAGTGTATAAAGTCACACATCCAGCTCAAATATATATATATATATATATATGTCATGGATTTTTTTTCATTTATGGCTTTTAAAGTGAGGAACAGCAAATGACAGAAAACACACATTTCCTTGGTAGGATTCGAACCACCGATCCTCGGCTACCAAGACTGAACGTGAACTGTCAGACACTATTATTTTACAGGAGGAATAAACACGTTATGCTACTGCAGTTAGTAGATTTGTGTCTTTCATCACTGTATAGTAAAATCAATTATTTTAATTGTTTTTTTCTTGATAATTCTATTTCTGGTAGAATAAATTTCTAAAAAGATAGGAAATATATAACTTCGGTTCATTCATTTGCTTGTTTTCGCAATGTTTAGCTAGCTATAAAAGAATCTGTAAGGTTAATTGTTGTGAAACACAAGAAATAGTAACTTTTTACAGACAGTAGAAATGAAAAATAATGACGTAAAAGAAAGCAGTATTTTACCAATCGCAGGGATTACAAGAAGCTGCCATAAAGAAGTGAAGATAAAAAATCTGTAAATGTACTGTCAAAGATTGAAGGTTCGTTGATACTGTAGGGGTGTCGTGTATGGCGAAAATAATAACTAACTAAAGCTATTCCCGGCTGTTTGTACAGCGGCTTCAAACCGCTTGCAAGAGGGAACTCGTCCGACAAACTATCCTGATTGTCTGTTGGGAACATACTAAGATATCACAAACAGAACAACACAACACTCATTAGTACGCAGCTTGCAATGTTCGCAGTCACTTGGTAAAACTCAGTTTCCTCCCTAAGGTTAGATAAGCACTAAGCTGCTCCAGGAAGAGCAAAGAAATAAAGCGTAAGTCGATGCTGCCGGATATTAAAGATTTTCCCTAAGGAGTTGACTACACATTGTGTACAAACAAGTCGCAACTCAGATCAAAAACGATCTAGATACATTTCTCTTGCGATGGACTTTTCAGAATATAAGAGGAGTATTTTTATTTAGGATGGCCTGGTGAACCGCCAGTATTCTACCCTTAAACTGGGATCACCACCCCTCCCCTTCCCAGCCCAGGTAACTTTGCGTTTTCTACTGTGTTTTTCACGAACGCACAGTTGAATGTAACAAATTTTAAGTTGTTACGCAGGGGACTGAATCTTATTAATTAAATACCAGTAACTTTACGAAGTTGTTCAGAACCATGATTGCCCAATTCTGAATTTAATCTATTAAACATGAGATGAGAGAAAGTTTTTTGGTGTTTGGTGCTTTTTTAATGCATATTTTAAACAAGCAATAGACTTCCGCTAAACCTTTCTCAAAATTTTCCGTAGATTAACATTTTCCTTCGGGCCATATAACGTACTGTAATTTTTGTTTCATTCATCGCCACTTTCTTACGATAGAGTTTGTTTCTCCGAAATCACCCAGTAGATGTTAGCCTTCTTGAATGAAGTGAGGGAGATTGCGCGCTTGGAAATGCAGATGAAGTGTTAAGAGGGAGATCAGGGCTGATTAAATGAAGAGACAGCGGCTTACTAAGCTCATTGCTTGAGTCCAGAAGTGAAGTTGTTGTTAGAGAGAATCAAAACACTTGTGTAGTTAAATATCTTTCTGCAGCAAAGATAAGTCACGCCAGTTATTCAATATACAGCTGGCATATGTTCACATAGCCATGCCTCTTCTTTTTCTTCTTCTTCCAGGAGAATGCCAACATTACATACTCTTATTCGTCATCTCAGTTCATCCATTCTTCTTAGTAGTTCATACCATGTTATTCCCTTCCGTTCTGATCTTTTATATTAATAATGTCTTCTTTAACCTTTAGTTTTCTACTCGTGATTTTATTTGATATTACATCTAAGCTCTACATAAAAATTACATGGAATATTAGTTACAAATCAGAAATTAACATGACAACTGAGGTTGAGCTATTTAAGATAGATATCAATGTGAAACCAAATTTCCAGCAATCTTTCAATATTTTTTTGAAAAACTCTTTCTTATAGCTTTTTGTAACCAGCGTGGATGGATGATGGGAACGTTCTGGCCTAGCATTCGGGAGGACGCGGGTTTGAATCCTCGTCCGGTCATCCAGATTTGAGTTTTTTTTACCAATTGTCCCCCAAATGACTTCAGACGAATGCCAGGATGGTTCCTTCAAAAGGCCATGACCGAATTCCTTCCCATTTCATGTACCTCGTCCTTTCTAGCCTCAGATGACCTCGGCGTTAAAGAGGCGTAAAGCCATAAGCAAATAAATGAATAAATCGGCTTCAGATTATTTTTACCTGCGCATTTGTCTTTTGTGACAAGAAAAACAACCAGTTAATATGAAATGGATCAAGTAATTTTCTTAAAAAACGTATTTCCTTTGGCAAATTTTCCGAATTTGATGAAAGATGTGGGTGAGCTGGCAAATTCGATAATTGTCAGTCGGTTCGTATTGTTTAACTTGGTGATGATGATTAAAAATCAGAGAAAGTGCTTTATTTCACTCCATATGTGAAGTTAATTTTATATTCTACACTTGCAACAGCAATAATAGAATATTTCCGTTATTTTGTTGTAATTTAAAAGATGAATAATTACATACTTTTGGTAATAAAAGTTACTACTCCAATACACTAGAGCAAAATAACACCCTCCTACCGTTCGCCATCACAATCGATGGCTATGGTTGATTTTGCGATTGGTCAATTCCACGAACCATGTCACCATCCACAATAACACTAACGTGTCTCAGGGCACTATTTCCACACCGATATAGTCTGTTCTCTGGGGACTTACTCTCAGAACGTCATTAACTAATATTATGTAAACTTCAAAAGTCAGTGACAAAGCAGATGACCAGCCAGTAACAGTGTCCCTCCCCCTCCCAGACACACAGATATGTGAAATGTTCTAGGCATTACAACTTGAAGATATTAACATAAAGAACAAGAATGTAAACGGAAATAAATTGGACGATTATCATATACTGTGTTAACCAACATCTAAACCTTAGGAAATAAGGCGTGCGGATACCTAGTTAAAATTGAATATGGTCATGGTAGTTTCTATTCTGAGACATTTGAGGGTAAGAAAAAAGCTAAAAGCTGGATACGTGCAGCAGGGCGAAATTTCTAAGGTCTGTGAAGAGAGGATCCAAGCAAAATCTAACAATAAATAGGGAAGAACTGGAAATATTCAGTATAAATAAAAAAAAAATTAACACAGGAGCCAATGGGGAAACCAACTGTACAGAATGAAAGATGCATGACTCTCTGAAGAAGTGAACCAATACAGCCCTAACAAAAGGTGGAATTTGTCCTGAAACCGGATCATGCCAAGAACTGTAATTCATGCAAATTTTCAACGTGAATTTGTTAGTTGTTCCTGTTATCGTACCAGCTAGCCAACAAGTGCAACCGAAACCTGCTAACTACGGCTCTTCCTTAAAATATAATCATCAGTCTTTCGACTCATTTGATGTCAACTTTTACCTCTTTATATTCTCAGAAACACTCTTAATTCTTATATACACATTCCAACATTTATTATTAATTATGTTATCAATAACCCAATCCTTTCTTTTCATCTGTAACCTCGACAAACAAATATATCAATTTTACGCATGAACAGCCGTCATAACTCTCTTTTTTCTAAATAATATTTTTCAATTTTCTTTCCTCATCGACATTTTTTTTAGAGCGGGTTCAATTCATAATTTTGCACCTGTGTTTCAAAATTCTTCTGTGGACTTATTTTTTTTTTTTTTTTTAAGTTTTTTTTTTAAGTATGGCCTTCGGTCTTTTCGACCATTTAGCCAGCTCCAATTTGTTTACGTTGCAACTGCTGTATCAGAATTTCACTATCATATTGTGGACACTACAGTGAGGACAACACAAGACGAACACAACACTTATTAGAACCACCCATGCCCGAGGCCGGACTCGAACCGGCGGCCCTTGCAATGCGAGGCCAGCGCGCTAGCCACTACACTGCCAGGACCGGCGCCTTATTTCTTGTGCTACCTACTGAATCGCTAATCGTTGCCTTTCCTCCTGTGATTTATTCAACCAATTGTACACAGCTACGAAGACCGTACTATAAGCTGTAGGTGGTGCAATCATGCTACTGTCAAAAAATGAGACAGATCATTTTTAAGTCATTGACACACTTTTCAAACTGCTTGCTCTTACGCGCGCTTATTTTGGCTTCTCCATTGAAATCCATTTTGTGAACATACATAGCATGGAAAAGTGGTTAATAGTAATTGTTAAATAACTATTGTCGATGACTTGAGAAGACATCAATGCAATCTGCAATGGACAAAAAAAGTGTAATGTAGCATCACAAAACTTAACTTGAATCACCACTATTAAAGTGAAGCATACAGAACATAATTGATTTAAAAAATTAAAAAGAATTGAGGGGCTCAAAATAGCTCTACAATATTTCCTACTGAGTAATCTTCAGTGTCTATTAAACGAGGTTTCAAAAGCAGGCTTTAATGTTGTGCCCAGATCATTTTTGGCAAAAACAACAAGACAAATTACAAGAATGGTTTCGAGTCCAGTGTGAAAAAAAGGGACAGACATTTGTATAGCCACTGAATGCTGTTTAGAAGTTTGCTTTTACACCTGTTTTAAAAATAACAGTCATTGATATTAACTGAAATGTGACGTTTATAATTATGTGTTACGAAATTATGACAGCTCAAAATTTTGGTAAACAAGGAAATAAAACAAATCAAAGTTTTTGCTGAACGCTAACGATATTTTTTGGCTTTTACTATTAATATAGGAGTGACGAATAAAATGTCTCTCCAAAAAGACAAAAATTGTAATTTAACCAAGTATATTCATTCAGAACATTTTTTAACTAACAACCTGCTGCACATGTTGGTAGTATTACTGATGCGTATAGCAAAGTATGTGTTACTATACATCTTGTCCTCATCTTTACAATGAGCTCTATCAGCAGTAGGTCGCAAAGGATTTGCTATGAAGTAAACGATAAAATTCCTTTGGAGTCATGTTCTGAGCCGGAACGCTACATAAAAAGCGATACACAAAAACCAGCTGTTTCTAGTGCATACTATTAATTTGATTGGGTACTCCTGTCTCTAAAACTTAAGGTTTGGGAGAATAAAGAGCCATAGTGACTGGTGTGGTGGCTCAGTGTCTGACTGCAGATCAAAAGGTCCCCGGTTCGAATTCCGATTTTCAAAGGCTCTTTTCCCAACCATCACATCTGCAACAGCTCGCTATGTAATATGAATGCACGCCCGAACGCTTCCGTAGTTCAAATTCCATTTTAAACAGTAGGTTGCAACGAATCAAAACTCTCTCAATCCGCGGGCGAACCTTTCGGGGATATCCCGGTCAATAATGCCATACGAAATCATTACTATTAAAAGGACCAATAAGAGAAAACAGAAGTTTGCGTGTGAGTGGAAGATTCTATATATAACGTTCTATCCGTTGCGCTAGGTTACTGAGACACAGGACACAAAAATTAGTAGATTCGACAGCAGAAGATTTCTTCTGATGCCAGTTATAGTTCCTCACTGACGCTCATTTGATCTATCTTCAACAACGTTGTTCTATTTCCCTAGTTGAAGGAGTTCTCTACTTTCTTATAGCATTTCAACCAAAATGATTAATTACTTACTTACCACGTTCTCGAGAAAATGAAGGGCCTGGAATTCTTAACAGGTGTTAACTAGCAACACAGTTATTGGCTTTCCCGGAGTTTCAATAATCGAAGGAGATGTTGCCGCAGCGTGATGAATTTACTTTGTTAGTTAACACTCCCTTTAGCACCCAAAAAAATAAATTCGTAAATCCATTTTTTATACCTGTCATCGTTATGATCTCAAACCCCGTGTTGTACCTAGTGTGAGCAGTATCTAATTGAACGTGGGTTTGATCTCCGATCTGGTTATCCATACTTCGGTTTTCCATGGTTTTATAAACATAAAATCAAATGGTAGGACGGTTTCTTCAAAGAACTATGGCCGAATTCCTTCTCGATGCTTGCACCGTAGAAGAATAAAAATTGATAGTTGCAACAGAAATTAAAAAATAGTGAGAATCGCCTGCAGTAAAGAAACATTAAATCTCAGCAAACTGCATAAATGGTAAGTTTGGTAATACGTTGTTTAAAAGTAGCAGCAATAACGTTTCGCTAATCCGAACAGAGAAAGACATTCTTCTCTAACAGTGTGATGAAATTTTTAAAGATGCAAGGTAGAGTAATTCATTAATGTGAATAACACGATGGATATCATGGAGACCTGTTACTACTGAATGAGTAAACCAAATAGACAGGAATGTCTGTTCGGCAAGTTTTCATGTTGTAAGGAAAGATCTTGCAGAGTGTAAAGCGTCGCGTAACATCAGACAGGATAAGGTTAAAGAGTGAATGCATTCCAGTGGAAGCAGCGCCGGGTTCAAAGGGCTATTTCCTTTGATTATGTTGGAATAGGGAAGCATCGACCCCCTATTGGCTGCTACAGTAGTGACATACGGTAAACAAGTTCATCACGCGGTCACAAAGCACGCTAGCCCACACTTAAAACAACCACAGCTTACACAAAACACATTATCAAGTCCGTTGTATATACTGCGGTTCTTTCAGTGACACTAATATTATAAATGCGAAAGTTACTCTGTCTCCCCGCCTGTTTGCTGACTAAATGGCAAAACCAATATTGAAGAAATTTGATAAGGAAATACTATCAATCATTAGGAAGTGCATAGGATAATTTTTTTGGTGTAAATAATATATTTTGTCACCAAAATTTTGAAAATCAGTGTAATGGTGACAGGCAGACAGATTGCATGTGTTAGTCGCTGTAAAACTCAGGGTTTGCTTCTCTCGCAGTATGAACTGTTCATAAATTTCGTGTGCAGACACCACGTATTATATAGTATAAAATATAAATGTGGAGTTTATACAATTCTAAGTCGAAGCGTAAGAATTGGCAGGTAGCAGCTAGTATTTATAAAATAAATTTCCTATGGTTATATTACCATGAAACTTTGAATATAAAAGTACTATCACAGATTCTCTGAATATAATAATTAATCATCCATATTATCCTTGTTGAGAGGAAATCAGCCAGTATAAATCTATTTTCAGGACATAGCTATGTCTAATAACGTTGTGCTAAGCTGTTTAGCTCTAATCTGAGAGGTCCGTATATCAAATTCCGTTTCTGCTGCTATTTTTCGATCATTTAAACTGTCTTTATGTTCTGAATGTGAAGCAACCGCTGTGTTTCCACATCAAGCTATGGGTTTTACTTCCCCGTAGTACTAACTGATTAAACAACGATAGGGCCCTCTCGCGTACACATTATGACTGCAGGGGATTTATTTATATGAACTTGATTTTAGTAGTCCCCTGGATTTATGGAATATCAATAACAGAAATCTAAGGTAAAAATAATCATTCCGATGCTTCGTGCAGTAATCTGTTTTTACCAAGTGGGATGATGTTACTCAATATTTTTTTGGTATCCTCTATACAGTTGACAGTATGTTGCATTATTTTGTGGATGATATAATTTTTCAAAGTGTAATGTCGGCAATAAAGTTCCGATGATGATTTTACAAAAGGTAACTGTACAGCCATATCTTAAGTAAAAACGGGGTATTCTAACTAAGGTCCCTCACAACTGGAAATACGTAGTGGTCACATAGTTTAGTGATTAGCACGCATGCTAACAAAGGTCCAAGTTCTAGGTTCAAATCCTAATGTGGCTAGAACTTTTGAAATGATCTGTTTGACTATATGTGATGTACCCGGACGATCCGTGGTTGGGATAGTACGTAAAAATGTAGGTCCCGGCACAACAAAGACTGCTCTGTCTCCAGGCTGTAAGACCACACAAATTTACTTTTCTCTCACAACATAGTTATGTACAATACCTTAAAACTGCTCTGGAGAATTATCCCTGAAGATAATTACAGAACAGTGTACAGAACACAAGTATACCGCAACTTCTAATGGTAATGAAAACGGTTTGAATCATCTTTTTCCAGAAATTGTTTAGTGTGATATTTCCAGTATAAATTGCTACGCATCATCAACTTTCTTTATTCCTTTTAACTTAACAAATTTTCCGGACATTATAAGTACACTACTCTTTATGAAAATTCCAACACACAGAAGGAATGGTCTGAATAACTCGAAAATCGGGGTTGTGTATAACATTGTAGATATAATAAGTGATTAAGATTGCAGAGTGTAGCGTACATGTAGGCCCAGCAGTGCCCTTTACTTGGTAACCGGACAGATTAACGTTACGCCTCGCTCAGTTGGTGCAGAACATAAACCAAAGTGGAAACGTGGAAACAAGTGCCGGTATGCCTCGTCGACGTTAAAGGGTCAATATCAGCACGTGACTGAGTTCGTACGTGTTAGAATGATTGGTATCCGGGATTTGTCGCCCCGTCACATTGTGGGTCCCACAGGTAAACTGCTAGTACAGAGATGCGAATGTGGAGCCAGTGGATAGAAGAGGGTCGCACACAGCGACGAGGTGATACTTTACCACACAGTGTGACCACAGCGCGGGGTGGCCGCCATCTTGTCCGCATGGCCGTAACCGACAGAACAGCTTCGTCCACAGTTTTGGACATGTCTGAGTCGACGGTTTGACACCGTTTGCTGAGGGCCGGACTGGTGCCATTTATCGGCTTCCATTGACCAGAAACCATCAACGCCTCAGATGGAAAGGTTAAGTGAACGCCCTCACTGGGGTACTGAGTGGCAAAATGTATGGTTTCCGGACGCGTCTCGCTTCTACGTGCACTACAATGATGGCGGCGTACGTGTTAAACGCTACCGTGGTGGACGCAATCGGGCAGACTGCAGAGTTGACAAACGCCAAATATGATAGTTTGGGGAGCTACTGGCTATAATATGCGATCTAACCTCAAATGTATTAAGGGTAGTCTGAACAGTAACCACTACATCAGCTCGAGGCACATCCCCTATTCAGCAGAGTAATGCCCAGCTTCGTGTGGCGAGGAAAGCGCAAGTACCCTTGCTTCCTGGGCGTGCACGTCCGCTTGATATGTCGCCCATCGGACATGTTTAGGATATGGTCGGTCGGCAACTTGTTTCTTCTCTTCTTCCTGCAACCACTGTCGATGGTATGGCAATGTACTTCCCAGCAGTGTATCCATGCTCTCTTTGATTCTATGCCACGATGTCTACAGGCTTAAATTGAAGCACGTGGCATCGTCACACCGTACTGAATTCTCACGGTTAAAGTACAAATATAGTTGGGTAATTCTGATAGTCTATTTACTGCCATGTCCCTATTCTGTGGAATATACAGGGCGAGTCATAAAGGATTTAACAAATTTGGATTGATATAGAAGTTTGTTGAGATAACTTACTTCATTGTAATCACATGTCTCGTTGGTGTTACAATTATCACAAATAGTAGCGTAGGTTTCAAACGGGAGCCCTTATTTGTTTAGATTATATTTTTCAGTAAAGTTTTCTGGCGCTTGGTTTGAACTGCAAGATATGCTTATCTCATTTATGCTCTAATTGTTGGCTACCTAACAACAAAAAATATGTCTCAGTAGACCCTTAGACTTCACAAAAATTTCAGCCAATTGTAGCAAACGACGTCAAAGCAATTTATAATCCAATCTGTCAAATCTACAGCATGAAATCGATCCGTTCCAGAAATCAGACACCTTCTTTGAAAAATTGTACACTGTGTTCGAAAAGATTCGGTTCATTTTGAAGAGAGTAAAAACTCGGTTCCTTCTGTAGAGTACGTTTTTTCTTTTTTTACTTATGGCTTTACGCCTCGTCGACGTCGAGGTCATTAGAGGTGGGATGGGAGTGCGGACAAGGAACGGGAGGGAATTCGGTGATGGCCTTTTGAAGGAAGCATCCCGGTATTCGCCTGGAATGGTTTGAGGAAACCATGGGAAACCCAAATCTGGATGCCCGGACGGGGATTCAAACTGCCGTCCTTCCCGAATTGTACAGTACGTGTTCTTTATAATTGTTCTTGGTATAGGTAGGAGCGTCACCGTCATATAACTGATAATATGAGAATATAATATTACTGAAACAGCTGTTACGACTTCCTGGCTGAGAGGGTCTCTGGATACCAAGTGTTTCTTGCACCCATTATTTAGTAGGATTGTAATTATAACATCAGATTTGCTTTAACCAAATTTATGTATTCTTTGCTCGCTTAATACAGATTTCTAAAATTCTTGTTTTCATTTTAATTGAAATAATTTTGATGCTATTAAAATTCAGCTATTGTATGATTCATTGTGGAATCATCGCTTATTCTTCTTGGATACAAGCAGATGCCAGGTTGTCACCACACAGTATGAATTCTAGTTTTATGAATAATCGCATGGTGATCCTCACTAGCCAGCTACTTCGGGGCTCCCGAAACAACTTTCAGTCCACACCTAGTTTGCAACGAGATTATGTGGTACAAGTAAAAATGTACCACGAGTGAGTTTAAGAAAAAGTTTTATTCGAAATTTTCGTGTGATAAATGTTTTTTTGTGATTCTAACTGGGAATCATTCGCCGCAAGAAGAAAGTGTGTTCAAACAGATAGTGAACGGAAATAATCAAGTTTTAAAATCGTGAGCTTAACATATGCGTTGTATGAAAGTGCAGTAACATTTTAGGATTGCGCCACAGAAGGTATCTACAAGTTCCGCATTTTGTTGTATTCCAGAGGACTGGAATGTGCCATAGTAGTAGCAATGCGTAAGGGAGAGGAGACAAATAGGCTTGCGAGCTACAGACCCATTAGTTTGACTTCAGTAATGGGCGAGTTGATGGAGTGTTGTAAAGCCAGCTACATTGGAAAAATCAACGAGGAAAAGAAGTGGTTTTTAAGTCATCAGTGTGGATTTAGAAGAGGTAATTCATGTGAATATCAATAGGTTGTGTAAAAGATATTTCAGATGAAATGAACAATGGAGCTCAAGTAAATAATGCCAGAAAGGATCTTTCTAAGGCATTTGGCAGATTTAGCCATAGAATAGTTTTACATAAGGTTAAAACCATTGGAATAAACAAAACATGTGTGTTGTTGGGATGAGGAGTTGTTAAGAGTTATGAAACACACAATCAAAGTGGGTAATGGAATATCAAGAGAGTGGGATGTGAAACAGGTATGCCATAAGGTATTCACTATTCTTATGAATGATTCTGATTTTGATCTATACTCATAGAGACTAGGTTGTTTGCAGATGTCGTTATGCTATGTAACAGGATATAATGTAGAGACAATTGTTAGTAAATGCAATATGATTGGAATGGATATAAACTTCAAAAATTCAACTTAATTAGTATACAGACAGGAAAGTAATTATTTTGTATGACTGAAAGGTGTGAAATAATTGCTTGTTGAAGACTTGAAATGTAAATACCTTGGCATAATATTTGATAACAAACTTGACTAGACGGGACACACTGGTCAGGTCGTACGAAAGGGTTTCAAAATCCTTCACTCGTTGCGGAGAGTGATGAGGGGATGTCCTAGAGAAGTAAGGGATTGGGTTACAAAACTTTGGTCAGACCATTGCTTGAATATGGTAGCGTATTGTCGGATCCATATTTTGGGTATCAAATAGAGGAATTGTAGGGGGTGCAATGAACGGCTACAAGATGTCTCTGGAAATTACCGCAGAACACAATCAGTAAGTGATATGATAAAGACGCTGGAATGGGACTCACTGGAAGAAAGGAGGAGGGTGAAGAGAGTCATGGAAGTTTACAAGGCGTATATTGGTGATGAGTAGGGTTTGGATCTTTATGACCAAAATAATAGAGAAATATGCAGGCAAATATGACCTTAAAAATGGGTAAATATGACCTCAAAATGACATAATATGACGAAACATTAAAATTTACTATACGTCAAAACATGCTCAATTATACATCATTTATTTTATCTAGTAGTGCCGCTTTCATGTAGACAGCATAATTTGCTTCCGTTCACTCGTTGCACCATTGGAAAATTAAATTTTAAATCGTTTTGTTGAAGTCAATTTAATTTCAAATAATTTGCAGAATATAACTATATCATCTGTAGTAAAACACTCCTCTCTAGATTCCCTTATGTAACTTCGCACTTTCAGAAAATTTTACTTCCGGCATGGCGGTAAGTCTACTCACTGATCCACTGCAGATTTAACGATGCCTGAAGATATTTCGTTGAGATTATTGATTGACGCGGATCGACAAAGGCATGCTTCATTGTCGAGATTAAAAGGCGTGCAAACATTTAGATTAGAGAGTGAGAATAATGTATAACTTTGATTCTTGACTGGTCAGTTCTGACCACAGTGAAAATTAGTTTTTTTCCCCATCTGTATAGCAGAAGTACAATTCTGTGAATAATTATCTTAATTTCTTGTCATCTATATCTAGTGAATTCCCGGTACTATTAAAAAACTACCAGATTTTTCCTCAAAATATGACCATATGACCATAAATATTATCGAAATATGACCAAAACTAGGAAAATTGTCTGAATTTGTATTTATATGCCATATAAAATACATTTAAATACCAGAAAGGTTGAATCAGTGTTTAATTAAGAATTTCAGCTCAAAAAGAAGGCAGGAAAAAATATGACTTGTTCTAAAGATCCGAATACTAGTGATGAGGCCTGGAAAGATACTGGTAGAAGAACAAGGACAGGTGCATGGAAGGGGAAAAATGTACATGACCACAAATTGGTACGCGATTTCAGGCATACGATTGTGGGAAGATTTTCTTTCGTAGGTAAGGGGGTCAGGGATTGCAGTAAATTACCAAGAGAAATGATGAATAATTTACCGGAAACACTAAAAGAATTTAAAGTTGAAATTAGTAAAGAGGATAAAGTAAGTGGGAAAAGGAAAAGGAAAGAATGTGTAGTCGAAATTGTCACCAGAGCGTGCGCGCCATCGCAATTAAATTAAATTCAGTAGAAGGAATATCACTTGTTTAAAGAATAAAATGTAAATATCTGGGAATTTCGGTTGACAGTAAATTAAACCACGCAGGTCACATTGGGGAGGGTTTCGAGTATGATGTGGGATCCGCATTATGAGTATGAAATACTGCGGATGGAGGAGGCGAAAAGGAGGGCAGCTAGATTTGATCATGGAAACAACCAACCGGTGCAACACGTAATCAAAATGATGAAATAAAAAATCAGGCTGGAAGCCATTGCAGGATAGAAGATGAAGAGAATTGTGAACATGTTGAAGGCATTACTGGCCATAATTATTGGTGGAGGATTTATCAGGAGCATTGTGGTACGGGTAATTTTTATTTTTTCCCTGGCTTTACGCCTCGTCGACATCGAGGTCATTTGAGGAGGGAAGGACTGGGATCAGGAAGCGGAAAGGAATTCGGCCACGCCCTTTTGAAGGAACCATCCTGTCACTCGCTTGGAGTGATTTGTGGAAAGCGTGGAAAACCCAAATCTGCGTGGCCAAACGGGGATTCGAACCAACGTCCTCCCGAATGCGAGGCCAGAGCGTTAGCGCTCACCTACTACGTGCGGTATTGCGGACGGGAAGGGACAACCATGATAGTAAATTTGCAGTTGATCGAAGGTATAAGGCAGTGGGGAAGTTTTCATTTGTATGTAGAGGAAAGACGGACTGGAACAAATTACTTAATTAGATAATAAACAATGTACTTAAACTGTGAATCATTTTAGATAAAACAATGTATGAATCGTAAGTGGATATAATGGGAAATAATCCTCGGGGAATGAGCTCCACCGCAATCACTAATAATAATAAATTATAATAAGTAGCGAATAAACTTTCTCGTGACTCAGTGGTTAAGGCATCTGATTGGAGATGGAAAGATCCCCAGTTCGAATCGCAGTCACGTTTGGGATTTTCAATGACCTTTAACACCTACCTGCATTTCTGGAACAGAATGCCGTGTAATGTGAAGTACGCCAGAATGCTTCCGTGTTTCGGATTCCACGTAAAAATTTAGGATTACCGGGTTAGGTTAAGGCGGCTACGATAGGGGCGGAATACGCAGCCAAATCAAAACCTGTCACCAGATCATTATGACTATACGCGTCTTTTGAAGTAGCGAATAAGCTACAAAATAACTTTCTACTTTTGCTCTTAAAAATAAAAGACGGTATCAGAAGAATGTATATTTGTATCTTCACTGTGCGGATTACATTTTGTGTTAATTCTAGAAGTTGTTTTGTTTCCGAACTATTCTGCACTCTTTCCCACACTATGTACCCCTCCCCCTGTTTCCAACATTCCAGACGGTTCGAGGGAAGAAAGAAGACTTTCTACTAGTCGTTGCGACACAAATAATTTCAACTGCATCCGGAAAGTAATATACAGTACATTACTCTGTAAATTCCAACGTAAAAGCTTCATCTATCTGTACCATCCCAGCCACTGTTAGCAGGTTAATAACATTCCCTTAATGACCACAACATCTGACCACAAACCGTGGCTCCTTCTGTGCATTTCAGATTGTGTTAATTGATCTCTTAAACAGCGCTATAATACTCTAAGTGTGAACAAAAAGGAGGGTTTAAAAATTCAATCAGCAACCCAGTCTCTAGGATCAGGTTCTCGATGTTATGTACCGATCACTCTTAATGTTGTTCCGTATTCAACAAAAGAACCATTTCAAGCACTGAAGCATTAAACTCATACCAGTAGCCAAGTGGTATTTTTCGGATTGTCATCTGCATGACATTGCATTTTACGTGACCGGTAACGCTGGGGCCTGAAGAGGGTCCCCAGCAATCTAGGATTCTAAAATCACTCTAGAAAAATGCCAGGATGGTTCCTTCAAAAGGCCGTAACCAAATTCCTTTCCCGCAGCTAATATCCTCGACGCCGATAAGGCTCAAGACACTAAGAAAGAAAAATTATTTCGTACTAGTTTAAAATAACATGGCCTTGATAGATAACTATACTGCAAGCACAAACACTTTTATTACATACTTATTGACAATAGAGTCATCAGAGAATAGTCTTGAAAAGCTTCTAATAAGCATATTGTAAGGAAAAAACACATTAGGCAACGAACAAACAATGTTGTTTCAATATATATTTTAGATTTTTCTTTTAAACTCATAATTATAGGAACTTTGTTGCTGAATAATTGAATATTTGCTTAGTGAGAATGAATCTTCGTGTGTAGTGTTGTTTCAAGATGATTTTCCTAATTTTGACTTCCCGTGTTGTAGCCTAATTATTAACTTTACCAAAAAAAAAAAACAACCTGCTGTGTTGTAAAATTTCAGTCAGTCCGGATCGTGATTTTAATGGTTTAATGTTTGATACTCCGGCCACAGCTTCTTGTATAACCACAATAGTTCTTGGAAGTACATAAATAATCAGGATAATCAATAACCATATAGAAAATGCAGAGGTTGGCTGCGATATACCATACGAAAAACCTTCCACATATTTGAAACACGTGCAACAATGACAGAATCATAATTTAAATACGTTTAATGTTGGATGTGCATAAGATAGTTCATTCAATTATAGATCACTACAATTTTCCTAGTTATAAATTTAATTCTGAAGGCTGTGCTTCTATAAAAGAAATAAAACGTTCCTTACGGTCAAAAATCATTATTTTTATTACTTAGAAAAATAGATCTTTACATCTCGTAGAACACAAGGTCGTTAGAGCCGAGGTGGGCTTATTGGGAAGGAACGTAAAGAAAAAAAACATCTTGGTATTCACTGGAAGGGATTTAGGGAAGCCAGGTTGAGCTGAATTCAGGATTGTGAAAAAAAATATTTCTGATAAAGAATTTTGATGAAGAATATTAAATAAATTAAATTACTTTTTATCAGTTTTTTTAGGTAACTGTTCTTGTGAAATTAAATGTAGGAAGGTAAAATGGAATTCAACGTTACATCTAAAAATAACAGCTATCATGCATTTTGTTTGATGAACCCCTAAATCAATATGCATCAATTAGCGGGTAATTGGTGACATGTTCTGTCAGTTGGCTATTTACCCTAACGGCGATTGATGTTCAAATAATTAACTGAAACCACAATGTCCATATCTGATTATATTAAACTTCTGCTGGGAATCGTTAATACACTCATTAAAATTACATTTAGTAGGTAGATGCGTTTTCTGAACAAATTCTGTTCAACTTTGTACGTAACAGATTTTTACGATCACATGTCACAGAATCACTGTTTTACTACATTCCCAAATTAGTAAAAATTTTATGGTGTATATACTACCACAAATCCGATTCTTTCTATCAAGGAAAAAAAAAATCACAAAATTCAGCAATATAATAAAATATATGACGCTACATATAATAAATACTTTAATTTTCTAAATAATATTTACTTTTATATTGATAGCGTGATTTTGCATTTGAAAAGCCTTTAATAATTTTTTATACCGCTAAGGCAGGGAAATTTAACATTGTCTATGACCTTTACTGATGCACACGGTTATCATAATTAATTAAAGCGATTTAACAATATTACTGTAGCTGTATTATTTCAAATATTGTCACAAAATTGTACAGTCATAGAAAAACTCAAAAAGATTTGCAGAAACGTTAGGAGTTGCGTTTCAAATTTCTGACACCAGAGAGCGGACGTGAGCTGTCAGTAGTAATGGCAACAGGCGCTGAGAAATATTATATTGTGTTTGAATTTCATTCACATCGCAACGACACCTCAGAACGAAGTTCAACAAAGAGCCAGCAACTGCCAACTTCATTCGGCGATGGTACGCGGAGCTCCAGGAGAATGAGCGGGTCGGCCTACAATGAATGAAGAAACGGACGAGCGCGCGCGTAACCCACGCAAGCAAACAGAGGGATGAACATTCCACAAACGAGCGTTTAGGAGATTTTACGGAAACGACTGAAGCGGAAGCCTTACCGCTTTCAATTGTTGATGCTCTGAATTCTCAGAACAGACGAAACAGCTTGTGGAGGAGGATGGGTTTTGTGAGAAACTCATTAAGCAACATTTTTTTTTTTTTTTTTTTTTTTTTTTAATGGCACAGTGAACAGGCACAATGTGCGAAGCTCCTCGCTATCGTGTAGCACAGTCGAGACTCACCAAAAGTTAATGAATTCTGTGCAGTCTCACGGCTTAAAGGTTACAGCCAGTATTTATTCTGCTAAAATACCGTTACCTGGACTTCCTGGAAAATTGGCTCATATCACAGTTGGAGACCGACCGTGTGGACTTCATCTACCAACAGGATGGAGCTCCCCCACGCTTCTGTCACGACCTTAGAGAATTATTAACCAGGAGATTGAGAAATCTATGGATCAGTCGTGGTGGGGATGATGATCAGTAAGTACATGGCCTCCACGTTATAACCCCGTGAGATATTTTTGTGTGGTTATGTGAAAGATCCAGTGTGTAATTGTAATCCTTCTCTACCAACAAACCTGCCAGAACTGAGAGCTGGTATCAACAGTTTTTTTGAACAGATTGTCTGCAAGTTCACTATCGACATCTGCAGAATCAGTAAGTGGACACATGTAGAGAAATTGTAATATATCATAAAAACTTTTTCACTTATTCTATTTGATTGTAAGGTTTTGTGACAGTATGTCAAATAATATAGCTACAGTAAATTAGTGAAATTGTTTCATTCGTTTATAATAACCCTGTATAACACGTTAATCTAATAACCCTGTACAACACGTTAATATAAAGATCACCAGTGAAAGATAGTAGCTTTGCTTGTACCAAGTAATAGATCAATTGGCACCAGACGTTTTAACCACATAACCAGGAAGAGATTTAAAAATAGTTTCAGTATTGCAGGACAGTTAAATAAATATGGATAAAATAATTCTGATATTGCCTGGCTAGTAAAAAACTAATTTATCTTCGTTAGAACGCAGAAAATAAAATCAAGCTAGAAAAGCAGTTAAATAACCATGGAAAAAACACTTCTGGTATCTCCAATCTCAGTAAACAATTTTCCATGGATAAAACATAGAAAATACCAGCAGGCTACCAAACATTTAAATAATCATGGATAAAACACTTCTTACGCCCCACTATAGTAAACAATTAATTAAATAATATAGCGTAAATCCAAAATACATTGATCATTCTCAGGCTACCAAAATCGATAATCACTGAAGAGATAAGTCGTTATATAGTGCAGTGAAAGAAAGTGAATCTCTCGCGTTTATGGGCAATGGTTGTAAATAGTTCGACGTCGCTGTGAAACTTGTGTACTAGTATACCATATCCGATATGGCAGGGGTAAAGATCACGTCTTTGGTATAAGAGTGATTAATCGATTTTTGAGCTCTAAATATCAATCTTTCTACGAAATGGAAAAAAAATAATAAAACTTAGCTTAGATTAGATAACTTTTTAGAGTTTTCTGAATTGGAATTGTTAAAACGACGATTGCGGTTCACTTCCTGAAAATTTAGTAACCAGGTCAAGAAAACTGTATTCTAAAATCTTGAGCATAGCTGCGTGTCAGCAACGGTAAAAATTTGCTTTAAGCAACTGGTGGCGTTTTCGCGGCTTTATGCTAATATAAAACTATATTCTTTATCCTTCTTTATTTCGTTGAAATCGATTTCTTTTTTCTTTATCAAACAATTAAAATTTTAGTCTGCACTCCACATTTGGGTGGAAATAGGCCTATGACCCCTTTAGCATGTTTTTCCGATGATAAAAAAATGTCTACCTTAGTTTTTAGTATCGCAAAATTAGTTAGTGAGCCATCGTAGTACAGAATATACTTGTACACCAGTACTTCGAGGATGTAATAATAATGGTTTTAGATTGTGTCAGAATACATACAATAGGAACATCTCAACTCAATAGAGGATTCAGTCCATGAAATTCATAAATCATGAGCCTCCAAAACAAAAAACAAATTAGTTTGCTTTAACAGATTGATATGATTCCCTTATCAACAACAGGCACATGCTTCTACCACTAGTACCACCTTGAAAAGAATTCATTGCAAAACCAAAAACGAGTACATTTTGTAAGAAAAATGAGTTACTATTTTCGACGAACCGTAGTCAGACTCTTATGTGATTTTTTTTTTTTTTTTTTTTTGCATCTGCAGTTTTGCTGATATCTCCAACAAACCACAGAGTACATTTTACATTACACCTCTACAGAAGGAAATATGGTTTGCAATGCTTCCGTGGATTCGTCATGAAAGAAACAAATTGGAATCAAAAAATTAGAATATTTGTAGCCTACTAATTAATATGAACCAACGTAGTAGCTGTATAACGTAAATCAATGATAATAAATTAAATGTTGGAGGCAATGAGCACAATTTTTGCACGTGTTTAAGAATTATGCTGGCGAACAAGGCACTGCAGTTCAAACAGATTTTTTTTTTTTTTTTTTTTTTTTTTTTTTTTTTTTTTTTTTTTTTTTTTTTATGTGTGAAAAGTTCTGAGTCCTCCCAACGGGAGAACGTGTCAATCTACCGAACGTGGTGGGTGAGTGGTAACGCTCTGGAGGACACCACTTTGAACACCCGTCCGGGCATCCAGATTTGGTTTTTCCATGGTTTCCTCAAATCACTCCAAGCAATGTCCGGAACTCTTGGTTTTAAAGGCCATGGCCGAATTCCTTCCAGTTCCTTGTCCCCAATCCCATCCCGCCTCTAATGACCTCGACATCGACGAGGCGTAAAGCCATAAAAAACGTGTCAATCTGAAGCGATTTTTTCGACCTGGTCTCCGATTCCACATTCTGGCGAAGATTTTTTTACATATGTAATCCCTTGTACAACGCTTCAGTTAATCCCTATATTCTGATTTTAGGGACGCAAATGCTGAAAAACTTTTAAATTTTAGACGTAAGCACTATTTTTTCCAAGGTAACCCAACGTTACATTACATGTAATGTGGGTTTGCTCTGATAAAAAACTATTTAAAAAAGAAAAATAACAAACGTGGTCTTACAGCTGTCGGTCTTCATTAGAACAATCAAGTGTGAATGCACCGAAGAAGATTTTAATGGACATTAATATATAGCTTGAAGTGCACATCAGTCATTAGTTTAATAACTCTTTGCGGGCTGTTACTTTTCCACGCATACCTGGGTAGAATTAAACTAACTTGAGTAAAACTATTGAGCTGTCTGCTGACTCAGTGGTTAATGCGTCTGTCTGGCGTTCGAAAGGTCCTCAGTTTAGGCAGAGATTTGAATAATCATTTGAATTATTGAGACATTAGTGAACATTTAGAATTCTGCTAAAATATTTTCTTCTTAAAATTTATAATTTTTCCAAACAGAAAATATAAACAATTGACACTCGTTAATACTAGGAGACATGCATGAATTATCACCAAATTTTCAACAGAAGAAACAGGGAAATCTAAGTAATAACTTGGTTCCTCCTTCTTTATTTGTAAATTAGAATCTAAAATAAAAATATATTCCTTGTTTAATAATCAGATAAATAACTTCTTGCAACACCGTTGGGGCAAAATGGCGTACATTTTGGTTTATGTTTACACTGTTGACAATCATGGAAGGACACACATTATCGTATATGCCAACGCATGCAAAATGGATGCTTGACACTTGACCATCCTTCATAAAACTTTTGTTGTGACAGTAAACTCACTTTACATTTTCTTTGTCATGTCACTGAGTAATCGCTTTTTAACAGACTTTCAAACTTCTTCTTAAATATTCTTTTCTCTTCGCACAAGCCAACCAGATCCACGATTATAAGATGAATAAAGATTTTTAATTGGTGTATCACAGTACGCAGTGCCACTCGATACATAAAGAAAGTTCAAAAATAGGATTTTAGACGGCGTTTCTAGAATTATGGCTCCTTAACACTGTTTTACCCCATCTTCCTATATGTTGTGCTAAAAGCATTATAACAGTAAAATATGTTACTAGGTGTTTGCGCATACTGTCTTGCTAGTGTCTGATCGCATGAGAGGTAATTATACTGTATCGTTACTCATTTCCATCACCCACATCAACCATTTCAAATTTTGATGCTTCGGGCTTTGTACCTCGTCGACGTCGAAGTCATTAGAGACTGGAGAGGGAAGGAATCCGGAAATGGCCTTTTGAAGGAACCATCTCAATATTCGCCTGGAGTGATTTCGGGAAACCACGGAAAATTGAAATCAGGATAGCCGGATAGGGATTCGAACCAGCGTCCTGCTGAATACGAGGACAGAGCGTTACAGCTTTCTCACCTGCACCACTGGAGAGTATGAAATCAGGGGAAGCTTTTAATATTCATCCGAATATTAATCTGGTGAATACTTGTTACTGACGTTGTGAGTAGCTTTTCGAAACATTTTCACGTCTGATTTTTGGTGTCCTCTACAATGCATTTGAAGTTACCTTGTATTGTAGCTAAGATTGTGCTCAGCACTAATTCGTTTAGAAAAAATCAACGATTCCGTTACAAATATGGCGAAAATGGCGATGTCTCAAACCAAAAGCTACATTGTATTAACATATAATTACATAACTGCTACAGATAATATTTGAGAGGATTTTTATTTTGGTAATATAGTGGATTAGACTCTAGAGTTACCTCCTTCTCTTGTTGTACTGTAATGACAGAGCCTGAGCAGCGGACTCACCTGGAACAGAAAACAAAGCAAATGTTACAATCTCTCCAAGTGGAAACCCCTGTGTCAATATCGAACGCGGCCTGTGCTTACGGGTCTGAGTGCTGTGGCATACGCTACGATATACCAAACACTGCACTTAAAAACAAAAAATCCTATAAAAGTAAAGTATGATTCTAAAGCAGCGGAATTAACAATTTATTAGTATGCATACTTAAAACTTAGTTCTCTGTCGTTGCGAAATGAACGAGAAGCAGAACGGTTTTAATCGCAATTATTTCGTCCAAAGCCTTACTATTAAGGAAACACGAAATTAGGCTTTTCTTTTGCTTATGGCTTTACGCCTCTCGACGTCGAGGCCATTAAAGGCGGGAAAGGACTGGGGTCAAGGAACGCGAAGGAATTAGGGAATTCGGAATTGGACTTTCGAAGAAAGCATCCCGGCATTCGCCTGGAGTGATCTGGGGAAACCATGGAAGACCCAAATCTGGTTGCCCGGACGGGGATTAGAACCCGCGTAGTCCCGAATGCGAGGCCAGAGCGGTAACCACTCACCCACTACACTCGGTCGCAATTAGGCATCCACTAATTGATTAATAACTAAGAAAAACTGAAATGCGTAACTAAAGACCGTTTCCAGCACGACTAGATACAAATTGTGACATAAGTCATCATGCTTCATTTCGATAAACCATGGCGGATAAGCTGCTCAAAATGAAAAAGAGAAACATTGGCCGATAAAATTCGTCAGCGTCTCCTGTTACTGATTGTTTTAAACCTAATGTCATCTACATTTTAATACAACGTTCAATAAGTTTAAAGCTTCTTGTTAGCCAAGAGGTTATCCCGTAACCGAGAAACTGAACTACTGGTGCTGTGGAACTCGTGCCGGAAAAAAAACTTATAAAAGTAAAGTATGATTCTAAAAAATGTGATTAAATAAATATTTATTGTTATTTATAAAAGAGTCGTTTATTAATAAAATTGCAATATTAAAATGATTCGAAGATAGCTAAATAAAACAGAAACAAATGTTATTAAAATCTCTTCTTTTTAACTTATCAGCTGCAGACTCAAAATGTTTGGTGTGGCCTCATGCTCTACCGTCAACATTGCAAGATTGTTTAGCTTCGTGTTACTCATTAGTGGTAGTAAACAATGTCTCATTAATTTTAATTTATTTCAGCTCTTTTCACACGAAGCAATTGATACACATATTGTCATAAATATGTTTAGTGCAACCATAAGATTCGGAACGTCCCTACAAAATCCCATTCCACTATGAGTTTTAAAACGTCCAAAGCTATTGAATTACTTGCTACCGAAACTGAACGTACCCTGTCTTTTCACCCACACCCTTAGTGTTTTCAGAAGTTCTGCTTCTAATATATTTATCTCACATCATAAAAATCATAAAATTTGGATACGTCTATGTTTAAATTCTCTATTTAAGGTCATTAGAGGCTTAAAAGGACTGGGGCATGGAACGGGAAGGAATTCGGCAATGGCCTTTTAAAGGCCCCACCCCGGCATTCACCTAAAGTGATTTGGAGAAATCATGGAAAAAACAATTCTGGATGGGCGAACGGGGATCCGAAGATTCGAACCCATGTCCTCCGATTGCGAGAACAGAGCACTACCGCTCAACTGCCAAGTTCGAGCAAACGTTGAAGCTACATTTTGAATAGTCTTTGATCTAAATCGTAGATCAGTATTGTAACGGTCTTGACATTCCATCACGTCCTCCTGATTTTTTTGATTTTTTTTCGGTGTGTACCTCCCTGGCAACCAGTTTTTTTACAACTCTTGGTTCTAAATAAAAGTTTTAATTTCCTAATTTTTTTCGTAGCAATACCTATTGCACCATCTATAATATGATGCAATTTTTATTGAATACAAAGTTCATCTATTTTTATCACTGACTATTCAAGACACAATCTTTGATTTTACAATGCAACCCGTGTGCAATTTACACCCCTTAATACATCAATCCAAAAGGAAAATAAAAAAAGAAAAGTAAAATTCCATACAGCAAGGATAAGGTTCTGTGTAACCACTCTAATGTCTGCATTTCTTGTTGTTTACAATTCTTTAATCACAGCCACGTCACCAAAATTTTCAGCTGGCACTTTTATCGCACCACAATGTTGTAGCCTTACAATGTACTTAGTAATTAATAATTTGATACTCTACAGTTATGGATGTTCGAAAGTATTTGGAAATAGATTTCTTATAGCGTCGTATAGTATTTACTATGTATCGCCTTCTTATGCACTTTCTACTACAGTGATTAAATCATAGGATAGGTAGGTGCCCCGGGTTTCGTGTTCAGTATGTGGTATTAACACAGCTAGTTTTAATTAATCAGTATTACCTAATTTTTTTCCTATTGCCCAGATACAAAATATGGCACTGCGGAAAGTGAAGTTGGATCCTAGAGCAGTTTACTTGTGCAGAGACCATCTTTAAATCCAGCTATAGTATATCAGAATTTTTATTTCCCAAATTACCTCAGCTCTGTTTGTTATTGTAAGCCATAGCCAATTTTATCACCGTTCATTAGTAGCAGCTCAATAAAGTTTAAAGAACACAATATCAAAGAATCATAAACCCAAAAGCAAACTGTCGTTTGACAATGGAAGTAGCGAGATTACTACAGTTTAATTACTCACTAAGTATTAGTGCCAAATTCTTACGTCACAAATGAGCAGATTCGTTTTATTTGAATTTTAACATTTTGTTAGGATTTAAGGCCCAACACTATCGAGATTATTACCAACGAAAACTGTTGCATTTAAATATATTTTAGTCTTAATTGTTTAAAACATATTTAAGTTAACAATATACCACAAACTATTTTTGTGTGCACAAACATTCACCGTTGGAAGTAAATGGCTTAGTGAAGGTCATAAAATAATCCACCATATGCTTTCTAAGAGAACCAGGTGGATATTTTTTTTTTTTTACTTTGTCACAGTTTGCCAGTGCTAACAGATCATACTAACTTACTTTTAAACAAAAGTAGAAGTATTGGTGTTATGTATGGTAACGATTCGTGTTAAAGCGTAAATTTTCTGTTGCTAACTTCGAGCTAAAGTATCATTCATATTTTTATCAATTAAAAATTTATATACATGTTTCGATTCCTTTCCTGAATTATCCTCAGGTGTTTAGATGTTGTTCATCTTAAGTTCCAGCATTAGTATTCATTGTAGACACTTTTTTCAAGTAAAAATCATTCTGCAAGTAAACAGTGCATTGCGTTTTACAAAGCTCCTCGTGTTTTGTACGCTAAAATAAATCAGTAGAGTGCAGTGCAGCATACTATTTAATTTTCGCTTTAGCAGTGTCTCAAAACTGCTGGCACAGAAATTTGACGTAATGATGAATACCTTAAACTACATCGAAAGTAACGGCCGGTAAACTTGAAATGCAGTATAACGCGTACAGAACATCAATGGGTTTTATTTACACTCAAAAAACATTCTAGAAATAAAATAATTGTTTGAAAAAGTTTTGAAATAGACCTCGATGGAGGTAATGGAATATTTTTCTCAAACTAAAGATGAGACTAATTTTTGTATAAATAAATTGACTAACTACACTTGAGAAATGTGTCCCACAGCATCCCTTATTCTAACCACACTGAGGATAATATTTCTGAAAAGTGATGCATACGCGCATCTCCAACGTTTATGGGTTCATTAAATGCAAAAAGTCCAAGTTTCAGCTGTTCTCAGCTAAGCATTCATTACTGATTAGGAAAACGCAATAACAATGATCCCGTATTGCTATAAACAGTGTCTGCAGAATACACAAGACTGCTTCAGTGGTTCAAATTCCAACACTCAGAGCCAGACCTTTAGTGAAACTGTATTTTAAGAATTATGTATAGCCATCTGTGAGTGGGTTAATTATGGTTTTTTATATTTTTCTTGTAACTAATTGTGAATTTGTGTGGAAAGAAACACTGTAAATACTTTTTAATATGTTTAAGAACAGTATTATACATGAAAAATTGATTAAAAGTTTGTACTTACATGTATTGAGATGAACTACGATGTTTAGAGGACAATTTGCGACGGTTTGGACTGATTTATGCGGATAATTTTGTGTGTAAATATCTTTAATTTTCATTTCCGTGTGTTACATGATAATTTTGAATGGTTTTGTATTAATTCTGATTGTTTTAATGTGATTTTAATTGTTAGCTACATTGTCGTCGTTCGAGAAACATCGGGCGGCAATCTTTGTATTATTCTGGAAATTTCTGTAGTGGATATATAAAACGAACGGCAGAGATTTAGTTTTAAAAGTTTAGTTACAAGGTCATTGAAAGTTAGAATCGCTGGATCATTTGGACCGGCCGATGTGTGTTTATGTTATTGCGAAGTGAACCTTTCAGAAAAATAAACGTAACTGAAAATTGATACCTCGGACTTGTCTTTTCGAGCAACAGGAGAGGACATCAAGAAATCGTAATTAATGAAGAACCAACGACACATTTACCCTGAAGGACTGACGTGTTAGGTAAAGCGGCTACGACAGAGGTGATTTACATGGCCAATTTAGGCTATCTGATGGGGTCTCACGGTAATGATGCCCAAAACATTCACCTTTCAAAACATTTTGTAAATTCGTTAGTTATTGCAGGATAGATACCGCAAGATGCTATGGCTAAGGCTTATAACGAAATAGAACATATTAGTAAGTGCATATACGCACTACATGTGACCTTTGCACCTATTTACACGCAGGCAGACTACGCTGCTCGCTGACATTTAGACTCCGCCGTCTGCTTTAATGGCTTCCACCGTAAATGTCGTTAGCAAAATAACAGAGCGTGCCTCATTAGCCGATTTTAATACGGCTCATTCCCGCCGATGCCAGTGTAGTGCGGAACGCTAAAGATTTTTTTTCCCAATAAAATAGAACAAAACCTCACGGAGAAATGACTCGTAAAAGGTTTAGTACCGATATCGTAAAAGGGAAGGCAGTTTGATCCCAACGATTTTGCTGTTTCATTTAACGATTAACCAAGCTGAATGAAAGATCGTAAGCTACTGCTTAATGCGACTAACATTAATTTGGCAGAAATAAATTTAAAACGACTAGTTGTTATTAACTTTGCAGCTAGAAGAATAATCCTGACACCAATTATCTTCGGACAAGATGAAGCATTATAACTTCAGTAGCTCTGTATCTGGAGCCATAAAAAAATACGTTTCTTTTCCACAGCAGAACTGAAATAATACTTACTTTCCAGACATTTCAACAATATCTATTAATCTTGAACCGAAATCATAAATTGTTTGAAGCTGATAGTGAATTATGCTCGAATATAAGGTACTTGTTCTTTTTTTTCACCAATTATTGCATCTCGAGTATTCTGGGATTTCATTCTGATTTACTAGACAGTTAAGTTAAAAACCCGGAAATTTTAAACGTGTTTCATTTCACTTCAGTACCATTTTTTATGGTTGTCAGTCTCTCTGCTGGTTTGATGCAAATCCTCCATCTCTTTTTCTCTTGTGCTAACTTCTTCATCTCAACATACCCATTCAATACTACGTGATGAGTTCGCTACTCCTTTCATTGTAACCATTGGTTGTCTCTGCAGTTCTTTTTATCTTTTGTTCACACCATTTCAACATCGAAAAAAACAGACATAAATTTAAACTAAAACATTTTTCTAAGCGATTCCTTTTTGACATCCTTATAGCACCTATATTACAATTTTTTTAGCATGTTTACGACAAGTTTTGTGAAGTTTTACAACGCATCCACTTATTATTAAGTGCATTATGTGTAATTATTTCTAAAACTTTTTGGTAACTTCGGAGTAATTTATTCACTTGAACAATTCGTTGTCTCCGCATTACCTTCCATACATTATATATATATATATATATATATATATATTTCTCTACGAGACATATCAGTTCTTAGCAACTGATGGAGGTTGCCTCAAACTTACAATATCCATTTACTTCTCAGTCAAAAGGTTGATCACAATGCCAATCTGCCACCTGCGATATAAGCTCGCAAAGAAAATCTATTAGAATTATATTTTCTCTACTTACCTTAAATTACTTATCCAGAAGAGCAGGAAGAAACGAAATGAGGGTAGTAATATTATTTTAGTGATTACAAAATCTCAGAGAACTTGATAGTATGAGCCCACTTACCTCGTGAGGTGACATGGCCCACAACTGTTGTAAATGGTCCTAGATATCGTGGATACTGACAGTGGGACATGGTTGACGTCAGAGCTGGTTCTATAAATGGTCTATCGGGAACAGATCTGGGAATTTTGCTGGCCACGGGATTACCTAAATGTCACGCAGAAAATTCATAATGTTCCATGTGTGGACGAGCATTGAGATAAATCTGACGGTACGACGGTATGTCACGGACTTCCTGCGTCCTCATGTATTACCTACAATGTGACAGTATGGTTGTGCCATGTTTGAAGAGGACAGTTCACGTCCACACACGGCACGTATATTAAGGAACTGTTATAGCTAACAAAATCCCATGATCTGCCCAAGATCTTCGTCCCAGTGCCAGTATCCAGGATATCAAAGACAGTTACAACGGTTGTGTGCCAATTACCTCAGGAGAGGATAAAATTGCTTTATAACACCCGATTCAACCGAATCAGTGCATGCCTCCAGGCATGTTTTCTCTTGAAACAAATTCTTCACGGGTTTGCCGCCGGGTAATGTTTTCTAAGGACAAGCTTTCGGCGGCTTGCACTGCCGCCATCATTGGGTCCTTTGTACCAAAGGGAACAATAAGAACTGAACTGGATGGCGGAACCGAATCGGACCAGAATCGTCGTCGTCATCTGATTGGCTGACTACAATGCCTGTCTCCATTCGGTGTCTGTAATTGGTCGGCTCTGGAACCAGCTGTAGATAGGGTCAATGGACCCGATGATGGCGGCAGTGTAAGCCGCCGAAAGCTTGTCCTTAGAAAACATTATCCGGCGGCAAACCCGTGAAGAATTTGTTTCAAAGATACACCGGGAAAGCCTTGTTTCTCATATGTTTTCTCTTAAGTGAAAGCATCCAAAATAAGTAAAAATGTGACTGTTTTAAATGTCATGAAGATGACTTTCAGGAAACCTAGAAATGTATGGGGTAAACCGCAAAACAAAAGGAGTATCGTAAATCCAAAAGCTACCATACTTTTCATTTACCGCCAGTAAAAAGGATATATTGTGTCAAAATTTTAACTGATTCATGTCATCAACAACTGGAACGTGAATCCATGAAGTTCCTTTCAATTCACTGTGTCTGGGGTTCAGAGTATGTAGCTGATGGCGAGTTTAAAGGTGGAGCCATAGCGAGAGATTTTGTGGCTTGCCTTTAATCAGACGTAATCACCTCGAACGAGCATTGAAACTTAAACCGTGCTAGCTAGAAGCAGTAATGGAGGTTACCACGTGTGGGCGTGAAAACCATGACTTTTCCCTGACCATGATTTCCGAGGACAGTGACGGCAAGAATAAAGGAAATGCCTACCCTACTTAATGTCAAAGGCGATAGCATAACTGTACAGCTTATAACAAAATTAGCGCCTGCAATAATGTTCGTCGTCAAAAATAACTCCCAATATAATTAAATGTTTAATTTTTAAGTAAGATGCAATGAAACATGTGATCCAACTCGATAGATAACGTAGCCAGTGATTAATAATCTATTCTGTCATAAAAATAAAAATAATAGGATTATAACTAGTGATAAAATGTTGATGTACTTAGAGTTATTCGTTAATAAATTTAAGTAATGTGTCTTACATATTTAACGTATTGGATAATTAGTGACACATGGTGTATACATGCGCCGTCGGGCGTCGTGGTTGACCTAAGTGCTGCTGCGCAATGTGGGTGCCTTTTGGCCTTTGACCTTTTAACCTGTCAAAATAAGAGATGATTAATGGACGTTTCCCCACACCTGGCAAAAACCATAGTTTTCCCTCTGCCATCCTTCATGATCGAAAATCTCATGGAAGTATACTGTATATGTACTGGGGCCCAGAAAAAATTTGATGATAAAACACAACATATGGCAGCAGTATGCGAAGCTTTAACCCTGGATAAAATGAATGTTACTTCTAAAGCAATACATAAATATCTAGAACATGTACTTACGGCAGATTGTAAAAATGGAAAAGAAATTTAGATTAAAATGGGTTGAGGACGTGGCATTATTTGCAAAATAAATTCAGTTCTTTGAAACAACTCGTATGTAAAAACACTAAAAGACATAAATTAAATATCTTATTGAAAATTGTGTGGGACAGAGATATATATAATGAATTAGTCAATAAATAATACATTAAGATCGTTAGAATCATTGGAGAACAATTTGTGCGTTAACACGTCAAGGGCGTGTGAGAAACGCAATTTAACACAGAGATTGGATGTAGAAGATAAGATATTGCTACTTAATGTAGGGGAAACAGTTAATCTGGTACAGCCATTTACAAAGAATAACGAGACCATATATACCGAGAGTAAATTATTATTCAAATATATGCTTGAATAGATTCAAATAAAAAAGAAAGAAAGTAATGAAGGCTCCGAATACGCTGGCTACAGTAGAAATGGGGGACTGAGGCGGAAACATGAATAACTAAGAAGATTGGTATCCGGGAAGCGACAAATAGTTAAATGCGCTGTAAGAAGTATTTCATCATTACATGGCATATCCTTCAATTTACGCGTATTTCGCCGCTGTGAAAACTAGTCACGTTCATAATTATCACAGCGAAAGGGAAAATGAAAGACAAAATAGTAAAATTGCTATATAAAACTGGAATTTAATGTCGCGGTTAGCAACAAAGTTTGTGATGACTAACAGTCATGCTCGTGTGTAATATCACATGCACGGGGTTGGTAATAATTTGAATAGAAATTGGGAAATTCTGATTTGTGGAGGTTCTTAAGAAAACAGAATTTAACGTGTCATTCAAATTAAAACTGAAAAAAACGTCATCAGATACACTCTGAAGACACAGAAATAGATTCCAATTCTCCAACCATTTAAAAATGTTGAGTATTTTGTTAAATATTTTCAATATTCTTCATAAAACTTCCGAACAAATTGATTGTGAGTCGACCTTTTAGCACAAGTAAGCATTAACTAACAAACATTTATTACACGCAAACCATCCTTTCGGAATACACAGTAGATAATATATCTAGTCCAAAATACCAGCGTTAGTTAGGCATAAATTATTATTAGAATTCTAAATGACAGAAAAAAATCAGTGGGTTAAAAGTTTTAGTCTGGAAAGAAGATAAGGGCTTGGAAAAATACAATTAACTGGATTCCATATTTATCAAAAGAATGTTATCTAATTAGCCACCAGAGTTTCCAGTCTACAGGGATACACCCAACACACAACGCAGTCTCTTCCTAACACAAGGTTACAAATTTAAATTTCACTTATTATTAACAAATTTCACTTATTACTAAAAAATTACACTTATTACTAACAAATTTCACTTGCACATAAGTTTTCTTACTCGAAGATAAAACAATTATGAAGGAAAAGCAAATACGAAAATATGGTATGAAATGGCAACTAAAATGTAGGCGCCCGTTATTTAATTGTAAACGTTACTTACACCTGTAACGAAATTTGTAACAGGAATGAGTTTCCGTATTAAGAGGTAGAAATTTTCATATGAACTGCAAAAACCAGTCGGATGTACAAATTTCACTGCCCGAAGAGCCGTCTGACTTAAACAGTCCCACCGAGCATGCTCTTAGCGTTAAGCCTGGAATTATGGAGGATGTGGGTTTGAATCCCTGTCGACCCTCCCGATTTCTCTGAAATCACACCAAGCGAATATCGTGATGGTTACATCAGAAAAACAAGGCAGAATTCTTTCTAGTTCCTCATGCCCAATCCCTTCGGGGTTTTAATAACCCCTGTTGTCGACAAAAAGTAGAAACCAAGGAAGAAAAATAAAATCTGATAGACGTACTAAATTTACTGTGTGTCGAACTAGTCAGCTGATTTTAGTTGCTACCTTTGCTGTTGTCTATAAACCATATTCGAGCTGTTAACATTCGTCTTTAAAAACAGGGTCCAAGCTTCGAGGCCATCGGTGGTTTTAAACACTGGCGTATGGCTGTATAATTGACATGACCGCATGCAAAAAACTCAAATTGTTATTTGTCGTTAGTGTTACGTAAATGGTGCTACAGCAGCTAGCAAAATTATCAATTTCAATTCGCTGTTCCATTAATTTCGATAAACAGCGTTTCCCAGCAGAAGGGAAAAAATTCATTAAAATTTAACAATCGCAGCTCGAGAACCTAATTCGCTGCAGCCGGGAAACTTATTTATATACTTTTCTTCTGATTTATTGTCATTATGCAAGTACTAAGGAAACTAATTTTCTATACAAATAAATGTAAATGGTAACAAACAAGATTAAACGATAAAACTGAGAAAAAACTAAGAAAAATTAACAATATATTATCAGAAAGAATTTAAATTTCAGTAAGTCGACCTGATTTCCATGTAAGGTTGCTGACGTGAGCTGTAAGTATACTTGTCCGTGTGATGTGGAACTCACTACTTTTTAGAAATTCGCACTACTGTGTTAGAAGGCGCAAGTTTTGTTCTCTGTTGCATATTACAATAAAAGCGGCGTATTCCTTGATATTTTCTTTAAACTTTCATGTTTTCTAGGCATAAACAACAATTTTGAGTTAAAAAGGAATCTACTGATTGTGGTGCAGGTCACTGTTTTTACTTGGAGATATTTTACTTTGTGAGTGTTTTTTTTATTCCTTCCAGGACCTCACGCTAAACCACTGAACTAACTGCGCAAATGAATAAGAGAGAATACCAAAAATAGATAAAAATTTGAACGTTATGATATAAATGTATCAACTCATCCTTAAAATAAAGGTGTGTGTTTAGAAACAAATTAAGAAGCTCTATGTTGGGGACGACTTTAACAATAAATAGCCTTAATGGAAAAGGAAATGGATACCGACATTGATGACTAAGGAGATCCTGTTTTGAGGACAGAATTTAATAGAGCTCTGAATGACTTGAAAGCAAATAAGGCAGTTGCAACTGACGACATCCCTGCAGAACATCTTAAATACCTAGGAGAAGAACGAATCTAAAGATTATTCAAACTGATATCAAAAAGTTATGAAACACGAGAAATTCTGATTTTAATAAAAAAATATCATTTTCACGCTTCCCAAGAAAGTACAGGCCGACAAATGTGAGAATTATCGCACCATTAGTCTAACATCACATGCTTCAAAATTACTGACCAGAATAATATACAGAAGAATGGAAATGGGTAGCAGAAGAGATAGTAGGTGAAGATCAATTTGGGTTTAGGAAAAACCGCGGTACAAGTGAAGCAATTCTGGCTTTAAGATTAATACTTGAATGGCGGATCAAGCAAAACAAAGATACTTTTATGGCGTTTCTTGATTTAGAAAAAGCTTTTGATAATGTTAGGTGGGAGAAGAAGTTCAAAATTTTAAACAAGTCAGATCTAAAATATCTAGATAGAAGAATACTTTATAAACTATGTAAGAATCAAGTGGCCGTAATAATAGTATAGAATCATGAGAGAAATGCATCTGTTAAAAAGGGAATGAGACAAGGCTGTAGTCTATTCAACTTGTATGTTGAGGAAGCAATAAAGGAAATAAAAGAAAAATTTACATGTGGCATAAGTGTCCAGGGAGAAAAAAATTAATATGCTAGGATTTGTTGATGACATCGACTTGTTAGTAGAACAGGCTGAGAAAATTGAGAAGTTGCTGAATGGCATGAACAAAATACTGAAGGAAAATTTAGGACTGAACATAAATCAAATCAAGATAAAGGTGTTGAAATGTAGCAGAAATGATACCAATCACAGTAGAATAAATATAATAACAGGATCGCATACAATAGGAGAAGTAAGTGAATTCAGCTACTTGGGAAGCAAAATTACAACCGATGGCCGAAGCAGGAATGATGTTAAAAGTGGAATAGCACTTGCAAAATCATTCTTCATGAAAAAGAGAAATCTTTTAGTTTCAAATATTTATCTAGGACTTAGAAAGAACTTTTTAAAACTCTATGTGTGGAGCACAGCAATTTATGGTAGCGAAGCGTGGACTTTAGGAATACTAGAATGAAATAAAATTGCAACATTTGAAATGTGGTGCTATAGAAGAATGCTGAAAATTAAGTGGACAGATAAAGTAAGAAATGAACGAGTTTTGGAAATGATGGGTGAGGAAAGAGGTTTGTGGAAGAAGCTTACAGAAAGAAGAGATAGGGTGAAAGATCATATTTTGAGACATGCTGAATTGATTAATTTGTTAGTGGAGGGAACGGTCGAAGGTAAGAACTGTAGAGTGAGACAGTGATTAGAATATATGAAGCAAATAATTGAAGACCTGAGTTGTAATGGGTATGTAGAAATGAAGATGTTAACACAATATAGTAAGGAATAGAGGATTGTATCCAACCAGTCGAAAGACTGATGACAGCAAGAAAGAAGAAACTATTTCTTAAGACGTTTGCACATATTGGGCAGTATAAAATGCTTTTTAAAATGTTATTTTCAATTATTTTTACCTTTATTTGCTTGAACAGTTAAGTTATTCTTTAAAATTCTATTATTTCGTAATCGTGTTTTGCGCCTTGTTATTAGAGATGGGAATAGACTGAGGGGAAGAAGCGAGAAGGAATCCGGCAGTGCCCTTTAAGAGGGATAACGGAAGTGAGTTGCAATGGAGCGCATACTAGGTGGCAATTCCCCTAGTCACATAATTACCCCTTTCTTATTATTTTTTGTTATTATCTTATATACTTTGAGGTGAAATTCCTCCACGCATCTACTTTTAACCCCTACTAATTTTAATTCAAAATTACTTTAGCGTATTTGGTAGATTATTCATAACTTCTCTTGGCATTTATTCCAATCCCTGACACTCATACCCACAACAGAAAATTTCCCTACACTCTTATGCATGAAATGAAGTGCCAGCTTGTGTCCATGGTAACCTTTTCCATTCCATGCACTACTCCTCATTGTTCGACCAATATCACTTGTACACTCCGAGCACTCTCTTCACTTCACTCTTGTCTTCCAATGACGCCCAATCCAGTTCTTTGTGATATCAGTTATTGATATTACCCCGTGCCTGGCTCGTTGCCCGCCGATGGGAGATCACTTCTGCTTGATTATTGAATCACATTTGGTACGAGAGTAGCGAGATCACACCTGTGAATAATAAACATAAGAAAGCCAGGAAAGGAAGTCAATTGTCTTTCATCCTATAGACCAATATCGCTGTTGTCTTGTGTGTATGAAGTGCTTGAAAGAATAGTAAAACATAGACTCCAATGGTGTGTTGAACACAATTCGCTATTTTCTGAGAGGAAAAAGGAATAATGATATACTAGCTCACCTTATTACTGACATTCATTCGTATTTCACCGACAACGATTATCTGGTTGCGCTTTTATTGACATTACGTCCACCTACGATAAAGTTCTGCCACCAATTTTAGCCAAAAAGTTTATTGAAAGTGGCGTTTCAGACACCTTCACAGGGAGGCTGCTGTGTCTATTTTCAAATATATGGCTAATATCTCAGTGGAAAACTACTACGGTGAGAGCTAGAAAATGTAGCAATGGGGCACCACAGAGATCATTTTTGTCTCCATTACTTTTCAATGTTTATATCGCTGATCTACACAAATTAATGCCCCAGTTGGTCGAAATTCTACAATACGCTAGTGACATCTGCTTTTACACTGTAGGCACAACTGTACAAAGATGTTAGATCATTCTAAACAAAGTGATGCTAACATTTAAGTAGTGTCTATCTGCCCATGGTCTCTAAATATCAACCAACAAAATTTCATCCTGCATATTAACCCGACATAGGATGTCCCAGTGCCCAGCAATAGCCGAACAACCTACCAACTTCCCATTAAGAATATCATTAGATACTTGACAGTAACAACACAAATAAATGGCCAGAACACGTCACAAAAATCTACAAAAAAAAGGTCTGTACAGCAAGTAATATTATATGATCGGTAACAGTCTTTAAGTGGGGGGGGGGGGTCAATTCCAATCATTGATGTTCTACTGGTTCTTAGCCTGTCCATATTTTGAACATAGTTATGTTACGGATCGGCGTGTGACTATGTACTAGCCACTGCAGTATACAGTACTACGCACCTGTCTACACTCATAAACGTGTTATGCTTAGAAGTGGGAAAACTCCCATTACACCTCCGCAAAACCTAACGAAATATTCAAAATTCCTACTGAAGCAAGGACAATGGACTGTCAAACAAAAAGATACTGCACACACAGACGATTGCCACCTACAGTTTCAAAATATCTAAACAAAAAAATCTTTAAGCCACAAAGCCTTAGACATACGAATTGTCATTTATGGAATCCTGTGAATCAATAAAAGTTGTTGATAAACATCTTCAGAAAATCTCAATATAAATATATACTTGGAAAATCTTAACAGCTTCTGCCTAGTTACATGTACGCGGATGTATATATATATATATATATATATATAAAAATAAAAAAAATAAAAAAATTATGCAGGCAGCGCATTCATCAACCTGGATGACATGAAACAGGACCTATGTTCAAACAGCCTAAAGAGCCTCCATCATGACGGCAGAATTAATTCTATACTACAACCCTAACATATGCTTAGATCCAACAGGATAGCAATATCATTGTATTATCCTATTAATTTTCAGCATTAAAGCTACCATCAAGTTTACAAGAGTAACAACGCAAACATTTACGAAATCAGTAAAACATTCACAATAAAGTAACAAACTAGTAGTGCTGGCTTGGGTGAGCGGCAACTGTGGCTGCATCTGAACAACATCTACCACCCTCTGTGCAAAATACTGCTTATGATCTACGCAATGTTGGGACTATTCTAGGCTCCCTTTAACGTGTTGCACTCCATAGTCGATTATTTATGTCCATGTAAAGCATGTGCACTATAAAACGTTGCGTTAGATCTCAGCTGCATTCCAACGACTTTCACCATTTATCAGACTCGTATCAGTGCATTCTGAATTCTCGAGATACCTGCAGCAAGTGTCTCTCTCTCTGATAAAATAAAAGTAGGAACTGAATCATTTTATTGTTATATTTAAGCATTAACATTATGATTTGATTGGATAACCATTCCATCAGTAATGTATAGTAGTAAAACATGGTTGCAAAGCACAGCCTTTTCAGGCAACCAGATTTTTTTTTATGGTTATTAGAAGCCTCCCGCGACGTATGAAACACATATTTGTTGTTGAATTGCGGAAAGATAGAAATTAAATAGTTATATTAAGACTTACAAAAAATCTTATAAAGAAATCAAACATTGATCCCAATACAGTGCGAGCTATCGTATAAAATGAACACAGTGGATCAAAGCACTAAACATATTACTGTTTAAACAACACAAGTTTAATAAAATACCTTCCATTTACTGTTAATCCGTGATTTAAGTTTATTAGTAAAATAATTTCAGTGGTACATATTAGTAAGCTTTTGTTTTCACACTTTAATCAGGTGTTGTAGGTCTATATGTAACCGTTTAGGTTTACTCCTTTTAGTCCATAGCTGAAAGTTATGATAATGTTGTGTTTATTGTAACTACTGATAACATTTGTTTCGTTTTTACTGCTCTGTGATCAAGAGGAATACGAGGTCGCATACAAATAATAATAATAATAATAATACATACACTTACCCTGTGATTAGCGTGTTGGTTTCGAGTTAATGGGGTCTCCTTTTCGAATCCGGCATAGGGTTTAAACATTTTTATTTAAATTTTGTATCGGTCTTAGGTTGTCAATATGATTCAAGAAGAAAACCTGATAAATAATGCATGTACAGTAGCAAAAATAATAAAAATAATGGAAATGATACCAGTTTATAGTGGATATAACTGCCCCTAGAAAATTACAAACTCAGTCTCAAACGTTAAATGCAAAGAGCTGATGTCTTTTTAACCATTTATCTAGACATGTAACAATGTGGACGGAAACGTAAACGCTTTGAAAGGCAATAATCCACTGTGCAGCCAACGAGCGGCGGGGAGTATGAATAGCTCGGGGTCGATATTCGTATCTCGAGGGCACACACAAAGCGCTGCCTTCTGTTTTATGAATTAATTGTGACGCGATTTTTATTTTCAATGAACTGCATTTATTGCTGAAAGGTTAATCGCAGGTGCGAGGTGGCAAACAATAAGTTTGTTATGTATTAAATTGGGAGTTATGAATTTATGTAACGCCACCGTCTACAAAGGGCCGTATTGTATTATAACATTCATTAATATTACGCTTATGATTTTTTCACAAGTGCTATTACAACAACCTTGGAGAGATTTTGATAATTGAGGGGTAATATTCATATTCATTACATCTGTCCGCAGTGGTACAGAAAACATTTATAGCTACACTAGCGGGCTTGCTAGCAAGCTTAGGGGACTGGGGACAAGGAACAGGATGGAATTCGGTCATGACCTTTTTGAAAGGAAAATCACGGCATTCGCCTGGAGTGATTTGGGGAAACCATGCAAAACTCAAATCTGGATGCCCTGACGGGGATTCGAACCGCCGTCCTCATGCATGCGAGGCCAGAGCGCTATCCGCTCACCCACAACACTCGGTTTGTAAATCGAGGCTTGCCTACGAAATATCCACAGTGCTGGCATAGTGACGTAGAGAAATCCGAATATAATTTGTAGAATATGGTAGAAAGCTCCATAAGTTGTACAAAATTTTCTAACTGTAAACTTTCTAGAACCTTGTTGAACTGTGCAGAAAGTTATACACAAATCTTCAAACTTTGACCCTATCCCAGAAAAGTGAAAATATTCCTTTAAGTTCAAAAGTACTGTGGATGGGAATATCCTTTGAACTTTGTCTTGTTAGGCCTGAAAAGAGCTGATTTGGTAATGGTGAATGCAGTGCAGCAGGGAGCGAAGCGGAGTTGGAGAGACGTGTCGTCGAGAATATCCGGATGCTGAGTGATTTTGGTTAGGAAGGAAAAGCAGGGTCTCTTATTCAAACCCGACGAGGTGTTGTTTTACGCGGGAACAGAGAAGCGGAAAATTAGCTGCGCTCCCATTGGCTGTTTGGAACAGAGTGGCGCAGGTAGCCTTTCAAAGGGCTGCAAGGGTCTTGCCCCTTACAGCTCGTATAAGGCCGCTGTAAAGAGTGCATGTGCCTTGTCGCCACAATATGTCGGTTACCCCGAGCTCGGATGTTACGGTTATTTACATAACAAGCTTGCGGATACACAACATTTTTAGTTTTTCCCTGTACTGCGTTAATCTAAAGTTGACTTGGCATCCCAACCCTTGAGCAGGCTACATAGCTAACCATGTGATAAGCACGGTGTATCCAAGTTTATGCCGACGACGCTGAGCGATTGTGCCTGAGCCTTATTTTTTTTAACTGCTTAATGTCTCTCAACAGCGAGGTCTTTAGAGACGGGAAAGGAAGGGGGGCAAGGAATTGGAAGGAATTCGGCCATGGCCTTTTGAAGGAAGCATCCCGGCATTTACCTGGAGTGATTTGGGAGACCATGGAAAACCCACATCTGGATGCCCGGACGGGGATTCGAACCGCCGTCCTCCCGAATGCGAGGCCAGAACGCTAGCCGTTACACCACCACGCTCGGTCTGAGCCTTATTAATAGTCATTGCAAAAGCAAGTCGAACGGGGAATTGTAATCTTTTAAAATCAAAGGGCAAATCATTGTTGCCGGGTATCATAGGAATACGTAGTATAAAAACGTCATCTCCCTTAGCATTTCCAATAATTATTGTTGCTTCAATGACATTCGGAAGCAATTTTTTGACGGAATGTCTCTTCCCGTTGCACAGCCTTAGGGGGGGAGGTCGATGATGCGCAAAAGAATTATTGGGGAGCCAATTTTCAAATGTATTTAGTGGGGAAGCATTCCAGGTGGTTCCAATGAATTCAGAAATTCCGTGTGGTAAAATACAAATTGTTCAATGTCCACCACGGTGTCGATGGAGGTGTAGGTTACGATTGATCCTGGAACCTTTGCCTGAATGATGTCGTTCACATTGTCGACACTATAGTTTTTCGGGGCAAGAATCGCTCTCTCACAAAGTCACTGATGGTCTTTGAACGTCTCACTTATGTTTGAGAAAACTGTCAATCAGGTCGTCCACAGAGTACAGCATCATACAGAAATCCGGCAGAAACTAAATAAATCACATAGACCAATGGTTCCAAAATAGTTTTTCCCGTGTACCACTTGGAGAAAGAGCTGAACCTCGCGTACCCCCTTATAGCTACATTTTCCTCTGCGTTCATTCCAGTCTAATGCTTCGCACATCCACAGCATTACAGACATCTAATTCACACACACACACACACACACACACACCGTTTGACTGTCTTAAAATACATTTTGGCGGTATTAACGTTTGCGTAATTGTTTTTTTTTTTTAATTGTCTTATTGAATACCTTAGTCAAGAGAGAACCTCGCGTACCCCCGGGAGCAACTCACGTACCCTGGAGGTACGCGTACCACTAATTGGGAACCACTGACATAGACGAATCCTCTAGAAACTCGCCCTCTCCTAGTAGAAGCAGCTGCTGTGAAAATACCTCGGCACCTGTGTCTCCTTGCAAATAGACTCGCATGTTTGTTTTCAGGGTTTTAGTTTGGACGTGTCACCAAAGCGATGACGCCTTGATGCAAGCATTGAGTTCATCTGTTAGTGTTGATCGAGGAATGACTGGTAGTGCCTGGCGGAAGTCTCCAGCAAGCACTACCGTTGCTCCCCCCATGAGCTGATTGTTTGCCCTGAAGTCGCGCATCGTCCGATCCAACGCCTCCAGAGCGCGTTTGTGAGCCATTGTGCATTCATCCCATACGATGACCTCGCAGTGTTTTAATAAATGGTCTTGACATGAGACTTACTGATATCGCAGACTGGGGTCTCTGTGTGATGAAGATCTAATGGCAGCTTAAGAGCAGAATGTGCCGTCTATCCACCAACCAACAACGTGGATGCTATCCCGAATGAAGCTAACTCCAAAGTGATTTCCCCCCTCCGACGAACCACTGCAAGTAGCAAGTTGATGAGAAACGTTTTTTCTGTCCCTCCTGGTACATCTAAGAAAAACATACCTCCTTCTTGGCTGTCAATGGTACGTATGATGACATCAAAAGCCAGTCGTTGATCATGAACTAAGTGGGACTTGTTTTCCTCAAAGAACGTTTGGAGTTCAACTGTATCGTAGTTATTTTCTCTCCAAACATCTCTATCATGCACTTCCTGAAGATCGCGATTGGGAGCATCAAGGCAAAGGTGAATAAGGGTTTTCCCTGCGATCAAAACACATTTGTCTTCCAAACTGATAAGTGCTTGCTTAAACATTGCAGCACAGTAGTTGATGGACGTCTGAGTTCTGCGTGCGGCTCTTAAAATATCCTCACTGAAATTCTCTTTGTATTTTTCCCATAGATTTCTAGGGTTAGATGGAGCGCAGGTCGTCATGATTATTGCGAAAAGCTCTCTGAGCTTCTGCGGAAAGGTATTGATGGATGCTTCGGCTAACGTAGTGTTCCAGTGCTGGTCATCTTCCAATAGACCTCTCCATTGACACGCCTCATGGTACGTTTCGCAGATTTCGCCGTTAGCAGTTTTCAGATCTACTAACGATTTTGGCCCTCGGACAGTGTGCAACAGCATTCGCACGTCCAATGGCGTCAGTCATAAAGATGCCTGGATGTTCGGTCAGTCGCGCGCCCCGTTTTCGTCTGCAGAATGTTTGCCACGTGTAGTATTTCGGCACTTCCTCGTATAACAACGTTTCGCCAAAGGGATCTTCTTCGCAGAGTTTGAAGAATGCTGTTAAGGTTGTGTTTTGCGGCTGCAGTGCTCTTTCGCGTGCTGTAGCTTCGGTGCGTTGTCCATTTTCTAGATGAACACTTAGGTGGAAGACCATCGTATAGCGTTCGTGGATCGGGAAATTGAGAAGTCGCCATATAGCTTCATTGCTGTTAATGTACCTTCCCAGTTGATATTACGTTACCTCGTCCCTCGCATTGGGAACCTTGAGGCCAAAAACTGCCATGTCACTGCCCTTGTTGACGTACTTACAAATGTATTTGATGGTCTTCACCGAGCGTAGTGTTCTACATTTATGTGGGCCTGGAACATTGTTGACAGGATTGGGGAGTACGGTACCACTCACCTGTTATCTATTTCAACTTCAGTGACCCGATTATCGACCTTAACCACGACTTTTGTTTTGAATCCTCCACTGTCAGGGCTGCGTCGTCTGTACAGAGGGTAACCTTCATTCCCGGTTTGTGTTTCATTCACAAACGGCCGGGGGTACCTTTTCGTGTATTTTCCGTCTTTCATGCACGGGGAATGATAATTGAACGGCCTACTTGGTTAATGAATCATATTTTTCGATACAACGTCAAAGAGTAAAGAATCTTTGTCAGGGTCAGGTAGCTCCGCTGATATGACCATGTCGATGTCGATAGGTCGTATTTTCTCCTTAAGCCAAATTAAAATTTGCGCGTGGGGAAGCCCTCTTTTCTGCCACTCGACTGAATACATCCAGCATAGGACTTCCCCAAAAATATTACAATTTTTAATGAAATCAATAAGTTTTGGCAGTTACTGTTTGAACACTCCTGCTATGATGTCATGTCGGTCAGTTGCACTCTGGCCGGGGAACAGGTTTTCCGTGATGTCCCCCCACACTGGATTACTTGTAAATGTGATGAATAGATCCGGACGGCCGTGTGTTCGTACATATACCACTGCGTCTTGTGCGTACTCGTGCTTATGCCTTGGACTCGCCGTAAACGTCGCTGGCAGTATGACCATTCTGCCAATGTCTGCAACGTTCCAGTCACTGGCAATTGCGTCCCACATATGTTGTCGGGTCGCAGCTGTTTCTGATTTAGCCTGATGAAGAGAAGGCGCTCATTTTCCACTTTCGCGTACATGTCGACCACAAATTGATGAAAAGATCTCGGCACTTGAATATGTGGTTGGATGAATTGTCGCGTATCATGATGCTATAAGCGTAGAAATCTATCGACGATACTTTCTTCTGAGTGGTTTGTCCAGTGCAGGGATCTGTTTGCATGACTTTGAAATGGTATCCATCCTCTCCTTCCCAAAATATTAGCAGGTATAGTAAAGCTTCATATGAACGGTGCGTTTCAGATATCCGCTGTAAACCTTTGCTGCCCCTCTGTAAGACGATATCTCGCCTATCACAGTCTTGTACGGAAATGACAATGGCGACTTCATTGATTGTGGGCGCACTAAACTGTCGTTCATGTGTTCCTCGCGGACGTTTGTCAGCTCTTATCACCACCTTGTATTCATCCGTTAGCACCCTGTCCAAAGCTGTCTTGTACAGCCTAATTAAGTAATTCCGTGAATTCAACAGTCTTTGCATATTTCAAACAATCTCTCGTCGAGTTTCGGGTATTGTTTCACACCATCGATCAGCTTGCATTTCTTCATCGCCCATGAAATAAATTTGCAAGAATTTTGGGTCCTCATCGGGAAGCGGAAGGACAGAGCCTGCACGATGGTAAATTTGGCCATGCATCTTGAATGTAGGTATGAATCCATCTCCGACGATCACGTTTGCCCCAAACGAAGTCATCTTGAACCCAGAGTTGTACTTCCGGATGTTTTTCAAAAATTGCTTTGATTCAGGGGTATTTCCAGAAATTTCCGAACTCAATTGAGCAGATGGCTCTTGAAGAGGTGTCAAATGGACTCTCCCGTTCGATCAACACGTTCCAGTAGGTTCGCCTAGGAATTTATTTTCTTGACAATAACCGCATCCTACATCCATCTTCCCAATCAGAACATTTGTATATGTATGATAGCCGCACTCAGGATCATAATTAAACGCCCCCTATCGCAGGTTACCCTGTCGGAGTCTCTTTCTCGCCTGATTTATCCTCACTCGAGATTGTTCGACGCGAGCTTCCCCCTTTGTTCCGGTGTTTCCGCAGTCCTCGCTGTGGAAACACTAATTCGCTCCTGTTCGACGAAAGCTAAAAAAAAAAAAAAAAAAGTCGCACATTTGCCCTGAAGGCTGAAGGCCTGTGGGCCCTCTGAGCTGCGCTTGTGGGCCCCCTCATCTGGGCTCGGGGCCCCCCTGAGCGTGGGGGCCATGGTAGCTACGCCCTTGGACGTGGAAGCCCTGATCCTAATTTGATCAAGGCGAGCATCGCGCTGTTCAGGTGTTTCAGATGCCCGTTTTGCTTGTTAAGCTTTTGGATTTACTTGTCCTATTGATTTCCCTTTTTCGATGGCATTTTTTTTTGGCGGTACTTTCTCCAATTTTGTTGCAGTGATATGATCTGTGTGTTACTGTTAATTGATGCGAGCTCCAGTGGACCCGCTTATATAGTCCCTCTCGCAAGGGAAGGGGTGAAGGCGAGTATGAATGGAAACTTCTAGAAAACTCTGCCGGAATATTCGAAATTATTCTTGTTTTACCAAAGAATAGATAGATAGTCTAGAACTCACTGGAAAGTTGAAGAAAAGTGAGTTAAATAATTGTAATCGCTGGGACGAAGATTCGAACCCGAGCTACACGGTTGACAGCCGCACGCGGTACCACTTAGCTAAAGCGCCAACTGCTTGGCGAAGCGGCGAGAGAGCTATCTTGGGCTGAGCCCTGCTCGGCCGGAGTAGAGACGCGCCTGCTGGGGCGCGCGGAGTATTGCCGATTGTGGTAATGGCATACTGCGGAGTATCGACACTATTATTTTGGCTTGGTGCGCTGAGTGGCAACTTACTCTAAACTGTAAAAAGTGCAAGACAATGAGCATAACTAACAAAAAGAATCCGATTGTTCAGAAATACGAGTTAAACAATACAGTTATTGATATGGTCGATTCTGTTAAATATTTGGGAGTAACAGTACAAAGGAACTTGAAATGGGACATACACATTAATTCTTTAGTAGGTAGAGCAAATTCTAGGCTGCGATTCATAGGTAGAATCTTGAAAAATTGTAATGAACAAACAAAGGAGATAGCGTACAAATCTCTTGTGCGTCCACATTTGGATTATTGTTGTGCCATTTGGGACCCGTTTCGTAAGGGATTGATCGAAAGTATAGAGAAAGTACAGAGAAGAGCCGCTCGATTCGTGACCGCTTGCTACAGTCCTTATGAAAGCGTCACAGAACTGATTAGTAGATTAGGTTGGGAGTCTCTGGTAGATAGACGACACACGTTTCGTTTAAACTTATTGGAAAACATGCGTACTCCAACTTTCACTCATGAGTGTAGTGAAATACTTCTTCCACCAACCTATTTGAGTCGGAAGAACAGGAAAGATAAAATTAGAGAAATAAGGTGCCGGACTGATTCTTATATGAATTCTTTTTTCCCTCGTACTATTAGGGATTGGAATGCACAGCAAAGAGATTAGCTTTGGTGCTGAGCACCCTCTGCCACCCACAATTTTGTGAATTGCAGAGTATATATGTAGATGTAGATGTAGATTTAAGTTACGAAATTTTCGGCAACATTTCTGTCATTTTAATTACAAATTTTTTGGCTCCTGATTGTTTGATTCGAACCGGACAACTTCAATTCGACGGGAAATTTTTCAACCAAATATAGACAGTATCTTTCACCTTGTTTCAAAGGATATGTGTGCAAAGTTTCATTGAGATCGGATGTAAACTGTGGATTTGTATGAAGAACAAACAAACAAACAATACATATTTACATACATTCATCTTTATATATTGTCATGTCTACCTTGCGGACGTTTACTTTTGGGTCATACTGTTTTATCATTAGCAAAATTATCAATTTGAAATATCAAAAATCATACTTAATCTTCAGCTAATCACATGAAATATTATTATAATGAATAGGAAAATTGAAAATTGGGTGTACAATTTATTATTGTGAAATTAGGCAAACACGAAGTTTGTTTTTATTCTGAGGTTAACAATTACATATCATTGAATGTCAAACAGTTAGAGCAAAATCTCAGGGTCATTGCAAAATCTCATGGTCATTACTGGGTGGAACGATTGCATGAGCTTCCGTCCGGGCCGTAGCTTTTACCATTGTTCACAGCCCAGGTCAGCGACCAGGTAAGACCCGCACCACATGAGGTCGTCCAGCTTCCTCGACCGCACCGCGTGAATGCAGTGTCCCCAGCTCCGGCGTCGTTGAATGGCTGTACTCGATGAAGATCAGAACCAGAGTCCCCCGTCGTCCGTCCTTCTCCTCCGAGCAAGACTCTGTACTTGTCGTAATGCGATGTCGGGTCCGGCTCTTGGCGAATCACCGCAATCCGCGCCAAAGGAACAGCGTCACATTGGCCCCAGAACAGACAAGAAAAAAAAACACCAACACGGCAATAAATTGAGGCGGCTTCTCTATTGGCTGGATCGTCTTCCCCTACTCTCATATAGCACTCATTTACTAGGAAACGTCACTAAGGTTTACTTTTGCTAGTCGGCGGGAACTTTCCGAAACGTGCGAAAATAGAAAGCGGGTCTCAGTTATTTATGGGGGTTATAAATCCGCTTTATGTCCACGTTGAGTGGGACGTTGTCAGCACCCCCCAAGGTGCGTGTAAATCTGGACGCTTTAGTTCCGTCACGTTTCTGTTCGTTGACACGACGCACCAGCAATATTCACACACACCGTGGGATCACTTAGTGCCTAATGGCACTGTACCTTTTAATTCATTACAACTACCCCATCGCCCGTACAATTGAAAATTATTCTATGGGATAATTTTCAATTCAGTTTTTCACTATAACTTCACTTATTTCTGGTCATTGGGTTAATGTTCCTTGTGAGTGAGATTAGTTCGTTCTAATATTCTCTAACTGTTTGTGATCTTTGTTAATAGTTACATTACCAAACTTCTTAAAATATACCCATCTTCAGTTCCCTATTTTAATACAACATGTGATAGCTTTGTACTTCACGAATTACTCTTGTGCCCTACTTGATTCCTCAGTGAACCCGCGAGACAATCCAGCATGTCTTATAACTACATATTATATATCTTATGAGTAGCATGTGACATATATCATTCTCTATACAACTAATTTAAATCTTTCTTAGATTGCCCTTTTTTAAAAAAAAAATATTCAATTAAAATAAAATTACATCATTTTATTATTATAATATGCACAATTATTTATTATCTATACTTTTTTAACAATTATTCTTATAATTACTTATTAATTCACTTTTTCATCACAAAAGTATCCTAACAGTTATATTTGTCAAATCAATACATGACATGAACTAGCATTTTAAATACTTGCATTTTAAATCCTAATGCTTGTAATTAATTACAAAATTTTATTACAGCCTCCCTTTTTTAACAACCTCTGTTGAAATAATTTCCCAGACTGGTATCTTTTTCCATTTATTTATTTAAAATAGATACTATTTTATTGAATGTTTTCCAAGACAACAGAGACATATTTGAAAGGCCAGCTGACTCGAGTAAACAAACCCCACTGCGATTCCGCGAACGCTTTCACTTTCTAAGGGTCAGGTATAAGACTGGGTCTCACAATCGCTACCTGTTCTCGGCCAAGCGAAGGGTCGTTTCCCTATTGTGGTTTTTGGACAAAAGATTACAGTTGCCTGCCTTTCAGTTTCCGGCTATATTCGCTAAGTTTGACTTATTAACTTTAGCGCTAACTTGGCAAACGATCTCTTCAAATCTCTTATTCAATAAGATTAAAAATTACATTTAATCCCCAACATCTTCCGCACTGATAGGTTTATTCATATCGGTAATTAGAGAATATTTCCTACGATATGATACATATTGTTAATTTTTATTACTACTTTTTTTTATATAAGCACTTGTAACCATAGACTTAAAGATAATGACATATTTCTAGCGGCAACCATCTTTTCATACTTCTTAATTAAATCTTCTTCCCTGTATTCGGAAATTTATTGTTTTACAACATATCCTCTGATTCTATACGCAGTAATTTATTTTCATCGCGGTTTCATCAGTATTTCTTGTTTCTTATCGTATCATAGTTCACCTAACACTTTATTTTTAATCAACAAACGATTACGTCCTTAGCCATTTCTCTTTAAATAACTTCGTGTCATTAGCGTTTCATCTATTCATGGTTTCGAATTTCCTCTTCTGAAAATTATTAGCGTTTTGGAACGATCCCTACTCACATTTTATTAAGTACATGTTCATTGTAGCTTCGGCTATTAAGTTCGATGACTATCTGTCATCCTCTAAACTCCAACTGACGATTTTTTTCGTCATTACAATAATATTGGCCTATACCTTCTTCGGTTTCACGGTCCGCAATATTTTTGTTTCATTTATATAAACTCTTCATAGACGATCATTTCTTGATCTTTTTAACGAACTTTATCTACTCTGCGCTATCGTGAACTCTGCTCTTAATATTTTAACAAATCAACACACTGCTAATATTTATTCTTCTAATAGGTCAAAATCCAACCAATTTTAATCCACAACTCAATGACACAGAATATTAATGATTTTACAATCGTCGCGACTATTTTGGCAAACCCGTCTCGAATTGAAACCGTAATCAAACATGATCTTTCACTTCTAACAATTTCTCTGAGGATTATTATTATTATTTTTTATAATAGCTTTTGCTGCGTATGGAAGTTTTATATTAATAAACAATCAACGTTTCATTTTTCACTCTAGGGTTGCGTTATTATTGTTGCCGCTCGTCATAGGTTTGAAATGTTTTCTACAAACAAACCAAAATGTCATTCTTAGACTAAAATATCTTTACCTTATCAATTTAAAATTACCTCTACGGATTCTGATGCATTTCCTTAGTTAGCAATACAAATTTTAAAACTACGTCATCTGTACTGCATTTACATTTCACTTACAACAAACTTAAACCAAAATCTTGCACGGTCATTTACATAAATCTGGAATTTCAAAACTGGCTCCGTCATCTTATTAATATTTTAAACGGCCATGTAATCTTTGAATCCATTTTTCGCAATCAAAATTTGTGCTCTCACGCGCATCGATACTAAAAATCATTCGATGCATCAAACATATCTGTTCATCGACAATCAACGATCTGTTACGGTTTTGTTGGTCACTTGTTGTCCCTATGTCTACACCAACATTCTGGCGAAACATATGTTCTGGCACTGCAGTCAAGCCGGGAATTCCTTTTAGCTCACTGTGAAAGACCTTTTGGATCGTTAGCCCATACCCCCTGCGGTGTTCTATCTGGAGTGTATCCCAACATTTACCATTCCGTCCGATATGCAAAGTATTCAAATCTTCTGGCACCACATCAAATGTTCCTTGCACTTGCAGAAATTTTACATATTTCAAATATCCTCTTTCCCCATATCCATATAACCATGGTTTTATTTTTCTGATTCTTCTTTTTCCTGGTTTGGGAGTGATAGTGCATAGCTGTTGCCGGATGGACTTGATTTCCTCCACCATCCTGATTTTAGTTGATTCGGTAGTTGAAAATGCAAAACTGTTATCTTCACACACGCGGTCTTCCTGTTTCCTCTCAGTTTCAACCAATTTTCTGCCTGGCTCTATTGTGCGATTACTTAAAGCGGTAACCTCTTCCTGGATGCTCCGCACATCTTCTCTGAGGGAAGAATGATTTTTCTTGCATTCTCCAATTGCCTTTTCCATATCCCGTTTCCGTTTTTCACACGTATCCGTATTCCTGTCGACCTCGGCGTGAATTTTACTCATTTGCGTTTCGATCGCTATCGCCCGTTCTTCTGTGCTATTGGCCAAGTCCCCTAATTTTCTGTTTGTTTCACACAAGTTCTGTTCAATACCTTTGCTGATCTTTTCCAGCCTTTTTTGTCCTTTGATTCTTGCTTGTGATTCCATCTTGAGAATCTTTACTTCACTCATTACAGAGGATTGTAATGTCTCGACCCGGCCATTAACCATTTCCGATACTTCTTTCCGCAAATCTTCTTTAAATTGTTCCATTATTTCAACCTGTTTATTCCCGAAATCATCCAGCTTTGTGTCAATTTTTTCATTTATTTCGTTCATTTGCTCTTTGGATTTTTCTTGCTGGTCGCTAAGAGCAGTAAGTTTTTCATTCATTTCCGCTCTATGGGCCGCAAACGTTTCATTCATTTCCGCTGTGGATTTTTCATGCTGGTCGCTAATAGCAGTAAATTTTTCGTTCATTTGGGCAGTGACGTTTTCATTCACTCCCGTTATTTGGGCAGTAAACGTTTCGTTCATTTCCGCTCTATGGGCCGCAAACGTTTCATTCATATGTTGTAACATCCCCAAAATCTGGGAAATACCTAAATCATTTAGCGGAGGCGCTAGAATTACGTCCTGCTTGCTTTGCAATGGGTTCACTGTTTCGTCCCGGGAATCACTGATTGGATCGCAAACTATACTATCCGCTTCACTAGGAGTTTGTTCAAAATTCACGATCGCGGAGTTATCTATCAAATTCGCGTTATTTCCTTCCATTGCTACGTCAAGATTTCCTAACTCCGTTTGATTCAAACTTTGTGCCATTTTAATAAATTTTCCACTCTGGAGCAGCATTCAATTCAACTTTTAGCAATCGCATTTGAAAGCAGTGTTAAGTTAGAGAGTCGTTTCCGCCATAAAAGTTAGTCAAACCTCCCTTTAAATTATCTTTACGGCCCCCCGTAATTCAATCTCCACGAACACTCCGCGAATACCACAAGGAAAATAAAATAGACAACTTAAACAAGCAACTGGATCATCAGAATCAATAGAAATTTCGATCACACAACGGTATCAAAGAAAATGAACCTAGAAAAGCCTTCACATTTCCCGCAAGACATTAAAAACTCAATCACAGAATTTACCTTTGCGCACATAAATCGCGTATTATTAGTATTTGGAATTTGTTTTAAAAAACAATTAGAAAAAATTTCAGCATAACGCGAGATCTTAGTGATCATATGGAAAGAAATCAAACCAAAAATAGATGTCAGCCCGCTTTAATTTAAAATCAACCATCAACTTAAAAACACATACGTGCAGTAACACTTCTCGTGACATATGATTTCTAGCAACCGTAATTTTATTCCCGATACCACAGGTAAATCACAATGAATATTCTGTCGACACGTCAGCACACATAAAACACGAATAAGCAAGATACGAAAAAGATAAAAAATAATAGCTGTCCCAGAAGACATTCAAAAATCAAACATGCCGTTTTTCAACGCTGAATCGACGAAACAATCTTACCATTAAACACCAGTCTCGAGAAATCGTCTCAACAGATCCATTACCAAAATTAGACAAAACCACATCACAATCGAAAGAAAACCAAAAATCATATTTCAACAACACAACAACATATCAAATGAAAGACAATCGTCACATCATATTTTCACCATTTGCAAACAAAACAATTTTTCAACGTCGATTTGAACATGTATCATCACAATACATCACATAGTATGCTTTTCAAACTGCATCCATCTCCGTTGCAGGACTAAAATAAAATTATTCAATGGCATAGTATTAACATATCACATATATCATAAAATAAAATTTTCTGCTGGATCATCTGGTTTCTCACTGAAATAAAAATTAAACATTTGATAGTAAAAATAATAGACTGAAAACTGTTGCAATCGTTCTATCTTCGAAAGCTCCACGTTTAGGGTGCCATGTTGGCTTCCGTCCGGGTCGTAGCTTTTACCATTGTTCACAGCCCAGGTCAGCGACCAGGTAAGACCCGCACCACATGAGGTCGTCCAGCTTCCTCGACAGCACCGCGTGAATGCAGTGTCCCCAGCTCCGGCGTCGTTGAATGGCTGTACTCGATGAAGATCAGAACCAGAGTCCCCCGTCGTCCGTCCTTCTCCTCCGAGCAAGACTCTGTACTTGTCGTAATGCGATGTCGGGTCCGGCTCTTGGCGAATCACCGCAATCCGCGCCAAAGGAACAGCGTCACATTGGCCCAGAACAGACAAGAAAAAAACACCAACACGGCAATAAATTGAGGCGGCTTCTCTATTGGCTGGATCGTCTTCCCCTACTCTCATATAGCACTCATTTACTAGGAAACGTCACTAAGGTTTACTTTTGCTAGTCTGCGCCAGTTTTCGGCGGGAACTTTCCGAAACGTGCGAAAATAGAAAGCGGGTCTCAGTTATTTATGGGGGTTATAAATCCGCTTTATGTCCACGTTGAGTGGGACGTTGTCAGCACCCCGCAAGGTGCGTGTAAATCTGGACGCTTTAGTTCCGTCACGTTTCTGTTCGTTGACACGACGCACCAGCAATATTCACACACACCGTGGGATCACTTAGTGCCTAATGGCACTGTACCTTTTAATTCATTACAATATATACATTCATGTAACCCCACATTTTTCTTTTTCTTCTATCTTTCTTTTCTTTTTTGAACACTAGTTCTAATGCTTACGTTTTTCTTATCGCTGGCTCAATATTCCAGAAATATTGACACCTATAAATCACAGTGGTAATACGGTATTGCATGACGGTAATTTCATTATAAATTAGAGCATCGATTAATTTAATTTAATTTAATTGCAATGGAGCACAGGCTCCGGTGGCAATTTCCCTACACACCCATCTTCCCCCTATCCTGCACCTACCTACATTTGCCCTCTACAAATTTTATCTTTAAATTCTTTCATAGTTTTCGGTAAATTATTCATCATTTCTCTTGGTAACTCATTCCAATCCCTGACACCCTTACCTAAAAACGAGAATCTTCCTACACCCGTGTGCCTGAAATCGAGTGCCAGCTTGTTGTCATGGTCATCTTTTCCCTTCCATCCACTACTTTTCATATCTATTGCAATATCTTTCCATGCCTCATCGCCAGTATATGACCTGTACACTCCCATGACCCTCCTCATTCTCCTCCTGTCTTGCAATGAATCCCATTCCAGCTCCTTTATCATATCCGTCACTGATCAGTCGTTTGTTAACAGTGGATAGAACCGTTTAATAAGTTTGGTATAGTATGGACTCTCAGTATTATTTTCCTTCTATAAAGATTTACTATTGTCATTTTATTTCTGCGTTATGGTATGCAACACGGATGTAAAACAATTTCAAGTTAATAACATTACCGAAGATGAGACAAATTTAATAATATAAGAGGTCAAGAATGATAAAACGAAATTCACGTAAAAATTATGAATCTTCCTTCTGAAAGTAAACATCAGCGGTTTGTTTTCTAGCTCTGCTGCAAGTAAATATCAATTACGCTTATACAGGGTGTTACAAAAAGGTACGGCCAAACTTTCAGGAAACATTCCTCACACACAAACAAAGAAAATATGTTATGTGGACATGTGTCCGGAAACGCTTACTTTCCATGTTAGAGCTCATTTTATTACTTCTCTTCAAATCACATTAAACATGGAATGGAAACACACAGCAACAGCACGTACCAGCGTGACTTCAAACACTTTGTTACAGGAAATGTTCAAAATGTCCTCCGTTAGCGAGGATACATGCATCCACCCTCCGTCGCATGGAATCCCTGATGCGCTGATGCAGCCCTGGAGAATGGCGTATTATTTGTATCACAGACGTCCAGAATATGAGCTCTAACATGGAAAGTAAGCGTTTCCGGATACATGTCCACATAACATATTTTCTTTGTTTGTGTGTGAGGAATGTTTCCTGAAAGTTTGGCCGTACCTTTTTGTAACACCCTGTGTAATGAATTAGGGTGCAAAGTCAATTTCAGTTTTTAATTTGATTAATAAATTTGTGAATTACTTAAGCATAAAAATATTACGGGAGTTACCTTGGTCTTTAATATTTCAGATTCGTTTCTATGCCTTTCTTTTAGCTACCCCTAATACACTATTCAGAGTTAAAGATTTTTTTTTTTTCAGAAGTTGCGAATAAAGCTTCATATCTAAAGATATCTACCCAGACAAAATCTTGGTATGTTGAAGTGCGCTTAGAATGGGATAGAATATTTACAGAAATTGACTAGAATAAGGGTTTATGCGAGTAGCATATAATAATTTAATGTAAATAACGGATTTGTTCTAAGTTTTACAACGGGAACGTTATTTTAAAACAAGAACTTGCTTACAATCCCGTCAATGTGCTCATGCCGTTAGGGTTCGCGATCAATGACACATCACAAATAAATTTAGAGGGACTGCACACATTGACCGTAATTTATAGTACAACAATCAAAAGTACATATCCAACTTTTGTCATAGTTTGTTTCTGTATAGTGCGGATTTGATTGTTATTGCCATAGCGCAAATGTGGCGGCAGATCCAAACTTTGGGTGAATATGCAAGTCTGCAAGTGGAGATAGATGTACTGTTACCTGAAGACTGTTTGAAAAATTTAGGGATGTCTGCTTAGAGACTGTGCGAGGCGAAATGGATATTCGGAGATGCTGCTCTTTGTTGAATCTGAAATTCGTGGAGGTATTTGCCACTAGGAAGCATCCCGGCATTTGACTGAAGTGATTTGGGGAAACCATGGAAAACCTAAATCTGGATGCCTGGACGAGGATTCGAACTGCCGTCCTGCCGAACGCGAGACAAGAGCGTTAACCACTCACCCACCACGCTCGGTGTGAATCCAACTGAGCACATCTGGATCATGATCGGAGGAACTCGCACAACGTTATGCAATGGCAACACTTTCGGACTTATGTACGGCTGTGGAAGAATGGCTGATTAGTTCTTCAGGGAACTTCCGGCAACTTATTGAGTCGATGCCACGTTCGGTTTTTGCATTTAGAAAGGTAAAAGGGGTCCCCACGCGATTATAGGAGGTATTCCATGGCTTTTGGCTCTGTGTATATAACAGCTGTTGTAAAATTTTAAGTAGAAACATATCTATTTTTTTTTAATTAACTTCTGCATTTACTCCTGTAGTCGACATACTGAATTGGACAGACTCATAAAGTTAACACATTTTATGTCTTTATATAACCTTAAAATAGTATCAAGATTAGAAAAGAACATGAGTTGACCAAACGGTATCGAGAGGAAAGTTAACAAAAGTAGCGTGGATCACGTGGAAACAATAGAAAATCCAAATAGGGAGCTGTGGGTGGCAACCTAGTTCCAAGTCGTTAGCCCCTGGGTTACACTAAAGACTCTTAATGACACCGTAATAGTAAAGAAAAACACAAAACCATACAAACATATAAACCAAAAGATGGATAAATTATTTTATAAATGAGACATATAATGCAACAATATTACTTTGAACTTGTTTTCACCATATACGAGTTAGTGATCACGAGGGATCGGATCATTTGACAAGTAATATTTTCTTCCTGTCTTCTTTCTGAGTGGTAATGCTGAATTAAACATTGATTTAATATATCTAACTATATTTAAATGTATTTTATACAGCATATAAATGCATATTAAGGCCATTTTCCTAGTTTTGGTTATATTAGAATAATATTTATCGTCATATGATCATATTTTGAGGAAAATGTGTCAATTTTTTTAATAGTACCGGGAATTCACTAGAATTTATAGATGAGAAGAAATTACGATAATTATTCACAGAAATGTACTCCTATTATACATTGGAGGAGAAAACAAAACTAAGTGTAACTGAATTGTTCAGAATTCAACAGCCAAGAATTAAAGTTAAACATTGTTGTTACTCTCTATACATTAATGTTCCATGAACTTCCATCCGATTTTTAATCTCTACAGTGTCTTATTGTCGTTAAATTTTTTGAAAATAATCGTCAGTCAGTATAAAATATTCAGTGGATCAGTGAGTACCGCCATGCGGAAAGAAAAATGTTCTGAAAGTGCGAAGTTACGAAAAGAAATATGGAGAGAAATATTTTAGTAGAGACGAAAGATTTGAAAATTATGGGAAATTAAAGTTACTCAGCAAAGCGATTTAAAATTTAATTTGCCAATGGTGCAGTGAGTGCGCGGAAGCAAATTATGCTGTCTACATGAATGTGAGACTACTAAATAAAATAAATGATGTATAATTGAGTTAGTTTTAATGTAAAGTAAATTTAAATGTTTGGTCTTTTTTTCATTTTTAGGTCATATTTACCCATTTTTAAGGTAATGTTTTCATGCATATTTCTCTATTTCTTCGGTCATAAAAATCCGAACCTTAGTGATCACAATGAATGGTTGTGAGGTGATGAGTGTTGGGAGGTACCTGCACGGGGTACACTGTAGCGTGCTGCGGTCGCCCATAAAATCCCTGCCTACTGCCGTCACGCTACACACAATGCTACTCTGTGTCCAGCACACACCCACAATCTAGGTTGCAAATACTCCCGACGGAGCTGCGATACCAAGCGTCCCAATATGAAAAGTATTAAATTATTAAAAATGGAAAGTTTTATATGTAATAGTATGAGAATTGCTGAGCTATTTGCTACGCAAAATTGTTATGTTTTTTAGCGTATAAGTGGTGGCCAGTGTGTTGTAACATGACACTTTTTTGTCCACAAATTCTTGTTGACCAAGTATGCAAAGACGAAGATTAACGACCCTCTAACTGAGAGAGGTTTGAAATAGGTGCATCATATCGTGAATTCTCCCGAAGGATTTGCTGTAGTGTAATGTCAGTACACAGACTTGTTACACCGTGGATAAAAGAAGCTCTAGTACTCCTAGAGCAGGCACAGGTCCGTACAGTAGGACAACAGCACGTGAAAACCACCGAATTATGTGGGTGGCCGTTTCTCCTGGGCATGGCGCTGGATATATCTACAAAGTTTCCTAAAATTCCACCATTACTGTGAGGGTGTTGCACTTTTAATTTCCGCCAGTGTAGTTACAACGCCACTCATGTATAACGGACCAAGTTTTGGGGCAAAAGATTTAGTTGTGTGATTTAGAATTAAATGAGTGTTGGGTGAGTCGAGACAGTACGCCAGAGTCGCGTGCCGTCCGCACGCGAGTAATGAGTTATGTTTTGCTGACGAAAACGATCAGCGCATACCACAACCAGGGACACTGGCCGGTTAATTACCGAAAGAAGTCTACAATGTTCGATACGGGCAATATAAGGAACGCAGGACATGCGTTCGGCCTTCTCAGTGACGGATTGGCAGTAGGCACGTCACTATGCCAGTTAGCAGATAGTCAATAGCCTCTCTCTCTCTCCAATAGCCTGGTCTCGCGTTAGTGTCGGCAATGCTGCAACAGTTGGTGGAATCCTCAGATAGCCATCTCAAGGTATGTAAGTAATTGTTCCGTCATCTACTAATACTTCAGAAGATTTAAATCGAATAGAAGCTTACGGGGATAGCCTCGCAGACGGCGTCAAAACGGATGATATTATTCAGTCAAGGACGAGCAATAAACAGTATCGTACAGCAGTTTGGCCGTGTTCTCACTGGTAGAATATAAGAGAACCTGCTCTTTGTCATAGTAAGCCTAAGTTGGTGGAGTCATATTAACAACAACACAGGTCTGTGGCCTTAATCCACAGTGGTGTCAGATCCTGATATTAGTAAATAGCCTTACAGCTGAGCTGGAGAGTGAAGCCGAGGTCACCTGAGGTCAGCAGCAGCAACTCCATTAAAGGTTAGTAGTTGAGTTTTCAGACACTCTCTGCCGATTCCAAATTACGCCCACAGAAGAGGAGTTAGACCACTCGAGTAGTCCGTTACACATGGTTATGGTTACAATGACGGTTACACCGTGTTTAAAATTTAACAATCTCTATAAGACGTTAACGTGTTGTACTTCGCAGCAAACTATTGTGCTGTTCGATCCTCGAAGAATAATCCAGCTCAAATAAATGATTCAACGTATATATTTTCCCATGATTCTTGAATTGCGTATTTGTTACAATTGGCTGGCATTTAAAAAAAATTCTTACAGGTTATTTCTCCTAGATAGAAATTACCTACAGCCGCAATTCTATTACCCGTGATGTTTAGTATATAATTAGCCCTCGTTTTCGTCATTTCATCAGCATCTTTTTGTCAGGTGGCATTTATACTTTTTGCAATCCGATTGCTTATTAGTCATTAGATGCGGAAGTGCAGTGGAGGCAAGGAACAGGAAAGAACTTGGTTCTGGTCTTTTCTAAGGAATTTCGATGGCTGGACCGGGTTTGAATCCGCTTTCTCCCAGCGGCTAGGCCTGATTATTCTCTATCCTCATCAGCGTAAGACTACTAATAAATTTAGTACCTTTCCCGTTTTTTCTGTTTTATAATTTATTTTAAACTTCGTTCTACTAAGCCAATAGGTTTGTAGTGTTTTACTCATATTACTTAAAATTTTAAGCATCATTCCATTTGAACCCATTAATCCTTACAGTGTCTAAGCGAACTTGGTGCATCTCCTGACTTGTTCAAACAACTCACGCTGTGACTTGTAGAAAATGGTTGTCCATCTTCTTACTGATCTCTCCATCCTGAACTATGGCTGTGTGGTATACCTCTGAAATATTTTATCCAGGACGAAGTCATATCAAATTTAAATGATTACATTAGTTCACCTACTTTTTTGTCTCTAATGCAATTGGAAACTTCCAATTTTTCAATATTTAGACCCGTTTCCATACCCAAGGACAAATGATGCTTCATTTTCACCAATTCTTTCATTAGAAAGCAGTGGGTGGCTCCTTACTGCAGTACTTAGTATTGAACCTGTATATTCCATGAGCAGAAGCCATTCACGTTTCACTGGCATAATCGAATCCGAGTCCTTGCCCACACCTTTCCATGTTGGTAATTAATTTATAATATGAATATCTGAAAGTTGTCGCCGTGAGTAAAAACGGTACAATCCTAGCAGTAAGGAAAGTTACTGTGCAGCTACAAAAATTCTACCTATAGCCGCTCGGTGTAAGGGAGTTCTACGCATGGAAATAACACCAATAAACTGATCCTCTGTAGTTCTATAGTTAATAATATTCAACATATTAGTATGTTGTGAACCATGCAGTGAAGAAAACCACGGCATAGTTTGATGTGAAGTTACTTTTAACACTTTGAAATTCAATTCGATAACTCATTTCTTTTTTTTTACTTCCAAAATGACTCCAATCTGCAAGAAGTTGGTAAATTGTAGATAGTTAACCACTAACTCGGTTATTTTTACTGTCTATCGTAATTAATAATATAGCAAAGCCTGCTTGTCGTACTTACTATCACCATCGAATAGTTTTTGCTTTTGGTTGTGGGAATAACTTCAGTACCAATAATCTGAACTATTTTTTTTATGTGCTGTCGTCAGTATTTCGACTGGTTTGATGCAATCCTCCATCCCTTCCTATCCTGTGCTAACCTCTTCATATCTACATATCCCTTCCAACCCACGTCCTCAATTATCTGCTTAAGCATTCTAATCTCTGTCTTTCTCTACAGTTCTTACCTTCAACTGTTCCCTCCACCAGCAATCTGAACTATATGTGCAGCTTTCTTTTCTTTTTCTTTTTAAATAACTACAAACGAATTACAGTGTCCAATATGAACATGTCGTACGTTGCGGAGTCAATTGTGATGTAACACATTAATTTTAAAATAAATATGAATCTTAACATTAATAATTTCAGAACTGTTTTATGTGAAGTAGGTGACATAATGATATTCGCAATTAATTAAGACATCGTTGAATTGAATAAATGGCCCTAAACTACATATTAATCCAGAAATGTTCAAATAAAACTGAATGTTTTAATTATTAAACATGAAGTAGACAGTTTCGTAGCAGACCAGTAACGCAGGGCATTATCGCCCTTGAACTTGCCATAATATTGGGGTACGTGAAGTCCATAAAGCGCTGAAACTGCTTATTTAGAAGCGGGACATTGTCAGGCACCGTCATGAACCGTTTGAATTCAATCCATTCCAGGTAAACATGACTTTCGCCTACAGGGAATCATTACGATTTTTCTTAATGCCTTGCCGATATGTTGGATCCTTGGCCCCATGAGGTTTGCACCACGAGCATCGGCGAAAACCAATTGGAAATGTGGTTCATCGGGTCAAGCCATCTAGGGTCGACTGCAAGAGTTCACCAGCCCAGGTGTGCTGGGAATGAATGCACTCAGCCACTACAGGCAAGTAGCCGACCACCGCTGGGGCTTTGTGTCAACTCCAGGATCGATGGTCTGTCCACCCACTGGCGGTCCTTGAGAGATATTCCATACCCAATAAAGGCTGCCTTACAGCAATATGACACAGTTTCAATAGCATGTAACTTAATAGAAGGGAGAAGGAGCAAGGTAGCAGAGGCCGCAAGCTGTAGGGAATAAATCTAGAAGCTGATTTGTGAGAGGCTACTGAATGGCTGAAAAGCTGTAATGGCCTAATTTATTGGAGCGATTTAGTGTTTATTGTGTTCAGTACTTATTAAACACACTAAAGAGATGTCACACTGTTGTTATTTCGGCGTTATGCGCAGATGAATACGAATATACACAAACATATAAATGCAAAGTTGATTTGTAATTAGTTGTCGCTGTTATTCACAGCTTATAGCTAAGTCAATGCTGGAGGATTCTGAATAAGAAGAGGCCTGGACTAACCTGGGAGCCTTGCGATACACACATTAGGTAGTCTCGGTGATCCATTGGGAGCGTAAAATAATTAATTTTGAAACTACTCCACACCTGTAGGGCTTTAACTACTAATTTTCATTTAGACAGATGAATTCTCATCATATAGCGATTATCATGTTATTAAACTTTTATGTGACAATTAGGAATACCGAGCGTGGTGGGTGATAGGTCAACTCTCTTGTCTTGAATTCTGGAGGACGCGGGTTTGAATCCCCGTCCGGGCTTCCAGGTTTGGGTTTTCCATGATTTCCCCAAATCACTCCAGGTGAATGCCGGGATGCTTCCTTTCCATGGCCGAAATCCTTCCCGTTCCTTGTCCCCAGTTCCATCCCGCCCCTAATGAACTCGACCTCGATAAGTGGTAAAGCCATAAGAAAAAAAAAATTAGGAGTCGTACTGACAGAACTGTATTCCACGACTTTTGGTATCGTAGTGTATATCGTATTACCTGTACAGAATTTAGTGATTGGTGAGTGTTCGTTCTCTCTCTAACTAAAATCTTCAGAACTAGCAAGTAGATTCTAGGGTAAATCGAGTGCCTATATAACTGACAGCGCCGTTTATTATATCCTTCACAAGCCACATGGTATTAACCAACTGGCATCTATGAGTAGAATTTTTACAAGCTGCTTTCGTTGGTTTCAAATAACAGAAGAGTAAAGTATTCGGGCGCTAATGACCTCGCTGTCGACGCGCCCTAAAGCCACAAAAACAACAACAACAACAACAGTAAAGTATTCAACGGTATACTGGATCGGTGTCTAATAGACCTATAAAATATACAATAAAAGCAACAGAAACTAATTATAGCGTAGCTAGACCATGTTAATAACACATGTTCGACGGATATTCTGGGCACTATATGGTACATAAAACTTGGAATCAGATCGTTAGCGAATACAGAAATTAAGAAGTCTCATAATGCGTTATACATACGGAGCAAAGTAAAATGAAAATGTTTATAGCTGCGGTTTCAGGCATTTGCCTGGAGTGATTTGGAGAAACCATGGAATCCCAAATCTATATGACCGGACGGTGATTCGAACCCACTTCCACCAGAATACAATACCAGAGCTTAATCACCACACTCAGTTTTTCTGTTCGTCTTTAATGACAGCATTCATTTACAATTCAGTATTGCAAGTGATGTAACATGGTGAATGTAATCCTAATTTGCCAGTAAACGTATCAACGAACGAGGCTGCAACACAGTATGACATAAACTAAACAACGAACCATACAATAATATAGTAAAATTTAAAAACAAAGGAGCAGTCGTTGAGAACAGAAGCCGGAAACTGCACCACTTTCGGTACCTGTGAGAAACTGCTACTAACCTGTTGAAATTTACATCAGCCGCTTCATCAAGATGTCCTCTTCACGTTTTGCGATCATACATTGCGGAAAAGTCGCTAGAAATTTAATAAAAAATTCCGAAATATGAAAGGCTGAGCAACTGCTAAATGCTTTCAGAACTGCTAAAATAACATAAAAATTATCGGTACAGGGATCATTTCAACCTAAACAATTTCGTTTTGTCATAGAAACCGTGGTTAGGTTGAAATACGGCCTGTACCAAGTGGTATAAAATTACGACATTTTGGCTATGCGGCATCCAACAGGCAAATGTGTATTTGTTTACAACGGAACCACTTGATTATCTCTGGTTGCTCGTTGCTATGTAAGATAGCGGTCATCACCGTATTACAACTCGGATAAATATTGCGTGTTTGTCAATTTTGTGCGACTTTTTTCAAAGTAGTAGAGCTGAAAAAGCATGAAAACATTACAACAAAGGATTAAATCAACATTTTAAGAAACTGTCACTGATATTTTCAACGTTGACGGCATGTAACGGCCGTTCTTCATGCCATATTTCGGAGTTTTTTATTAAATTTCTAGCGACTTTTGCGCAATGTATGATCGCAAAACGTGAAGAGGACATCTTGACGAAGCGACTGATGTAAATTTTAGCAGGTTAGTAGCAGTTTCTCGCAGGTACCGAAAGTGGTGCAGTTCCCCAGAAGCCTAGTCACTTCATAAGGTCTTCTATTATTCATGCATTTCGAAGTAATATTCCCACAAAATTCTTAAGTTATTGAGCAATGAGCGACTGTAAAAAATAACAGCTCATAAAACGGAAGACTGTGGAGTCAAAACATTACGTAACATATTTCGTAACACAACACTGGTTTGTAACGAGCCCGACGTGTGAGTAACGCTCATGTCTCGTATCTGGGAGACTTAAGCCCCGGCTACACGCTCCGTCTTGCATGTGCAGGTAAACTGCGCAGTGAAAAACCGTACAAAAAGACGGAACACGGAAGAGTGGCCACACGGTACAGGTAAGCTTGTGCAAACCGAGTGTGTCGACAGCTGTGGGTCTGTGACGATGTGGCCAACAGAAAAGGTTTTTTAATGGAATCATTATTTTATTGTTTGTAAAGAAACAAGACACATAAGCGACGCCATAGGAGTAAGTGCGGCTAGCGTTCTGGCCTCGCATTCGGGAGGACGACGGTTCGAATCCCCGTCCAGGCATCCAGATTTGTGTTTTCCATGGTTTCCCCAAATCACTCCAGGTGAATGCCGGGATGCTTCCTTCAAAAGACCATGGCCGAATTCCTTCTCATTCCTTGCCCCCCATCCTTTCCCGTCTCTAAAGACCTAGTTGTTAAAGGAGACTTTAAGCAGTTAAAAAAAAGGAGTAAGTGGAGTAAAAAGAGTTTTTTTTACGGAGAAACATACATTCTCATGTCAACTTAATTGAAGATTTGAGAGAAGATCCGGAAGACTGGCGTGCTTATCTTAGGATGGATGAAGCAGCCTACGAAGTTACTGCGGTTGGTGACACCGATAATTAAAAGAGAAGATACTGTTATGCACCAATCTATATCTCCTCATGAAAGACTAACCTGTACTTTAGGGTTTCTAGCAACTTGCAGGACATACAGGGACCTCAGATTCTCAGCAGCGATTTGATAGTGTAAATAATACATAACAATGTAAACATTGTTATAAATCTAAATTACATGTACTTACTCGTTCAAAAATAATTTTATTTGAATTACAGTGAAGGTACATATGCATAATTAACTATACATAGTATACATACCTCTTTTAATTTTTTAGTCATTAAATGATAAGCTTCGGGTTTTGTTTTTGTTTTGTTTTTTGTTTTGTTTTTTGTTCCTGTCAGAATATTCCTTCTACTTAATCTTCCACAATGCTGGCAACGATTTGTACAATTCTGTATAAACTGAATTACAAATTTCTTTCAATACTTTCGTACGTCACCCATTTCACTGTTGGAAAAAAAAACTGTGCAAACCCAAAAACCGTGCAGTCAAATCTTTAGCAAGTCAACAATTGTACAAGCCGCTCTTTCGAGTTTGCACGCGCTATCGTGTTGACGTCCACACGCTCCGTCTTGCATGCGCAAACTAGTTTGCGCATGCAAGACGGAGCCCAAGACGGTGCGTGTAGCCGGGGCATTAGGTTCGAATCCCCGTCCCGTCAGCTACATTTGGGTTCTCCAGCCTCAATAGCCTCGACGTCGATGCGTAGATCAGCCTCCCCCAACCCCTCAAAAAAAAAAAATAAACACATGTAGACTGGTGATCATAGGATAATTGGTAACTCGCTTAAACCTTTCCCACAACAGAATTATGCATTTCCTCGAAACAATTTAATACGCAACGTGCATAAAACAACTTACACGATACTTCAGGTTAGAAACAGAGGTGGAATGCGTGGCCTTGTCGCACGAGCTATGCGGATTTCCCGGCGAGTAGTACCGTAGGAATAACAAACGGAATTAAGGACAGAAATAAGGTTCCATACAGGAATGGGATAATTTTATATTCATCCTACCACGTATGTTTTTCTATCAGCAACAAATTTACGTTCGGTGTTCAGTGAAACAGCTGAAGTAACTGCTTTACCATACTCCCGCTGAACAACACGATGGTCAATTGGTACGCCATTTACAGCTCAACAATTCTCCTTATATTAAATAGTAAAACACAATTCTCTGTAATTTAATAGCTTCTGATGATTAAGATACGGCACTTGAATAGTAGAATGACCGCTGTTATTGCTAACGAGCTTGGAGACGATGTTAATAGTCGTTTGGTTGCTGCTGATGCAATTATTAACAGAGAAGGTATGCTATCAATATCATTTCAAAATAAATTATAAACAGATTACGGTAATAAGTACAACTAACGAAAGGAAACCCTTGCTTATGAATCCAAAGTTAGCTATTAAATCCTTGGAAAGGTTGATTCCTAAAGACAGCACAAAATATTATGACGTGACATCCGCAAATAACATTACTCGTAGGTATATCTAATTATCCTCAGCTAGAGTAGAGTTGGACACAGACGCGACTGTCTCGATGGCAGATGACATACGACCTCTTTCATTTACAAATGCATTCAAATACTTCTGCCAACAATGAATTAGGGCGTAATGATGGGATAGATGAGATCAGGGAAATATTGTACTACACTGATACTTATAACTTGTATTTCTTCTTCCCTCGAGGAGTTAGGGATCTGAATTCATATAGGAGAGATTAGCCTCAGTCCAAATCACCCTCACACAGTTTCGTGAATTGCAGAGTAATAATAAAACTTCTGTCAATCCTGTATCATTCTGAAGAAAGGACTAAACACTTAAACCTTGTGTTTAAGACTAACAAAGAAATGATTAACGAACCTCGAGTGCAGTTTAGTTTCCCATTATTAAATTTTGATTCTGATATATCATTTAAAACAAAAATTGGGCTAACTGTCCCAAATAAACACACAAACAATGCCGTATAGGCTGCGACACACACAGATACAAGTAAAAAAAAAAAGCAGATTTGGACTGAGTGCATAATTACATCCTGCAATATAATTCTATGCACTGAAATGAGCAGCACCTTGTTAGCATGCAATATGTATGAAAGATTTTTTAATTTATTCCCATACAGATATTCAAATTTGTGTCCCGGATTTTTTATCTAGCTTTCAGATTTGATATGTCAGTGGCCCAATACTCTGTGCATTGCACCATGTTTAAACTAAGATGACCAACAGAGTCTCTTAAGCAGCCAACACAAAATTAACGCCCGATAACTGTTTCCGGAAGCTCATATCAAATCATCTAGAGTACCACGTGCTGGAAACCCACCTAGCCCTTATTCTATCTTTCTACATACTCATTTCGCCCCGCAATCAGAAAGATGGCATCATCCATAGCATTTGTACTGTTACTACTACTATTTTCATTTTTGTGCTTACTACCTCCTTATGTTTTTTAGCATAGTAGATAGCTCCATCCGACATCTCAGCAGAAATCGTGTGTTCTAGTTTCTTCTACATTAATACCTTTCATGCCATTCAGTCTTCCTCCCACCTTTTGGCTTTTATTGTTATGTACCCACTTTTTAATCATTGTCCTTCTTCATGGTGAGCCTTATGAAGAATACAACATTTTTGTAACCATATCATGTTTCTGTTTCCGCGCCATCTTTCTCTATCGCCTATATGACTACGTTGCATCTATTCCTTCCTCTGTGACTAAACAAGTTTAACTACACGAGAATTAGATGAAAAATATAGTATCTGACCCCATGTAACATTCATTTATTTGAAGCAGACTTCATATCTTGGAGGATGAGCCCTAGCGGCAATCTGGAAAATGAGGTTTTCATCCTACGCCCAGCCAGCTAGCACAATTTCCAGAAACCACTCCAGACAAATGTCGGGATACTTATTTATTTTTTGAAGTGGAAACATCTATAGTCGCGTTAGGTGATGTGTTACGCCTGTGATATGCGCGCTGGACGCGTCGCCAGCATGCTAATGTTAACAGTATATCCGTAGTTATACAGGGTGTTTCAAAAATGACCGGTATATTTGAAAAATCAATAAAAACTAAACGGGCAGCGATAGAAATACACCGTTTGTTGCAATAAGCTTGGGGCAACAGTAAATTTTCAGGCAGACAAACTTTCGAAATTAGTTACAATTTTCAGCAACAGATGGCGCTGCAGTCTGAAAAAATCTAAAGTACGATATTTTCCACATCTCCACCATGGGCAGCAATAATATGGCGTAGTCTCCGAACGAAATTACCAGAAACCTTTTAAACGTGTCAGGCGGGATGGCTTCACATGCAGAAGAGATGTACTGCTTCAGTTGTACAATTGTTTCTGGATTGTGGCGGTACACCTGGTCTTTCAAGTGTCAGATCTGGTGAATAGGGAGGCCAATCCATGCCGCTTCCTGTATGTGTGGAATAGCCCAAAGTAATCACACGATCATCTATATCTTTCAAATCGCCTGCAGCACCATCTGTTGTTGAAAATTGTAACTAATTTCGAAAGTTTGTCTGCCTGAAAATTTACTGTAGTTCCAAGCTTATTGCAACAAACGGTGTATTTCTATCGCTGCCCGTTTAGTTTTTATTGATTTTTCAAATATACCGGTCATTTTTGAAACACCCTGTAAGTATGACGTGTTGCACTTGGACAGCAGTGAAAGTATAGATTATACTTTTATCTAATATATGAAATTTAAGGTTTTTTTTCCCAATGCTCTTCATACAAACACACAGTTCTCACCGATTTCGATGGTACTTTGCATACGTATACTTAAAAACAAATAGAAAAACACTGCTTACATTTGATTTACAAAAACCTAAACCATCTCCTCCCCCCCCACCTCATTTTCTGTCAACGTTGCTCATACAAACCCACAATTTTTATTCGGTTTTTATAGTTTCTCTCTGCGGTGGAGGGTTCAAATCCCGTGGTGAGCATGAATTTCAAGAGTTGTATTTGATTATATAGGCTGCGCCAGGACAATCCGTGGTTCTGATTCCACGTTAAATTGCAGTCCCCCGAGGTAGGGAATTCGCCTTCCTGCCTCTGACACAACAGCTTAATACATCTCCTTCGGGAAGATTCGACCAACCTTTGGGTTGTGGACTATCTTAGATTTTCAGTTTTTGAACAAAAACTTCTTTAGCCACGTTGGCCGATTTTTTGGTGGGTAAAATCTTATGAATTCGCGTTACCGATATGCTGATGTTAACAGCAAATTTGCAGCGGACTGGTGGCTCAGTTCTCAAGGTGTCTGACTGGGGAACGAATGCTCCTCGGTTCGAATCCCTGTCTCGGCGGGGATTTTTATGGACCCTTAGCCCGACCTTCACCTCTGGCACAGCTTAATGTGTAATGTGAAGAACACCAGAACGCTTCCGTGGTTCGGATTTCACGTTAAACTGTAGGTCCATGTACCTGGTAGCACTACCGTGTTAGGTTAAGGCGGCTACGACAGGGGCGGAATGCGCAGCCATTAGAAACCCTGTCACCAGGTTGTTACGACCACACTGAATTATTATTATATAGTATATCTGTAGATATAAGTATGACTTGTTGCTCGTATGATATTCATACTTTTAAGTTTTCACTTCTATCGGCAGTTCCCAATAACTGCCACTGTTTTTTGCCTGCCTATTTTCTTCACATTTTTGCCAACACTTCTATCCTGGCTTTAATTACCTGGACATCTACGAGCCATAAAGCCGTAACAAAACATATTTACTGCAGTAAGACTGCAGTCAAATTCCATATCAACCTGTTTCTTCATTTGGCTTCTATATACCCCAAGTAGTGAACTTCTGGCTACAGTGTCTAAGTTCTGGTGTGGGAGCCTGCAGGACCTAGCGCCTGCCAATCAATAAAGCCTTTGTCACTGAATGCCGCCCTTATTGTTCTGGACAGGAATAACAGTCTTTTGTCGCAAAAGACCGCTGAATTGCGCTATACCACTACCCTCCTGCCCTCTTTAGGCAGATTTGGTGGCTCATCTAGAGAGGGTCTCATTATACACAAAGAAATTGCAAAGTGGTGAACTATTGTCTGCATTCGTGTGTGTAACGTATTGCAATCAGCTTAGACATGAGAGTGATCCAACTTTCAGAGTGCTCCTAAAAACCATCAAACATCTGTCCTCCATACATTATGAACAACCTACCAACAAAATCTTCTGTAGACACGCGTTATTACCACTGAAGTGTAGTGAATCAAGAAGCGTAAACATTTCATCTTGAGCTTAAAGAAATTTACTTATAAACTTGTCTCGCATCGTCCCATCCGGGAGAAAAATACCAAAACTTATTGCTGATTATTTTTCAGACGAAGTTTCACTTCTAGTTTGTGGATACTATGTGTTTTTAACACTATGTCTACAGAGTAATGATAAATATTTTTTATGCCAATCCATTTCCCTACTGCCTGACTTACGTCTTACATATATACTCTGCAATCCACGAAATATTGGGTGGCAGAAGGTGCTCAGCGCCAAAACCAATCTCTTCGTTGTGCATACCAATCCCGAATGGCACGAGGGAAGAAAGATTTCATATAACAATCAGTGCAGCACCTTATTTCTTTAATCTTATCTTTCCTATCATTGCGACTCAAATTGGTTGGTGGACGATGTATTTCACCGCATTCGTAAGTGAAAGTGGTTGAACGCATATTCACCAATAAGTTCATCGGACAGCAAATCCGGTAACAGAGAAATTGATGCTCGACCTGCTTTGCTCTAAAGCAGCGTTTCTAACAGATTTTCCATCAAAATATAAATCTACGGATCACTAACTAGTATGGGACTACTAACTAGTATGGGCCTACCAACTAGTATGGGACTACTAACTAGTATGGGCCAACTAACTAGTATTGGACTATTAACTAGTATGGGACTACTAGCTAGTATGGGCCTACCAACTAGTATGGGACTACTAACTAGTATGGGACTACTAACTAGTATGGGCCTACTAACTAGTATGGGACTACTAACTAGTATTGGACTACTAACTAGTATGGGACTACTAGCTAGTATGGGCCTACTAACTAGTATGGGACTACTAACTAGTATGGGCCTACTAACTAGTATGGGACTACTAGCTAGTATGGGCCTACTAACTAGTATGGGCCTACTAACTAGTATGGGACTACTAGCTAGTATGGGCCTACTAACTAGTATGGGACTACTAACTAGTTTGGGACTACTAGCTAGTATGGGCCTACTAACTAGTATGGGACTACTAACTAGTATGGGACTACTAGCTAGTATGGGCCTACTAACTAGTATGGGACTACTAACTAGTATGGGACTACTAGCTAGTATGGGCCTATTAACTAGTATGGGACTACTAACTAGTATGGGACTACTAGCTAGTATGGGACTACTAACTAGTATGGGACTACTAGCTAGTATGGGACTACTAGCTAGTATGGAACTACCAACTAGTATGGGACTACCAACTAGTATGGAACTACTAACTAATGACTATTAATATTATTTTATTACTCAGTGATAATTTACTTTCTGTTACGACCGAGTGTAATGGGTGAACGGTAACGCTGGAGCCTCGCATTCGGGAGGATGCGGGTACGAATTTCCTTCAGGGCATCCAGATTTTGGTTTTCCATGGTTTTCCCAAATCACTGCAGGCAAATGCCGGGATGCTTCCTTCAAAAGTTCATTGCCGAATTCCTTCCCGTTCCTTCCCGCCTCTTAAGACCTCGACGTCGACCAGACGTATTACGTGAAACACTTCTCTATTGTAAGAGCAGGCAGGTTTCATGCTTTCCGCTAAGTATCCATATATCGCTGGTAGTTGGTAACTACTAAGCTTTCCGAATCGTTCCATGCTTACGTAAACGAACGGTTTTTGTGAAAAAACCATCGAGCTTATGATGCCACATTGCCCTTAACCTTTCGGAAATTATGATTCTTTGGTCATTTATGCCCCATGATCCTCTTATTATTATAATTCAGTTTCATTATAACGAAATCATGAATTATCAGCTATTCATCCTTACTTTGGACCCAAACTATGCGTTTTAAACACCTTCCCACCGTTGAAAATGTTGTTTGTTAGTTCTGCAAAAAGGTACATGGTGAATATCTATCCGGCGCAGTGAAGTGATGTGCTACCATTTAAGATTTCCTGTGTGTCTGTCCGGCATTGTGGCTAAATTCGCCGATTGTTACTCAGCATGTGACAGGAAGAGACTTTTATCGTTTTGTTTATACTTGTAGCACTAGAAAGGTGCCATCAGAGGCACAGCTCTTAGCTTCTTTATTCTGGAAGTGGCACAACGTAAAACCGCTGGACCTAGTAAGCGCCGTTTTCTCGAAGGCCGGAGGAAAATTATGGAAATAGAATTTGAATCACCACTGTTAAAATTTCGTGGAATTAGACTAAAGTGATGTTAATGTTTTCTGCTGCAGCCAACGATTCGGTGATTGTTTACATCGCGATGGCACTTACGAAAGCAAACTAAAATTCCTTGCACCGTATGTAGCAAAAAGACTTTTCTGTTGTCATTCTAGCACAGACTACATTTCTATCTAACCCCAAACTCCGCTAATACTAGCTCCAAAATTCAAAGCCTTAATTTCGCGATATAAACTTGACCCAGTGATGAACAAAAACTGGTATTCATTTTCCTTTCCGCAATCAGTCTCCTTAGCAGCTTGATGCAATCCGCCATCTCTTCCTATCTTGCGCTAACCTCTTCATCTCAACATAACACTTAAAACCTACCTCTTCAATTATCTACTTTGTATATTCTAATCTTTGCCTACCTCTGCAGTTCTTACCTTCGACTGTTCCCTACACTAACAAATTAAACAATCCACATGTTTTAAACGTGACCCGGCAACCTGGCTCTTATTTTTGTAAGACTCTTCCACAACCTTCGCTCCCACCTAAAATCTCCAACACACGTTCATTTCATATTTTATCTGTCCACTTAGTTTTCAGCATCCTTCTTTCTGGTATTCCTAAAATCCATGCTGGTATTTATTGAAAGTAGTTATTTTAAGAAGAGTTATGATTTTGTGTTAATTATAATTTTGCTGTTAAGTGACTCTGGCACGAAAAATGTAACGACTATTGATGACATACATCCACTCTATGTCCCTAGTAGGAATTGTCTGTTCTGGCTTAAATTTGATGGAGACGTTCCTTTAACCGTAATATGGAAAAGAAAAAAATAGAATGTAAACAAGAATGTTCTTAATACAGGTACGTGAACAGCAGTCATTACGCTAGAGAGATCGTTATGTTTTATGTATGCTGTGTTGTTTAAATGCTTATGATAACTTGACAAATAGCAAGTATTTAGTAATTAGTAAATATTACGAAACAGTCAGTCTGTACAAAGCTCTGCGAACAGGCTATCATCTCGAAACAGTGTCTAGCGTTGAGGTCTGAACGTTACCTTATTTCAGCTTTGTGGTACACTTAATGTTAAATAGCACAGTGTAAGGAAATGACAACAGTTTCAACAGACTTTGACGGGTTAGTTAAACCGACTATTGTATTGACGCATATGTTCACATAACTCGACATCGTTACGAGTGAAATATGTACTGCTCAATGCACACGGTCGTGTAATGTCATGACCTTCGAGTTTTCAACACATGAACCTATAATGCATTGTTTTTGCCGTTACTGTATTCAGTAAGGCTACTTTATAATTAGCTTGTGTCATAACGCTCTTGACTGCTTTTATACTATTCTCCATCTTTTCGTATCTTCGTTAGTCTTTTAATTTCCACGTACCAACTATAAACTACATTCTCGTGTACTGTAATATTTTACTTTTCTTCATATGTGTACTATAAGACCAAGTTATGTCTTCAATGGTGACCCAACATTTCATCTGGTCTTTTCTTAAAGAGTCTGAAACAAACTAATTCCTCAACCCAACATTAGCAGAACATGTTCATTTATTAATTCACAGAGACACTGTGCATTCAACATCTTTCTGCAGCATCTCGTTTTAAATTATATTTAACCTGCTTTTTCTGAACTCCAAGCTTCATTTCCATAAAATGTTCAGCTCCACAAACACCGTTTTAGAAGCTTTATCGCTAGACCATTATTTTATAAAAGTTACATCTCGAAGATATAAGTTTTTAGGCAGAACTAATTTGCTTTAGATATCATCTTTGTTTCGCATGTAATATTACATGAATAACAGAATCAATTTACATGTTACGGTTTAATAATTGATACCACCACTGTTCCTATGTTATTCAGTAATTTTTCCGTATGCTCATTCTTATCTACAGACAGAACAGCGTCTTGAATGAATCTCTCTACTGGATGCGTGTCCCCACAATTTTTTTTGATGAAAATGTAATCCTTCGGATTTAGAATGTTGTGTCAACTTTTGTACTAGTCCGAAGAGAGTCACATAAATTGCAATTCTGAAGAAATGTACGTCAGCGATATCTGTATAACATACGGACAACGAACAGAATAGATCTAATTTTCCGCCGGCCTCGGTAGCGTAGGGGCTAGAGTGCTTGGTCCACGTGCCGAAGGTCGCCGGTTCGAGTCCGGCCGAGGGCATGGGTGTTTCAGTGATGTATGTAAGTGTGCTTGTCGTGTCCAACCTGTGGTATGTCTGGAATTACTTGAAAGATATATATATATATTGACACGTGGAGAAACTGAATACAATGGATGAACTAAAACTCATACTTGAGCGGGCTGTGTGGCCTATAGAAGCCCAACGCAATCAAAAAAAAAAAAAAAAAAAAAAAGTACGTTATGTCAAAAGCTGTAACTTTTTTTAAATCCTCGTGTGTTTCTCTATAATTTATGCCAAGCTACTAACGTTGCAGCCCCAAAAAACCAAGAACAGTTCAATTGAGCCTTTTTTTTATGGCTTTACGCCTTTTCGAAATCGAGAACATTAGAGGCGGCCATGCACTTTTGGCAAGGAACAGGAAGGAATTCAGCTATAAACTTTTAAAGCAATCATTCTGGCATTCGCCTGGAGTGATTTGGGGAAACGATGCAAAACCCAAATCTTGATGGCTGGACGAAGATTCAAACCCTCGTCCTCCCGAATGCGAGGCCAGAGCATTAGCGCTCACCCACAACGCTCGGTTTGAGATGGTTATTAATTATAGAGTAAATTATTTGCTTTTATATTTTGTTGTTAAATTGTGTTCGATCTAACTTGTATCACTGGCGGGATCGCTGTTTGCCCTTTCTTTGTGAAACGGTTTGTCGTGTTCATATATTATCGTTAATGTGTTTATTAAATACAACTTGTCATCATCTAATTTCTGAATTAGAATCCAGGGTGATGTCAGTAGAAAAATGCTTCGCATATTTAACAGATTTTCATTATTTTTTCTATCAACGACGTATAGTGTGGGAAGAATCAATTATCAAGTTGGAACCTTACCGACTTCGTGTGTGTGCGGTGGCTGAAACATTGGAGGGCTGATAGTATAAAAGGAATATGGAATTTTATTGTTTGATAAGAAAAATGCGTACGTATTTAATTATTTGGTTTCATTTGTTAAACCGTCTGACTGGAAATCAAAATTTCGCTGGTTAGATCCCTATCGGGTGGTGATTTTGAAAGTCCGTTATCACGACCTTCACCTCAGCCTCATTTTGTTGTGAAGTACGCCAGAACCCTTCCCTGATTTGGATTCCAAGTTAAACTTTTTGTCCCCTGTACCCGGTAGGATTACCGAGTTAAGTTAGTGTAGCCACGACAGAGGCGAATGCGCGGAAAATTGTCAATCGGCAGCCGAACAACCCTTGGGAGTCCCCCGGTCAATATTGCCACACTCTCTTTCTTTGTATTAAGTTCCTACACATCCCTGTACAGTTTTTGCTTTACGATTAGTGTATTTCCTTCTCTGTTTTATAGTGGCTAAACAAACTGATAATATTGAAATCATTTTTTGTTTTATACATAGCTTCCTTACAGTCAATACAATTATTCCAACAATGATATAATACCACCATACCCTCCTCGAAATCACTTGTTGGATGGCCTGGAAAATATCCGTTACAGTTTCGTCTCCTCAACTCGATCAACGACCCTCACCAGAGAAGAAGAATGTTACATACAATTTGAGAGAAACCTAATCTAGAAAATAGGGTGCATGTTCCATTATAGCTATGAATTATTTTATTTTGCAAACTGGGTTTTTGCACCCAATTTTTTTCTTCTATTATTGGGTAACATTTCTTCTGTTTGTGATTTATCTTCTGCTGATAGTAAATAGGTACGTGCAGTAACTAGATTTGTTTGTGCAAATTTTCGCAGGTCCCAGTCAGTAATATGATCAAGAAGTTGTATTGGGAGTCGTTGGAGGAAGGGAGGAGGGTGAAGAGAGTGCTGGGAATGTTCAGAGCCTATGCTGGTGATGTGGCTTGGTGGGATATTGGTCAAAGAATTAGAAATAGTGCTTGGAAGGGAAAGGCAACCATGACCACAAACTGACGTTCCATTTCATGCATAAGGGAGTGGGAAATTTTTTTTGTTGGTAAGGGCGTCAGGGATTGGAACAAATTACCAAGTGATTAAAAATTTCCCAAAAACTCTTTAGGATTTTAAAATTGGTAAATCGGAAAAGTAAATGGGGGAGGAATTTAACACTCCAATTATAAAAGATAATAAAAAAATAAAAAGGGGTAATTAGATGAAAAGAGCAATTGACACCGGAGTTTTAAAAATTAATAATAATGAAATTAATCGGCGACTGTTCGTTGTTTTGAGTCCACTATGTAATTTTTCTTTTGTTTTTACTTATGGCTTTACGCCTCGTCGACGTCGAAGTCATTAGAGGTGGGTGGGACTGGAAGCAAGATACGGGAAGGAATTCGGCCATGGGCTTTTGAAGGAAGCATCCCGGCATTCGCCTGGAGTGATTGGGGAAAACCATGGAAAACCCTAATCTGGATGCCCGGACTGGGATTCGAACCGCTGTCCTCCCAAATGCGAGGTCAGAACGTTAACCATTCACCCACCACTCTCAGTCCCCCTGTGTACATGTGAATTGGAATTCCTTATTTATAAACAGGCTCGAAAAATTAATTATATTCTTGTTAAAATTCTTCAAACTCTGGGCAGTAATTTTCATGTAGATGCTGTATGATTTGATGTCGCCTTGCTCAGCAGTTGCAAAATTGTTCAATTTCTTCTCAAATACATGCTGAGAGTTTCAGCATCTTCACACACTTCTTTCAGTGAAGATTTATTTTAAGGAGCACAGGCTGTATGCCTGCTTCAAAAAGGTGTATCAAACACATTGTTTGATCGAAAAACTTACTCTTTTACTTGTATATTTAAGAGGGATAAAACTGACTGGAGATAAAAAGGTTCCCATATCGAATCCCTGTCTCAGTGGGGATTTTCATATGCCCTTAATCCGACCTTCACCTCTGGCACAGCTTGCTGTATAATGTGAAGTACGCTAGAACGCTTCCGTGGTTCGAATTCCACGTTAAACTGTAAGTCATCCTCTAGGGTTAACAATCCTAGTTGTAACACGGATGTGCAAACACCCACAGAAAATTCAAGCCAAACAAAGGCTTAACATGGTCATAGTTGGTCCAAACGAACGTACAGACATCAAGAGGTAAAAACCGAAACAAACTATCCTTGTTGTTTAGATCTGTGATGGACGTGGGAACGTTTTCAAACAAGCTTTGTACTGCTGCTTTGAATGTTTGAAAGCTAAGAGTGTGTTGTTTATTTTTGTTAACCGCTTCTGACTTTGATCATTGCTTGTGTAGAAAACACATCATTCTCGTACAGGTGAAATACGCTTGATTCTGAGGTGCCAGGAATCCTAGTACAACCGAAACGTTGCTAACTGAATAGAACACAAATAATCCAGTGTAGTGTACAATATAGAGGTAAAAGAAAATGTAAAAACATTGTTAAGTAATTCATTAATGCAGACATTGTTTTAAAATAGATCTGAAGATGTTGTTCCACATTAATTATTAACTGATGTAAATATTTACTGAAAAACCCCATCGTGGGCCTCGAGAGATCAGCATGTAAGATGTTTGATTTTTAGAAGTAAATCTATACCACATAATTATATAAGTATTTACTTCATAATTAAAGAAGAATAAAACCCTCCCATCTATTTTGAAAATAACGTCACCATTAAAGATTTAATTAAAAATGTTTTCACACTTACATTTATTGCTTAGAAACACTGATGAAAAAAGAAGCAAATTACACTTATTTCGGAACGGTTTTTACATTTTTCCTTCAACCGAATACCAAAGGTTGAAAGTTTATGACTTAGTTTTAAAAATATATATATTTACGGCTATTTTTTCTGGACTAGGTAGTTGGCACTAATTGCAATTCCGTCTGTTCCACATGTAATTTGAATATGTATATACATTTTAATAACATTTCCCTGAAACATTCATAACGGAATTTTGCATGAAGCTGCTGACAAACCTCTGTACGTACGCTCACCCTGCCATCTGTCCGCCAACAGATGTATTTCGGTGCGCGCTACCTGTTGCTATCTCCTAACTCGCAGAGCCCTCTTTGAGCAGGTGGCAGAAGTTTTAGCGGACTGGCAACACTACGCCTCGGCGCCAAGTACGAAAACTTCCTGCATGAAAGCTGCGCATTTACAGCAAGCTATAATAGGCCTCGCACTGAAATTTTCAGATTTAGTGTGTTGAAAACCATGAGAAACAACACACAAAAGAAAGACAGTGTCTATATTAAACTACTGTGAGAGGTCTCAAGGTCAAAGAGAAGTCAAATATAAAATAGATGCAGATGTAGTGGAAGAAATATTGTGGAATTAGAAAGGATGAAGACGGTAACCATAAATAGAAGCATAGTGTGGTAGATTGATGGGACTAAGGTTGCAATATTTAAAAACAACAGGGACTCTACAAAATATTTCTAACAAAGACGGATCAAAGAAAATAAAAAATTAATAGAATTTTTTTTTGTCGAGGGTGGCGTAACGTAGTGGAAAATGACATAAATGGTAATAGAAAAACGTTTTATTAAATTCACCGTTCCAATGGTTTCTCATAGTTGACGACAAAGTGATGAAATGGATCAGGCAGAATTATTTTAATAAACCGTTGAATGTTATTAACAGCAGACTCTGCTGGAGCGAGGAAAGAATACGGAATTGCTTATTTTTTGACATGTAGTGATATGGGAGTCATATTTAAATGTATAAAACAGCACTAATGGTAAGCAGTTCACAAATAAAATAACAGCATTCAATCAGAATATAACAAGGAGATGGCAACGCTTTTTTATTTTTATATTTCTATCCAGCAAGCAAACTTTTGATTAAACTCTTTTTCATGTTTATGGCCAGATCCATGGTATGGCAACAAACTGAGAGGTCCTTTATAATGATATCCTTACCACGAGTAATATGTACATTTAACTAGGCTGTTTTTCCAGTTGTGAAACTATTCGCTACATATGGTCAACATCTAAACTTGAAATGTTCACAAAGGTTTAATCCTGCTCCATTTTTCTGTAAATCTTCTTTTATTTTTTCTGTAAATCGGATAGTGTACGTTTATTCAGATGCGATTACGGGGCCTTCCATTCATGATGGACAGTGGTGCAAGACATTCCTCTACTTGTCTGTGGCTTCAATAATGTTTGGATTATCCACTTCCCGATTTGCCGACGGATATCGAAGTTTTGTTAGCGATCTGAAGGGCGGAAACTTTTGATAGATGTTAAGCATACACAGCTCTGATACACATAATAGGGGTGAACATAAGCACATTGGCTAATACGTTTTTTTTTTCTGGCTTTACAGCTCAGCGACATTCAGGTTTTTATAGGTCTGAAAGGTCTTGGGAGGGGGGACAAGGTCTTCTGACGTAACCATCCCGGCATTCACCTGAAGAAATTTAGGGAAACCATGGAAAACCAAGTCTAGATGAACGGGCGGGAATTCAAACCCACGTCCTCCCAAATGCAAGACCAGAGCGTTACCGCTCACTCACCACGCTCGTCCTACAAATACCACCTGGTCGTGACAAGCTAATGTCACTTCATTGATATATGTGTTAAGAAGTGTGGTAATAGTGGCAGCACTATCCTACATACCTTGTTTATTACACTCATTTTCATGAGAGAGTTATTGCTTTTATAAACTATGAAAACAATAGGCTGTCAAAAAACATAGCAAACGCACGCTACGTAAGAACAGACTATTATTTCCTTACAAGTTTTCTGTTTCAGTCAAACTCAGATGACTATGGAAGACATGTTCGCAAGCTGTCAATGCTGTTGACGTCAGCACAGTTGCAGAATAACGAAGGGACCTGTAATTTTGAGTACAGGTCCGTTTAATAGACAAAAACTGCATACATCGTATATAATACACACTTCACATTAATTAACATTCTCCTTCAATGACAACATACTGCGACCGACCAGTTAGAAAATCCTTTATCCATTCACAAAGCTGATCCGATATACCGTACGCTCGAAGCTTCGCTAAAAGGCGGTTGTGTGGCACAGAGTCAAAGGCTTTCTGGAAATCTAAAAAAATTGCATCTACTTGTGAACCTGCATCAATAACTTTCATTACGTCGTGTGTAAGTAGGGCCAGCTGTGTTTCACATGATCTTTTCTTCCGAAATCCGTGTTGATTTGTTGTAAGCAAATTATTATCATCTAGAAAATTCATAATGTTCGAGCATATAATATGCTCCATAACTCTACTACAAACAGATGTTATAGATATGGGACGATAGTTTCCAGGATCACTTCGATCACCTTTCTTGAAAATCGGAGTTACTTGCGCGATTTTCCAGTCTGAAGGTACTTTTCGCTCTTCTAATGATTTACTGAATCTATCAGACAGAAATGGCCCGATTTCCGCCGCATACTCTGAAAATACTCTTACTGGAATTCCATCCGGGCCCGGTGCTTTCCCCCACTTCAGGAGCTCTAATTGCTTAATGATACCTGCAGTATCTATTCGTAATAATTCCATCATCGACTGGCCACTGCGTGGGAAAACGGGAATACTATCCTTATTTTCATTTGTAAATGAATTTTTGAATACAGTATTTAGTACGTTTGCTTTATCGCGGCTTTCATTAACCTCGGAACCTTCACGAATTAGTGCTGGAATATTGCTGTTGGTACAATTAACTTTTCGTACATACGACCAAAATTGCTTTGGGTTTCCTGTGAGACTCTTAGAGAGAGAGTTGGAATGAAAATCGTTGAAGGCTTCGCGCATAACATTCTTAATACGTCCTCTTAACTCAGCTAAGGTTTCTAAATCACTGCGATTACACTTTCACTACAGAAGTATAATGACTATAACATCTTACATGAAGAATAATTTAAAACAAAAATGGTTTTGCGTTTTAGTGAGTTCTAAAACATTTTATTTAAATAGCTACTTGAATGCAACACATACAAAACACCCAGACCATTAAATGGTTGACTAATTGCCAAGTGGAGACGAAGAGATCAACAACTGAGCAATGTATACGCACTTCTCTGCTCATACCTCACGACCCCTTACGATCAACGACCTAAGGCACATGGGTGCTCATGAAAGCAAAGTAAGTAGCAATATTATAACTAACCAGGGAACGCCAACTGTTATTCTGGTCCACTGAGCTCTACATCCATCATCCGTACGCGTAGGAGTATATGTTCACTTTAATGAACCAAAATATCAATCTTAATAATACTTCACGTAGTGTCCAAAGATTATTCTTGAGTCATGTGATGATTAAAATTTGACATTGCCTGTTCGTGTAATTTAGGAATGTTCGATGAAATTGAAGTATTAATCTGCAATGTAAGAGGGAGGAAAATCCAATAACCATTGGTGATTAAAATTCAATAGTGAGAGAAGACAAAGAGGATAGTAGTGCAAGAAGTTTTGGTGTAGGTGAAACAAATGAGCAAGGAAGCAGGGTGTTATAATTTTGTGAAAAATATATAGTTTATAGCAAACACACTATTAAAAAATCATGCACACAAAGAAACCATAAATAGGAAACTAGGTAAATCCTTTGTGAGGTGACTGTGTGCTGATTCCTACTCCACACTTACTGTGCAGTTGTCCCTAAATCGTCTGTTAAGTGCGCGAATCAAAGACACGTCAGAAACCAGCTTCAAAAGCGAAATCGTTTAAGGTGTAATATTTGATTCCGATATGATAATACATTACAACTGGCATTTAGGATCCGTTCTCCGCGACAGCTAAGACACTGAAACTATTTTATTCTCTTCGAGTGATAGTAAATAAGTACGTAATTGTCATTCCCAGAGGTGGTAAGTATGGGCAGTGCTAGCCCTGCATGGCAAAGATGAAATCGGGGAGAGTTCTCCTTGTCTTGTTTGTAATTTTCGATGATTGTAATGAAACGTGTATGTGTTCAGCGCAATGTGAAGAACCGAAAAGGCATACCCGTCTGAAAACCACCCAATTCAGTCATATGTCCTCACTCCACACGTTCTGATTCACATAGAATCTGGTCGTTGTGAATCGTGCATCTCTTACAATGTTGTGGCTGGAAACTAACAAACGTTGTGTTGAGTGCCAGACACAGTCATGTTAACTTAGCGAGCGTTAATAGTTATAATTCCTTGTGATCGTAATGACCAGGTGACACGGTTTCTATTGGCTACGTATTCCACACCTGTCATAGCCATCTTAATCTAATTCTATCGGGAACAGGAGGCCTAAAGTTTAATATGGAATCCGAACCACGGAGCTTTATTGTGAGCGTACTAGCGTACTTCACATTACACTGGAAGCTGTGCCAGAGGTGAAGGTCGGGTTAAGGTACTGAGATAATCCCCGCCGAGACAGGGATTCGAACCGGGAACCTTTTGGTGCCTAGTTAGACACGTTAACCACTGAGCAACCAGACCACTCATATTAACAGTTCACACTTAATAAACATTTCTTTGTTCTATTCTTCGTTATACTCCATCCTGCTTTATAGAAATAATTCAAATTATGTGTTTCTGAGTGATCAAGTGACCTAGTGATAGAAATGTTGTCGATTCTTTCCCAGGATTTGGCTCGGATTTATTCTTTAAGCAATCCTTCACCTCTTGAAAAGTCTGATGTGTGTTTTTGACGTATGCTAGAATGATTTCGTGCTACGGATTCCATTAATAATTTATTTACACTGTAGGCTTACCGTATTAGGCAGCCATGTTGGAAACCAACTGAATCCCCAACACTGAGACAACAAATTATGTCATTCCCTATATTGTTACTACGGCGAGGCTTCATTTGAAATTAAAATCTACATTTTTCAACTTTGTTGTAAAGTATTGCCTTGGTTTTGTTACGCCGACAAATGAAAGAACGATCGTTCTTTCTGTCTGCCAGAAAAAACTGCTTGTATGTAACTAAATAAAACTGCTAATTCTTTGCCATTTTATCACCTGATAGTCAAAAATAAGAATGCATGATAACGAAGTTGTGATAAATCAGTGCTAAAACGTTTCGCTGGTTGAAAAATTTGATTAATATTAATTTGATTGATATTAACCTAGCTTTGGCCATTACTTGTAACTTGACTTTCACAGTACGTAACCTCCCTTACTTTTTCTATTATATGTATCCAATTATACACCAGATTTTGTACATATTTTCAGTATTCATTTCATTTTCAATGTGCTTCCTTGCCTTTGTTTTTCTTTCTTTATTAGTCCAAACCTCTGTCCACAATTTCGTTCATGTTATTAAGTAATGTGACCGTATTATCAAATTTGCTTGGAGATATGCAATATCATCAGAAAATTGACTATTTTTTCTTGGACTTTTATTTCATGCTAAAACCTTCCTTTTTCGTTAATCCTCACTCAGACTAAAGATTTTATGTTCGCTTTCCCTTATGACATTTTTAACAGGTTATTTTCTACTTATTTCAAACTCACTTGTTAACTATATAGATCATAAGTGTCTCTTCTAGTAAGATCTTTTTATATCTGACGTCCTTAAGATGTTGAACATACTCCATTTAACATCATCAAAACTTTTAGCACATATACAAAAATAGACATTAATATATTCTTCATTTAATTTATAGGTTCTTCTTTATCAATCGCCGAGAGTGGTGGTGTAACGGATAGCGTTCTGGCCTCGCATTCGGGAGGACGGCGGTTCGAATCCTCGTCCGGGCATCCAGATTTGGGTTTTCCATGGTTTCCCAAATCACTACAGGCAAATGCCGGGATGCTTCCTTAAAAAGGCCATGGACGAATTCCTTCCCATTCCTTGCCCCCGTCCTTTCCCGTCTCTAAAGACCTCGCTGTTGAGAGACGTAAATCAGTTTAAAAAAATCTTTATCAATCGTATCTGCACATCTGTTTCTATTGTAAAACAGTATTTTCTGAAGTCAAACTTGTGTAGCCTACCTCTATCACAGTTATTTCTGTTACTCTTTATACATATTATATAACTGACAGTTTGAAATTTCTCTGATAGACAGCTTTTGTCGTCTTGGAGAGTGTCAGTCTGTTGTTATAATGCAAATCGGTCAGCTCTGTTTAGACTGTTAAGCCTTGGATGACAGTTTGAAGAATATTTTAATTCTGTATTCTCCAATATGATTTAGGAATTGTGGGATAAGCTGGCCTATCTTGGAGCCTTATTGAAATTTAAATCGTTCAAATCCTTCCAAATTAAAACTTCTCCTCTTTATCATAACAGCGTCAACTTTTCGCAGCACGCAGTACGAGTATTTAATGCCGTACAATTCATGTTAGAACTCCTTCCACATTTCAGCTTTCTCTTCTGTATTTATAAGAACTTCGAGGGTCACATCTTTGATGCTAAAAAAAATCTTCTCGTTACCTCTATACTTCGTTTATTCTGTAATATTACAAATCTATAACAAAGCCGGCTTTGTCTGAGGATTTGCAGAAGCAACATACGAAAACATCTGCACTAAGTTGGATGGGGTTTTCACAGTTTGGTCTACTCTAAAATCCACGGTATGCCTTTTGATTCTATATGTCCGAGAGCGGAGTAAGAAAGGGTAGTTCGTTTCTGCCGAGAACAGATCACAGTGCTTGTCAAATGAATATTCCTTTACGACATATCCACCAAGAACTGCCAACAGCTGCAGGGTGAAGGACATCTAGCTGGGTGAAGATAAACGCAAAGAAGAGTCACCTTATTAGTTACACAGATAAAAAGAAAACTACAGACTGATTATGATTATAAGGTGGGTATGGAATTGGTTGTAGAACACTAGGACTATAAATACCCTGAAATAACATTTCATAACAAACTCTACTGGGCAGGACACATTGGACAGGTAGTAGGAAAAGATTTCAAAATTCTTCACTTGTTGGAGGGAGTGCTGAAGGGATGCACCAGAGAAATAATGGAATTGGTCAGTCCATTGCACATTTTGGTTATCATATACAGGAGTTTGAAGGAGTTTAAATAAGGGCTGCTAGATTTCGTCTCTGAAAATTACCACAGAACACTATCAGTATTCATAAGAAAGAGGAGCTGAAATGAGATGCACTGGAAGACAGGAGGAGGGTGAAGAGAGTCATGGAAGTGTACAAGACGTATATTGGTGATGAGGCGTGGAATAATATTGGTGGAAGAATGAAGAGAGGTGCATGGAAGGGGAAAGATATCCATCACCACAAGCTAGCACTATATTTCAGGCATAAGGGTGTGGGAAGATATTCTTTCGCGTTAAGGGGGTAAGGGATTGGAATAAATTACCATCAGGGGTGATGAATAATTTACCAAAACTACTGACAGAAATTAAAGTTGCAATTATTATATGCCACAGGTAAGCGGGAAAATGAAAGGGGAAAAATGAGTGTATAGAGAAACTGTTACCGGAGCAAGAGCTCCATCACAATTCAATTAAATTAATTAATTAATCACGGTGCAAACACTATACCCTATGCATTGTTTTTTGACTGTGACATTATCTAAAATATAGTGCTTTAGAACACACTGAAAACGTTAATTAAACCACTAAATCAAACATTAACACTCCAGTAATCGTAACGAAAATGTGGAATTTAATTTAAAAAATTAAGTTTTACTGCCAGAGGAAGAACAAATGGCACACGCATTTCTGCGCACTCCAAGATCCCCGCAAGCGAAGCAGCACAGAAAAAATTACCCCTATATATAATGCGTTCACTCTACTCACTACCATTTCTATCTAAAGTGTAGATCGATTATGACGGTTCTCACTCATTTCCTGTACTGCGGATTGTATCATAAGCGGCCGCATACTAGACTATTGTTTGTGAAAATCGCAAAACGCAGAAGGAGACACTCGATTACAAATTTATTCCTCAGATTAGTGAGATGACAATGCTCAAATGTTTAGAATTACAGAACTGTATATGCATCTGAACAATGTGAATTCAGTACGGTATGAATCCGCGACGTGCTGCAATCAGAGCCTTTAAACGTCGTGGCATTGAATCAAAGAGAGCTGGGGAATACACTACCACGCAGTTTGTAGAAGCGTCCAGAAAGCAGCGACAGAGGTGCAAGGAAGACCGTAACAAACAAGTTGCCTACCAACCATATCCAAAACACGTTCGCTGGACGCCATGACAGTAGAGAGTACTGCCCAGGGAAGCAGAAGTTTTGCAAATTCTTCGCCACATTTAGCCGAGCACTGTCCTGCTGAAGTATGGCATATAGAGCTGCCTGCAACAGGCGCAGTGCCTATATTAAGTTCAGGAAGGTAGTGTCTAACACTGAAGGACGAAAACACTAAATTTCGTCACTCAGGTGTCCATCGTAGTCTGAGGGATAGGTGGTTTTTGGTCTATGGAAGCCGACGTAATGGAATGCGTGCTACCAGTCCAGTTCTCAGCAGATGGCGTCGAACTGTCAACGCAGAGATGTCTAAACCTGTTTCAGCGTCCAATGTCTAGCAAACTCTATAGACGAAGCTGTTCTGTCGGTTAAGACGACCCCGACAACAGACGGTCGTCCTACGCTGTGGTCACATTTTGTGGAATAGTACTCGCTCGCTCGTTGCTGTGTACTACCCTCTTGTATCCACTGGTTTCACATAGGCATCATGGTCGTATTAGCGTGCCCTGTATAAACCGCAATGTCATGGTACGACAAACCTGTTTCCAGAAGACCAATGATTCTGCAACCTTCGAACTCAGTTACATGCTGATTTTGACCCTTTGATGTAGGCGAATTATGACCGCATTTCCCTGACGTTCCACTTCGTTTGACGGCTCTGCACCTTCTAAAGGTAGATTCCCACAGCCCGTAGTTTTGTAGGCCGCGCCATGCAGGATAATTGTACGGATCAGCACGCGCCACAGGCTAACCCTCACCATCTCGCAGCACCTTCCCACCCACTAGTGTCGTTTCAGCTACACGGGCGCTTGATGTTTACCGACTGGGCGACGGACAGACGCGCGCCTTACCTGCCAGCACAGGCGGGCCCTTAACACGGCCCACTGTTGATTGCTGGACAGGCCTGGCAGGCAAATCTACGCGCTGTGGGAAGCTAGCTTAAGCGTGGCGTAACACTGACCTGTCCGTGCACGCAAAACAGTGCGCTGCTGGGCCTACGTGCACGCCATATCCCCGCAATCATAATCACTTATTATGGTGCCAATCTTTCACACATCCTCCGATTTTGGAATGTTTTAGACCATTCTTTCCGTCCTTTCACACACACTAGTGTACATGTTCCCGCAATTCCAATTACTTGACCCATGATATGGACATGCATCAAACGGACATATACTCTCATAACAAAAGTTTTTATTTTTCTTATATTTATGAAAAGATTAGGTATATAAGTATGCAAATAAAAATCTTTTTAATTTAATTCCAATATTTCACAAAACATTTGCACGAAATGGGTAAATCCGTGATGTAATACGATCAAGGACAGCATTATGTATGAAATATTGATTGAAAGTTTGTAATTGTAAGTGTTGATATGAGTTATGATGTTTGGAGGACAATTTGCGACGGGTTGGACTTGTTAATGTTGATAATTTTGTGTGTCAAGGCATTTAAACAGTATTAACTTTTTTATTTCAAGGCGTTTTCTAATGATTGTGAATCATTTTGTACAATTTTTAATTATTTTTGTTTGGGTTTAATTGTTAAAGTATTGTCAGAATTCGAGAAACATGGGGCGGCTTTCTTTGTGTTATTCTGGAATTTTCTGTAACTACTGTATAAAACGAGCGGTAGAGACGAGTAGGGAGTTGAAAGTTGAGTTGTCAGTCAGTAGTTGCAAGTTAATTGAAAGTTAGAATCGCTGGAACATTTGTGTATGTTTGTACTTAGTATCTTTGGAACGAGACGATATCTAACTGTGTAATGTTATTGTAGAGCAACACGGGATAATAAACTTATGTGAAAATTGATTCGTCGGCGTTATTATTCAAGCAACCTATCTAAATGTTTCCCTAAATTTTTTGCTGCCGAAAAATGTGTTACATACATTATGCGTATAAGCTGAAGAAATATATGTATTCTTAATGAATCTATTCCCTTCACTGCAGTATTATTGAAATAATGTGGAAAGACATGTATTGTTTTGGCCGATTTTTCTGTCGGTTTCTATTTGTCTTTTCTATATATAAATGAAAGTAATTCCATGGATATCAGCAGTCATGAGGTTTAGTATTGTATGGGGCTGTCTTTGCATGGAAAATTTTTCTAGTGTCTAGAAGGATATGAAGTTAAGGCTTGTCTGCGTCCAGCAGCTTAGTTTTAGTAGTTTTGAGAAGTTATATACGAGATAATCTGACGTAACCGTAACGACACGTGTCCCCTCTCAGGGGATGGGATTAATTTATTAGACAGCTTCAAAGCCTCCCACCATCCCTCCTTCCCTTGCTGCAGGTACTGAGCAGGCGGTTTCGTTGGCAGGTGTTCTTGGGCAACCTTACCTATCAACTCTCAACCTACAAGAGATAGGATTAATGTACTACACAGCTGTAAACACGTGTGAACTACACTCCTCCATTAGCTTCCAAGGTAACAGCTTCAATGTACAGGCCGTGGCGGCCAGTCCAGCTCACAGTTACAGTTCGACAGGAGCAGTGTCATTTATCAATTCCGGTAATGTCATCTGCAACGATAATTTTCAATGGTTATATATTAAATTCTTTTTCTTTTCCAGATTATTATTCCACACACTGATCAGCCTGAACATTATGATTACCTACATTATATCAATATAAACCCGTGCAGGCGATAGCAGCGTCACCTGACGAGGTATGACTGCTAGTCAGACACACGCACGGTGCATGTAGTATCAGTGAGCGTGCTACACGTGTTTAGAATGGGGAAGGCGCGCGATCTATCTGAGTTTGACCGAGGGCAGATTGTGATTCCACGGAGGCTCAGCACGAGCATTTCGGAAACTGCACTACTTGTAGGTTGTTCAAGGAGTTCTGTGGTGAGTGTCTTCAACAAGTGCAGAAACCAAGGTGGAACCACGTCAAAACGTTGAGGGGTTGGGCGGCCACCCTTCATTACAGATGTCTGACATCGTAGGCTTGGCAGATTGGTAAAACAGGTCAGGCGGTGAACTGTGGCGGAACTAACATCAGACTTTAATGCTGGGCAGACTACAAGTGTGTCTGAACACACAGTGCACCGAACACTCCTAACTATTGGCCTCCGCAGTTGACGACCCATGCATGTGCCAATGTTAACACCACGACATCGGCAACTACGACTGAAATGGGCACGTGACCATCGTCACTGGACGTTGGTGCAGTGGCAGAGCGTTGAATGGTCTGATGAACCCGATACCTTCTTCATCATGCCAATGGGAGGGTGCGAATCTGTCGTTTTCCAGGGGAACAACTTCTTGACACCAGTACTGCGGGACGGAGACAAGCTGGCGGCGGCTCAATTATGCTCCAGAGAATATTCACGTTGGCATCTACGGGTCCAGTGGAGCTCGTGCAAGGCACCATGAAGGCCAATAAGTATCGTACACGGGTTGCAGACACGTACACCCGTTCAAGACGACCATGTTTCCCAACTGCAGTGACATTTTTCAACAAGATACTTCGTCATGACACATGGCCAGGAGTGTGCTGAAGTGGTTCGAAGAACACAGTGGCGAGTTGCAATTAATTTTGTGCCCCCCTCTCCCCCAACTCGCCAGATCTGAACCCGATCTAATGAATTCGGATCGCAGCTCTTATAAGTAACTTACTGTGTTATTCTGGCACAATTTTGATTTATTTATAACGTTATAAAAGATTGTTGTTGCTGGGGCTTTAGGGCGCGACGACATTGTGATCATACAAGAAAAATAAAAAAGATGTAAAAAAATGACCTAGATCCTTGCAGATGTATAAAGTATACTTCTTTGAGAATTGATACTGTTGTGTTACATACTGGAAACAGAATTTAGTAGATATTTATCGGAATTATCACGCATACACACAGTTAACAAAGAAAATGGAAGCATTGATTAGAGTGGTTTTCAGTTCTGTGATTTATCTACTGTTGAACAATGCTGTCGGCTCTACAGGTCAAAATGAATTGCATTAGACCAAATTAGAACGTAATGACATTCCTTGTATGCGGAATAAAGACAAATATTTTACTGTAAATGATGAAAACTGCGTTTTAGGACCAGAAGTTTTGCTCTGCGTGAATAAAATGTCTTCAGAATGTCACCATCACCGCATACAGCGGTTAGGAATGACCGTTTCGGCTTGTATCGACCTATAAAATACCTGTAGCAATGTAGGGTTCAATTCAAAAATTCTATTGTGGTGCTCTTAGATAACAAACGTTAATGTCTCAGATCAATCAGATTAATAAATTATGGAAGTTCTGCTCGCCTCAAGTTTCTCTTGCCTGAAGTGATCAATGCCTGTTACAGTAGTTTAGTACACAGAATAGCGCTATTGAATAATTTCATACTATTATCTGGAATACGTCCTGGACTGTAAATGCATTAATGAATCGCACAACGGATTTTCCTTCTTCTGTATGAGATCGTTTTAATGTTCTACCATATTTATTTCTGAGAAGATAAGCAATTAACATCATTATTCAAGTTAAATGTCGCAAACAAACATTGTTCGTTTAAGCTATTAAAATAATTACACAGTAAACACATTTTATTATAACTAATTTTGAAATAAGGAAAATTTTTCCGTCTTTTTTTCTGTTTTTACAGTTAAATAAGTTTTTATTCAATGTTATTGATTATTTACTTTGAATTTCAAAATTTAAATCATTATATGAGTATATTAACTACCCTATAACTTACTTAAAATACTTTAAAACTATAATAGTTACAATATTCTTTAAATATAATTAAATTTTAAGTTAGTTTATTAACAGTGTTATAAGTTTTATTTGGGATATTACCGCTGTTCTAGTAAAAATTCGGCTTTCATTAATTGATGCTAAACAATTTATTGTTTTAAATGTTTTTATGATGATTATCATCCCTGCTCACATTTGTAATTAAAAAAATTAAATAAAATCAATAATAAAAAAAACAAAATAAAAGTTTTCTACTTATGAATAAATATTATTATTATAATCATTCGTAATAGTGTATTTTAAACAATAAAATATTGTAACTATTATAGTTTTATAGTATTTTAAGTTAAAGGGTAGTTGATATAAAAATTGAAAAAATAGACCAAATCGAAATTCGAACCCAGAGCGCCCAGGCATGACGCAGGCTCGTTACTGACCGGAATTTCACTAGTATATAAGCTGGGCTTGAATTTTTAAATGCCGTTTTCTCCGAATCTACAGAGCGTTGCGTCTTACGATTGCAGGAGGTAAACATCCTAAAGGGGTACAATTTTTACGCAAAGTCTCATCCCAAAATAAAATCCCAAGGTCGTGCCCTCCCCTTGTCAGTGGGACCGCAGATGCGGGAAAGGGAGTTACGGCAACAGAACTGCCTCCGATGGACGAGGCCTGCGCAGAGGAACATGACGATACCATAGTCGATCAGCCCGGTCTGTATACCTACCCTGAAACACCAGCTGTATCAGACGAGTACTGGTTAGTAGTTTCTCCTGGTTACCTACTCAAAATGTTTAGTTATAAATAATATTTGTTGTTTCACTGGTTACTTGACTAAAGAAAGATGTAATCATTTTGGAACTTGCGGTAGAAGTTCCGACTACTTGCCACAATTATTATCATTATTTTTTATCATTTGAAATTTTCTGTGTGCATTCTTTCATTTACTTTTTTGATGTGATCACGGAGTTTGACCTGCGCCGTTGCCTTACGTGCGTAATATTCTAGCCATAACTGTGGTTTAATTTTATTTCTTTATTTTTTTTTCCTAACCGTATTCCAGCTATAGAGACTTGGATCTATTTATTTACAGAAATACCAAAACATGGACTTTAGGAATACCGGAAAGAAAGAGAATGAGGAGGGTCATGGGAGTGTACAGGGCATATACTGGCGATGAGGCATGGAAAGATATTGCAATAGGTATGAAAAGTAGTGCATGGAAGGGAAAAGATGACCATGACCACAAGCTGGCACTCAATTTCAGGCACAAGGGTGTGGGAAGATTCTCTTTTTTAGGTAAGGGTGTCAGGGATTGGAATGAGTTACCAAGAGAAATGATGAATAATTTACCGAAAACTTTGAAAGAATTTAAAGATAAATTTGTAGAGGGCAAATGTAGGTGGTTGCAGGATAGGGGGAAGATGGGTGTGTAGGGAAATTGCCACCGGAGCCTGTGCTCCATTGCAATTAAATTAAATTAAATTAAATAAACTTGAAGAATTTGAAATGTGGTGCTACACAAGAATGCTGAAAATTAAGTGGACAGACAAAGTAAGAAATGAACGTGTTTTGGAAATGATGGGTGATAAAAATAGTTTATGGAAGAAGCTTACAGAAAGAAGAGACAGACTGGTAGGTCATATTTTGAGACATGCTGGACTGGTTAATTTGTTAGTGGAGGGAACAGTCGAAGGTAAGAACTGTAGAGGAAGACAAAGATTAAAATATATGAAGCAGATAATTGAGGACGTGGGCTGTAAGGGGTATGTAGAAATGAAGAGGTTAGCACAGGATAGGAAGGGATGGAGGATTGCATCAAACCAGACGAAAGACTGTCGACAGAAAAATAAAATAAAAAAAAACTAGAATATATTTACAAAATTCTCTTGTACCATTTCCATACTCGGTAACTTGACTTCTCTGCTCCAGTGCTATCTGTAGCGTTCGGGAGGATGAGGGTTCCTTCAAAAGGCCATGGCCTAATTCCTTTCCGTTCGTTGTCCCCAGTCCTTTCCCGTCTCTAATGACCTAGACGTCGACGAGACGTAAAGCCCTAAGCAAATAAAAGCTATCTTTCGGATTTAAAGTATATTGACCAATATTTACAAAAATAAGAGAAAAAATAGATGGTAATAGGAAGCTGTTGAATTGAAACAATTACTTGGAAGAATTTCTCTTAGCGATGCAAAGGAATTTTCACTTCATAACTGAAGTATCTGTGACATGTGTTAATCCATTGTGACCACTTGTGTCTCTGGAAACGAGTTCTCTTGTAACAATAATATAAGTAGCAGGCGTCAAAGACCCAAATAATTGGATTGATGTGAGACGAGTCTGCTGCAAAGTGCCTCTTGTTTGGCACGCTCCACCGCGCTGTCTGCGGGCTGTTGCCTCCACAACAGACGTGTTTCTTCCCGTCGGACTGTCCATAGCCTTGATAACACAGTCATTTTGAAAGCATTAATTTATTTTCTAATTTGTGTGTCTCTTCGTACGCTGCATAGTCTGTGTCTTCTGTTTATCCTCTTTGTTTGCCTCTCGTGCTATTACTTTTTCACCGTACTCATGGATTACAGAGTAACCAGTTCCATCTGTGCAAAACATGATTTGTAAGATATTTCCATAAGCTCCGTTTTTAACATTTATTTACATGATGTGCATTATTAGTGTGTTACTTGACTTAATTTATACAGAAAGATATTTGGAATTATATGGATTTTCCCTTTAACTCTGTAGCATTACGTGTAGTTTTTGTGGAATTCATTCTTAGTATTCCAGATTTTATGTGACAAAATATACAAGCTTCCTCAGTTTTACATCAGTTATTATCAACAGTGAGAACATTTGTAGAACTAAGTCTTTTAGAAGTTGCTGAATATGTGCCCTCCATTTGCTATATACACAACCAAAAATTTTCTAAATCTGATTTTCTCTATTAAGTATTAATTTATTTGGAGTGAAACACCTGTTAATTTTATTTAGATTTCGTACCGATCGGTATTTAAAGATCTGTCAAAAGACCCATATTATAACTATCACCTAAGAAGGATGTGAGATCATTTATGTCTCTTAGGAGCAGCATGAATGTTCAGATATTTAGTCAACTCATACGAAGGAATTTATTTTACTGAGCAACCATAGTCAGTTTACGAATATTACAAGGCAAAGATTGTTGCACTCAACGTCAAACAAAACTTTACTGAAACTAGGCAGATAATTGTATACATTTATTTTTAAGCAAATCATGTCAACGCTAAGATCCAATCTATAATGTTTTCATCGACCACCGGATATCCTGACAACTGATTAAAAGGCCTCAGTGAGAGTTTATATTTTACAGGACTCATGACTTAGCTGCATAAGCCGACATCTCATTTGCTCCTTAGTATTCGTCACTTGTTGCTCATAGGGTTCGGATCTTTAAGAAAAGTCATATTTTTTTCCTGCCTTCTTTTTGAGCTGAAATGCTGATTCAACGTTTCTGATTGTATTTAAATGTATTTTATGTAGTCTATAAATGCATATTCGGGCCATTTTCCTAATTCTGGTCATATTTTGAGGAAAAAATCTGGTAATTTTTTGATGGAAGTTATAGATGAAAAGAAATTAAGGTAATTATGCAAAGAAATATACTTCTGTTATACATTGGAGAAAGAAACGAAACTAATTGTCACTAAATTGTTCAGAATTCACCAGTCAAGAATTAAAGTTATAAATTATTGTCACTCTCTAGTCGTTAATGTTCCGCCCGCTTTTTAAATTCGATTATACAGCAGCAGCATGCCTGTGTCGAGCCGCGTCACTCAATGTCTTACTTGCGACGGTATCGCGGGAGTTGAGTTCACTGCAGTGACCACCGATGAGTTGAGAGGAATCAATTGTCTTCCTACGATTCAGTATGGCGAAACTGCTGCTTAACGGGAACGTATTCCCCACATACCAGACTCTCCGCGTCGAAATAAGCACAAAGCCTTCAGCCACTCACGCACTGTCACCAATGCTTTTGAAAATAATCCTGAACCAGTGTTAAATCTGCAGTGGATCAGTGAGTACCGCCATGCTGAAAACAAAACTTTCTGAAAGTGCAAAGTTACGCAGTTATGTAAAGGAATTTGGAGAGGAGTATTTTAGCACAGATGAAAGAGTTCTTTTCTGTAAATTATGTGAAACTAAAGTGAATGCAACAAAGCGATTTCATGTGCAGCAACACTGCAATACATCAAGACACAAGAATAACGTAATACGACATTCAACTCGACAAAGCAAACAGCGACTTTTCTTGGATACATCTTCAGCTTCGACATCTTCTAAAGTGTCAATTTTTTCTAAATAACTCTGTGAAATGATGGTATCAGCCAACATCCCACTTAATAAAGTGAACAATGAGCACTTCAAATCGTTCTTGGAGAAATAGACAACACAGACGATTCCAACCGAATCGACATTGAGGAAGAACTATTTACCGTCTGGTTATAAAAATGTATTGCAGATAGTCAGAACTAAGATAGGCACCAATAAGATCTGGGTATCAATGGATGAATGTACTGATGCTTGTGGGAGATACGTTGTAAATGTTATTGTTGGAACCCTACTTACTGACAGCCCGGGTGATATATTTTTACTGGACTGTGAAGCTCTTGAAACAGTAAACCACTCAACAATTACCGTCCATTTCGGCAACGCTATGAAAATGTTATGGAGCGGTGAAGTTAAGCGAAAACATGTCTTACTATTTGAGACCGACGCTGCGCCGTACATGGTAAAGGCTGGGAAATGTCTGAAGATGTTGTATCCTTCCATGGTGCATTTAACTTGTCTCGCTCATGGATTACATAGAATTGTCGAGGAAGTAAGACTAAATTTCCCTGATGTTGATAGGTTAATATCAAATGTAAAAAAGACTTTTGTTAAAGCTCCAATGAAAGTGGCAAAATTTGAAGAAGACGCACCTTCCGTACCTCTTTCACCATAACCAGTACTTACTCGTTGGGGCACTTGGCTCGATGCAGTTAGCTATTACTGTGAATATTATAAAAACATAAAGAAAATAGTTTCTAATTTTCATAGAAGTGAAGCATCTTCCATAAAAATTGTCCAAGAACTCTTTTCCAGTAATTTGTTCAGAAATTTGGTGTACATAAAGTCAAGTTTTTCAGGCATCACAACTGCGATTTCGCGTCTTGAAGAAATTGGTCTAGAACTGAATGAAAGTTTGGCGGTCGTTAAAAGTGTGGAAACCGAAATAGGCCAAGCAGGGGGCAGTGTGACTAGTTTGTGAAAAACAAATTTGATAAAGTGTTGTGTGGGAATAAGGGATCTAAAACAATTTGTAAAATTAGTGAAATTTTACATGGTGGCGAATCTGTTTTGACTGAAGACGACCCACATTTAAATTGCAGTGACCTGACTTTATTTAAATACACTCCCTTCACCATCTTGCGATGTCGAACGAAGCTTCTCACACTACAAGACAGTTTCAAGTGACAACCGGAGAAAATTCCTCTTCGGGAACTTGAAGATGCATATGGTAATATACTGCAATGCTGGCATCAAACAAGAATAAAAACTGGTATGTACACTAATTCGCAACAAAGTTATAGTAATTTTCCATTTTTAAAAGTAAAATTCTATTAATCCATTCTTTTAGAGGAACAAGAAAATAACTTTAAAAAAAATTAATTTCCTAATCGTACAGTGAGTGCATACAAGCAAATTATGTTGTCTACATGAAAGCGACACAGCTTCATAAAATAAATTATGTACATTTGAGCATTTTTAAAGTATAAAAAATTTCATGTTTCATCATATTTTGTCTCTTTTAGGTCATGTTTTCGATGTTATATTTGCCTGCATATTTCTCGATTTTTTTTTGGTCATTAAGATCCGAACCCTACGCATCAGTATATCTGAATATTTTTCTGACTTTGATTTCGCTTAACTTCTTGTCTTTGTGAATCACATAAGTATATTTTTTTATTGAGTTGACTTTCAGTGCATTTAATATGCTTCCTATGCAAGTCACTCTAATTTGCGTTTCCTTTTCCATACATCTTTAATTCCGTGTACGTTCGTGTTGGGTTCACCCGAGGATCATCTTGTCGATGTCATTGGCCGATATAATTCATGGGAATGTATTACAACATTTATCCAGAAAAGATTTTATTTTCGTTGGCAAAAGCGATACGGAATTGTGTGACCCTTATATCGGAAGACAGCTGAGGTGTCGACACACATCTGTGCGATCGAAGTAGTCATGAAGATTTACATTTATACTGGGTGTATACTCTTGTAATGAAAGCTGATCAGGAAGCACAAGTTACTCTTGCCACGGAATGTTACATCTGTGGAAAAGGAACTGAACTGGGGTCTGTTGAGGTTCAAGAACATTAACGTATCACAGGTCAATTCAGAGAATCTACAGACAATGGATGTAATTTGCAGCACAGGAATCAAAAGGCATATTCCACTGTTTTGCCGAAATTTCAACCTCGACGTTGTAAGTAACCTCAATCTCTTGAAAATGTAAAATAATCAATAGGTTTTGAAACGTTGTTGGAGGGGACAAAATTAATTTTTTGTACACTCCAGTAGTTTAGCATTTCAAAATCGTTGTTTGTATATATGTGTATATATATTAGTTAAAGATAATAATTCCATTTCTCCCAGTCTTTAATATTAATTACCATTGAGTAAAATAACACCTTTCTACACAGTCATAGATGAATTTCCGTGTTAGTATAATTGCAGTTTCTTTTTGACAGCAATTATTGGATCATAATATTTCACACTTCCGTTTAATGGCATCAAATAGACTTTAATGACGCAGGAAGAAGAAGTCTTTTGCGGCTATTTATGTTATTGTGGAGGTAAAATATATTTTTCCGTGTTAACCGTCAATGGTCTTAATGATTCAGTTAATGATTTTTTAAGAGTCAATCTTTTCATCTTCATTTCGGGGAGTTTTTGAAGATAGTATTGCCAGCACTTATGATACCACGTTTAGTTGTTGTTGATGCGTCCAGTTTTTTGCACAGAATGAACAACGTTGCTCTCGATCGTGTAGTGTAACTTTTCAGTTGTCAGTTGTAAGATCTGACAGTGCAGTAAAGGCGTGGAAAATATACCGTGCTTCTGTACTTTGAATCCGTGATAAATATAAGCCAACGCAGAATCTATGAAAACCTCAGAATATGACATCATAAAGAACTGCGTCACAGACCATTAGCTAGGGAAAACGAGGTGATAACACTCTTTGCAATATAAAACGCTTCCTGCTTTTATAGATCTACATGCTGCTACTTTTACAACTTCATTCCAAGTAAGTGCTACACTCCTACATACACAACGAAATATGACGATTAACTTTTCTAGGAGTTTCTTCAAAGACGCTAAGACACTATGAGCCAATAGTAGGACCGCATCCTGGAAATCCTGGATTTGGATGATAATTGAAAGTAATCACGGGACATTTCGGATAAATTTAAAAATAAATATAACATTGATGATAACTTTATTATTATGATACTCTGAATAAAACTTTTTGGTTTTATTCAGAGTATCATAATAATGAAGTTATCATCAGTGTTAGCGCTGTGTGTTTATTAATGCACCATATCCTTTCGCCATTAAGAAGAGTTTGTTTTTCGAAAATATTCAGCTATCTAATGATGCATGCTCACATTTTGCATCTGCATTTGTAAAATCATTAAAATGCAAATCATCTGATGATGAGCATTTTGCTCGAAACCGGGAATGGTTAGTTAAATAATTATAATAGGAACAAATTGTGACTGGTTGCTGATTTTAATATCAACCCTTGATATCACAGTCGCTTATTTCCACCAATCCATCATGGACAAATTATCATTTCTTGTTATTGTTTCAAAGTGAATTTTGGAGACTGAAACTAAATAAAATTTAAATAACACGACAGAATTCTTTAAATAGAATCACAGATATGGGACAGTTAGAATGAACATAGCGCCTAGAGAAATTGCTGTAGCCACTAATATCCACTTCAGTTCAGAAATAAAACAACACAACAATAATCACATAGAATATAAGCAATACCGTTTACTGACATATGACGACACTAGCACTCAGTTAGCTATCGGGAAAAGCCGGCAGGTAACATAGTTTTCGTAACAAACCAAAAAGAAAACGCCAGGAACAAGAAAAGCGTGTAACGTTCCAGTTTTAATGAAATCTATTACTGACGAGTGATTAATTGATTCCACGGGCCAATCGGAGTATGTATTAGCGTCATCAGTAAATATTTTTTCGATAGTTCTGTAATTACTTATACGTAGCATTTTCGAATTCGTAAAGCTTGATGGTTGGGTTTAAGCATCAAGATTATTTAGTCACATATATATCATTTAACAGATAATTTGATTGTGCCGGGTAGGTTAATATTCACACAGGAATCAGTCGGAACCAGTTTCAAACTCGGTGCTGTCGGGATTTCAGTGGAAAGACATTATTTTGTGTCGCTACTGTGACGTACTGTACGTCTCGAGATAACTCCTTAAGTTTCCTGTCTCATTTACAAGACAGGGCTATTGGGTTATGTTAATGTCATGGTGGTAGTGGATTCGCAGAAACATAATTCTATATTTCTGTTTTCCCCTTTAAGACCAGATGAAATTCTATGAAATGGGCTATTGCGTCATTTGAATCATCTTCTGAAGCTTTCGCGTTAGTTTCAAGTATCACGATTTCCAAACCTGATATAGACTAGTTTGGAAATATTTGTTTTCAGTAATAATCCTCAGCTATATTAAGCCTTTGTTGTGTTGTAACTTGTTCCCTCCTAGTTTCAGAGTTGCCAACAGCAAATTGAGATTTAAAATGTTTAAATTTTTGTCGATTGCATTTACAATTTCACCAAGCTTATATGAAGTCAGTTTTATTGTTTTAAAATAACATCATTCAATTCATCATGTTTTTTCCCGTTACTAATGGGGGTACAGAGCTAATTCTACAGGGTGTTACAAAAAGGTACGGCCAAAGTTTCAGGAAACATTCCTCACACACAAACAAAGAAAATATGTTATGTGGACATGTGTCCGGAAACGCTTACTTTCCATGTTAGAGCTCATATTGTGGACGGCTGTGATACAATACGCCATTCTCCAGGGCTGCATCAGCGCATCAGGGATTCCACGCGATGGAGGGTGGATGCATGTATCCTCGCTAACGGAGGACATTTTGAACATTTCCTGTAACAAAGTGTTTGAAGTCACGCTGGTACGTTCTGTTGCTGTGTGTTTCCATTCCATGTTTAATGTGATTTGAAGAGAAGTAATAAAATGAGCTCTAACATGGAAAGTAAGCGTTTCCGGACACATGTCCACATAACATATTTTCTTTGTTTGTGTGTGAGGAAAGTTTCCTGAAAGTTTGGCCGTACCTTTTTGTAACACCCTGTATATCGTATATTGTGAAGGGGTATCACATAAGCCACGCACTCTACTGGTATATCTTTGATGTTCCCTCACTGAAATAGTATACATATGTGATTTAATGTAATATTAGGGTCTCTAACCGCCTTTGACATCTTTTTCCCATAATTTCTGTTTCTCCAAACATTCGCGCGTAAATTCTTTCAGACAGTACTTTTTATTCGATCCACCAATATTTTTCTTTGATTATCTTCGCCTTAATTCCATTGGCACCCAGTCCATCATTTTCTTAGACCACCTATTATCATTAATACGACTAGCTTGTCGAATATTGCAGTAGCAGTATTAATTCTTTTTAGTATTTTTTCAAGCTCTACTTTACCTAACATTGTAAGTACACCAAAGCGTTTCCAAAAGAGCATCTGGCAATAGTTTCAGTGATGTACTTTATTGCTTTACGGGCTATGCCGCGTCGTTTATTTGATTACCTTAGCTTTCGGCTGCTATACTACAGCCTTCTTCAGAGATACTGTTTTTATTTAGGTTGACATAGCAACCGTCCGGAAGTGGAAGAAAACGTACAACTGCCATTCCTCGATGTCCTGGTTCAAAAGCGAGTTGATGGACGTTTGGGTCATACGGTGTACCGCAAGGCGACCCACACCAATAGATATCTGCACGCCATGTCGCACCATCACCCAGCAACGAAGAGAGGCGTATTAACATCGCTGAATTTAAGAGCGAAGACAGTATGTGACTCGGAAAGTCTGAGGGAAGAAATGGAGACTCTTACAAAAATATTCCGAGCCAACTCCTATAGTGAATCAGACATCAGAAGGGTTCTCAGACCTAAAAAACCCATGGAAGACGTCAACTTATCGCATGAGACAAATGTGCCAAGGAAATTGGCCTGTATTCCATACATAAGTGGCATCACTGACCGGATTGGGAAACTTTTTAAGCGGGTCACTGACCGGATTGGGAAACTGTTTAAGCGGGTGGAGGTGCGAATCATATACAAAGCTCACTGCAAACTCGGCCAATCATTATCCAGAGTGAAAGATAAATTACACCCACACCAGCTTACGGGTGTTTACGAAATCCCCTGCAGCTGTGGCAGCGTATACATCGGAGAGACAGGTCGCACAGTGGTGGAGAGACTTAAAGAACATATCCGCCACTACAAATATAACAACAGCGACAAATCTGCCGTCGTTCGCCATGCTATTGACACCGGGCATGAAATAAAATTTCAAGATACGAGGCTGCTGTGGAGAGAAGACAAGTGGTGGCCTCAACGTGTGAAAGAGGCAGCAGAAATCTTAAAGAATTCAAACAACATCAATGAAGATAGTGACCTCTTTCTTTGTGATGCTTGGCGACGGTTGCTATGTCAACCTAAATAAAAACAGTATCTCTGAAGAAGGCTGTAGTATAGCAGCCGAATGCTAAGGTAATCAAATAAACGACGCGGCATAGCCCGTAAAGCAATAAAGTATGTACAAAGACAGCCGCGGAAGTTTTAAGAATCAGTTTCAATTATGGTTTTAGTATTCTTTATTATAAATTATGATCCTTGACCCAATACTCAATCCGCGTATCACCTACAACGTCGAAGCATTTCCTTTTATTCAATCTCCTATGTTTATATTCCCTATTAAAGTTTTTAATCAAATACATAGAATATCATCCTCAGCCATAGCAAATACAACGTCATCATAGCCAAGGGATCTAATCATCACTAATATTACGCAAGTACCTTCCAGTCACTTTAAAACTGAATTCAAGATATCTTGAATAGTTTCTTGGTTACAGCACATCATTCTGAACTGCACACCCTTCCGATAATTATGACGCTACCTGAATACTGCTCATTGAGTCGCTGACCTGCAACAGCTTGAAAGAGACGCCATTCTCCGATATTGCAAGGTTTCTAAACATTTTCTCAAATAATCATTAAATTGATCTTACTAAAATAAAACTTCTTTAATTAGATCACTGCCTTCTCTCACATTGTCACAGAGGTTTGAAACGCAAGTTGTTTTCAATTTAACTTTTTTTTTTTTTTACTTTAGAAAAAGCAATTAGAGACGTACAGTATGTAAGATGTTCTCAAATCTTATCTGATTCACTTTTTACGACCTCAATGAGAACTTCATATGATTCTGTGGCAATTCCATTATTAGTAGTCATAAGAAATTACCTAATGGGTGCTCAAGTAAAGTCTTCTGAGCCACTATCAACAACAAAATTCGGATGATCCCCAGGTTTTCTGTATATCACGACCGTAGACCGTCACACAGATCTCTTATCCTCCCTAGTCCCACTATCATATATACAATGAAGTGCCAAAAGCCATATGATAGAAAGATGCAAATATTTATATGGCGCTAGAACAGCGAATAAACGTATGAATGTGCTGTGCTGTGCTGTGTCGTCGCTTTCATTTCTGCTGTCGTGAGTCGTGTGAAAGTTTTTCTGAGGTGATTATGGGTGCACGACAGCAATCAAAAAGCTTTAAATGTGGAATGGTAGTTGGCGCTGGAAACGTGGGATATTCCGGAAATTGTTTGTGAATTCAACATTTCTCGATCCATAGTTCAAAGAGTGTGCCGCGAATACTTAAATCCCGTCATGGACGACGCAGTAACCGACCAGCGACATGGACGTGTACGTGCGGACAATACAGCGAAAATTGGCGTTAATGGTTTATACTGTGGTGTTTCTCTCGCCTCGTGCACGAGCGCTGACACGAACTGCCGTTTACACTCTCTCAAGAATTCATTCATGGATGACTAGTGGGCGTTTCACGTTTCGTGGTGGGCGGTAGGGGTTTGGTCCAATACTGAAGCACTTACGTTTTTTTAATTTAGTTTTTTAAATACATTTAATGATGTTGATTTGCAGCTTCAAGGAGCTAATAAAACTCTTATAGGTTACCAAAGTGTTCTGTGTGTCATTATTTATTGATAACATTTAACTATTGCATTATAATGACTTGAAAAGAAAATGTCATCAGTTTCGTGAATTATTATCTATAAACAATAATATAACTCCAGAGGATATTGACAGATTTAGTACCTACCTCAACAAACTTTAGAAAAACGATTTGAAAGTATTTTGAAATTCGAGGTGTATGACCGGATGAAAAATTCCTTGTACCACAAATATTGAAGAAGCTGATACAACGTGACAAGAAGAAGGTTTAGAAATTTTATATGACGAAGAAAATAAACATAATTTCGATAGTGATGGATATGAAAACCTGTGACAAAATAATAATTAAAACAACGCCTGTCATCTCCGAATGTATGACAACTGATATTCAGTTTAATGAATGTAATCAGGCTTTTGTGCTGTTAATCATATTATCACCAAAGAAAGAAACCGAAAGTGAAAACCTTCCGTTATTCCTTACAAAAATTTACCAAGATATCCAGTTTTATTTTAGCAGCATCAGCCTTAGGAATCTCGTTAATAAATGAAATAATAAAATGTAATTTCATCATACTTCATGCTTTTATATACGCAAAGTATAAAGACAGATTTAACTACAGAAAGTCGTTTTATAAATACTTATTCTGGCAAACGTAGTGAAAGCCGGACATAAAGTATTATTATTACGGGCTTTAACTTGCTGTACGTCTGCTTCATAAGTTATGTATTGATACAAAAGTTGTCGGTAGGTAAAAAAGGTTGACTACCTCTGCAGTAAAACAATGTGCTCGTGCCTTTGACTACCGCCACTGAAGCGAGCGGCACTTGCGAGCAACCACGTGAGGCGAGACTACGCGAGCGCACCGTCTACACTCTCGCGTTCGTGGTGTCTCGCCTCGCCTCGCTTCGCCTCGCCTCGCCTCGCGGGAGATCGCGCGAGAGTGTAAACGCGGCATCAAACTTTAAGCAAAAAAAAAACACTGCGACTTTTTTTTGTTACCTCCACTACTGGCAACAATGAGCAATATTCACCATTGTGCGTGTTATACCCTTGAGATACCCTGTCTAGCATTACGTAAATCTTGTCGCGAACGAACCCCCGACATTGAGAAACACTGAATTGTAGCAACAAAATACAGACATGAAGTCCTCTGCTTACAAAACGCGGTCGGCTACGGTGCCTTGTCTGAGCTGAACATATTACTTGGCCTAAGGATGCATGGTGATACTATTCTGGTTGGTAGGGTTCGAGTGTGTTGCATCTATCGCGAGGCCAGGACACTAGGCTGTCAGGAAAGCACTGTGGATCCTGATATGGATTGTGTTTGCATGTCACGGACTATGGCCTCTGGTCAAACTGAACCGATCATTGATTAAAAATGTTTATGCTCAGCTACTTGGGGACCATTTGTGGTCATACATTTCCTTATGTTCCCTAACAACAATGGACATTTCCAGGACGACAATGCGCCATGTGCCGGCCTCTGTAGCGTAGGGGCTAGAGTGCTAGCTCCGCGTGCCGTAGGCCGCCGGTTCGAATCCGGCCACGGGCATGGATGTTTAGGTGTTGTGTGTCTGTGTGAATGTCCTGTCCGCCCTGTGGCGTCCACACATTGGAAAATACAATATATACTGGAATATGACTTATACACTGAAAACTACAAAATTACATTGAGCTGGCTGTATGGCCTTCGTTGCCAAATGCCATTTAAAAAAAATAAATGCGCCATGTAACTGGACAAAAATCGTTCACGATTGGCACATTATTGACAACTATTGATGATGATTTGGCCATCAAGATCGCGAGACACGACTCCAATCAAACAGATCTGTTCGAAAGGACAGTTGATGCACCATTTACTGCACCGGCAACACTTTTGCAATAATGGACGGCTTTAAATGAAGCTCAACTGAATATTTCTTTAGGGGATTTCCAACGACTTCTTGAGTCTATGACACGTCGGGACGCTGGGGATCCCACACGACATTAAGAGATATCCCATGACTTTCGGCACATCAGTGTATTGTCGTCGTTCTATTAACATTTAATTTTCCATATCTCGTTCTTTGCATTTTCCACTGCTTCTCTCACTTCTTTACAGTATCATGTATAATACATCATGTTTTCTTCCGTAAGTATTAATACGCAGTTATGTCGAGGCTTCCATTGTCGCTTCTCTTATACATCAAAAACATAAAGCAGGGAGGAGGCTAGAAACGTCGGTAAAAAGAGAACACAACATACCTAGGAGACACCAAGGCAGTACGGAACACTTGAAACAACTAAATAAGCGATTAATTGCTTCAAAGAGTAAGGCTAAAATGAATTTATGAAGGATTTTGTGGGAACAGGGGGAGCAATGAGCGATGCATCTAAAAATTACTATGGATATTTTTTTTTAAATCCATCAGAGGCAAGGTATTCAGATAATTGCAAATAACACTAGAAAACAAGTCAGTAGGGGATTTAAATAAACAGAGCTTCTAAGCAATTGATTTAATGAAACCATTAGGAATTATTGACCAGGCATGGGAAGGAGAAAATCGGCGGAGGATCTTCAACATATAAATAGAAATAAGCGGACTAAAATATTTTACATCATACTGTATAGAAGTGAAGAATATTTTGATGGAACTAAGAAATCTAAAAAATCATTAAGGGGACCAGTGTAGATAATATTAGTACAGGTGGATTAAATATTAGGTGAATACCATAATGTTTGATTCAATGCATTCCCTCGTGTGCGAGTATGAATATATGATCTCTAGTCGTCGTAGTGTCTACTCCACTGGACAAAATCTATTACGACACACAAGGACCGTGTGTGCACCAACATTTTCACGTTAACACATCTCAAGCTCAGGCGTCTGTCGGAGAGCAATATTGTACCTTGCAATGCAATATGAGGGGATGTACAGAATTGGGTTATAAAACCTTGATCAGACCATTGCTTGATTACGGTGATGTAGTGTGAGACCTAAGTTTTGGAGTTATGAGGCTGCAAAAGAGAGCAGCTAGATTTTTTGTGTGCAAATTACTGTAGAACATAAGCGGTAAATGATATGATAGAAGAGAAGGAATGGAATTTATTGGAAGACAAGAGACAGAAAGAGAATGATGATAATATGTAAGGAGAATATTGGTGATGTGGCTTGAATGGAAATTGCTGGAAAAATTAGGAATATCACATGGTAGGGAACCAATAACTGGTATTTGATTTCAGGTAAAAGGGATCGAGAATATTTTCTTTTGTCTATAAGGAAGGTAGGGAATGGAACAAATTACCAACAGAAATGGTGAACGACTTACCAGAAACACTAGAAGGATTTAAAATAAATTCGTAAACGAAAAAGTATTTTGGTTGTTACAATAAATGAAATATAACATTAAAAAATAAAAATAAAAAATGATGAGAAAGGAAAGTTGGTGTGTAGGGATTTTGTCGCCTGGGCATGAGCTCCATCGAAATTAAATTAAAATTAAATAATTTGCTAGAGTTTTACAATGAATCGTGATGAAATAAGTCGATGGCTTTCCAGAAACACAGAAACACGGCGTTGCCACTTTTTATCCAAGGCTGATAAAACAGACAACCACGAATAAGCTGAGAGAAGCGTAATGCAGACAGTGGTCACGTACACACTTTGACAATAAATTTGGCCGCCGCTGAAAAATTATATCACTCTTATTTTGCACAATCTGATATGAATGGCATCCCAGGGAACAGTAATACAATACTGGAAAGCCATTATTTATTTTACTGTTTCTTAGGAAGGCATTGATGTCAGATTGTGCAAAATAAGGGTGATAGAATTTTTCAGCGGCGGCCAAATTTACTGTCAAAGTGTGTACCATCAAGCAGGCAGACACATGGAGTTTTCTTGGCGAGCTCCGGTATTCTGTTACTGAGAAAACTATCACATTAAGAGTTGAAATATAATGAGAGTAATGATGTTCAAGTATATGATTCCGAATAGCTACTTAAATTACGAGATACTGTCTATGCGCTTAGCACCGCTTTCCGACTTTTATGTTGGAACTTCCTCGGATACTATAACCGCTTCCGTTTTATTGACGTCTGCAGCTAATATCAATAAAAGCAATCCCAGTGAACCAGAACTTCCAGGAGATCGATAAGCCATGAAAACTGTTACCCTCTAACTCTTCGTGTTCACGTAGCGTTAGCTTTTATTACTCATTCCATAACATGCCTTACTGTCACATTAATTACATTTATGCACTATTATTAGCCATACGTTTTGTAAAGCTTCATTCAAATTTTCGAGACATTTATAAAAAAAAAAAATTGAGAGCACCTTTTTAAATTAGTTTTTGTTTAGTTTAAACAATAATGATAAAGGCATTTGTTTCTTTTCCAGAAAGAACTACGACCAAACTTTCATGTTCGACCATTTACGTTTTCTTGATAAAAAGAAAACTATGATTACATGTGTAGCTTTCATATAAAAACATGTCGAAATGCTGAATACCACAGAAAATCACTTCAATGCCGTGAGAAGAACTGTAATTGGTGTTAGTAGTATTTGTGAGCCGGGCATGGTGTTGGTTCAGTTTGACAGACAATATGTAGATTCTTAATACAAAGTTGTTAGATAGAATCAGATATTCGTTTTTAACCGACTTCAAAAGAGGAAGAGGTTCTCAATTCATCTGTATTATTAATTTTTTTTTTTTTTGATGTATGTTCAGCGATATCTTCGCCAATTGTGAACGGATTTTAATGAAATTTAGTTACCTTCAGAGTGGTCCCATATAAATTTCATTGAGAAACAACGCCCTCGACCCCTTTACAACCCCTAATTTTTATACATAACCACATTTTTTATACGGTTTCAAAGGAAATTTGCATACTGTTAGTTTAAAAGAAATAGAAAAATTGTCAACTTTTGGTTTAAAAAAAATGAATCGCTCTCCCACTTTACGCCCCCTTAATTTTTTCAATGTTTTTTATACAAGGCTAGAGTCGACACCATTTAACTGATCTCCATGAAAGTTGGCATATAAATATATTTTTTAATGGAGACGATTTCTGACCAAAACAATAAAACAATAAAAAAAACCTCACCCTTTACATCCCTTAATTTTTATACAGACACACATTTTTTAATCCTATTTCAATAGAACTTTGCACATGTATACTTTAAAATAAAGAGAAAGATACTGTCAACATTTGGTCTGCCAAAGCCCAACCCCTCTTCCTTATTCCACCCCCTTAATTTTTGTCAACGTTCTTTGTGCAAAGCTAGAGCCGACATCGTTTGACATCACCATGAAAGTTGGCACTTATATATATTTTTTCACGAAGAATATTTCTGACCAAAAAAATCAAAAAACTATCCCCTCTCCCCCATTACACACCTTAATTTTTATAAAAACCCAGAGTTTTATCTGGTTTGGATGGAATTTGAAATACGTTTACTTTAACACAAAGAGAAAAATACTGTCAACTTTTTGTTTGCGAAAACTGTACTCCCCTCCCCTATTACACCCCTTTAATTTTTGTCAATGATCTTTTTAAAAATCTACAGTCGACACCGTTTGACCGATCTCCATGAAAGTTTCACGGTGAAGATATGTGATAAAAAAAATCAAAAACTACCCTCGCTCCCACTTTACATCACTTAATTTTTATACAGACCCACAGCTTTTATCCGATTAGGGTGGAACCTTGAACAGGTATACTCTAAAATAAAGGGAAAAATACTTTCAACAATTGTTAAAAAAAACCAACCCCTCTTCCCCTTTCCACCCTCTTAAATTTTGTCAATGTTGTTTATAAGAAGCTACAGCAGAAACAGTTTGATCAATCACTATAAAAGTTGGTACATATGCATTTTTTCATGGAGAAGATTTTTGATTAAAAAATATAATAAACCAACCCCACTTCCCCTTTATATCCCTTAATTTTTCTACAAACCAACATTTTAATCTGATTTCTCTGGAAGTTTGCATGCACATACTGTTTAAACAAAGAGAAAAGAAAAATAATGTCCACATTAGTTTTACAAAAACCCACTCGCTGTCCCCCCCTTCAACCCCCTTAATTACCGTCAATGTTCTTTGTACAAAGCTACACTTTCTACCAGATTTTTAAGAAAGTATGTACACGTATACTTCAAAACAAACAGTAAAATACTATGTACATTTGGTTTAGAAAAACCAAACCCCTCTCCCTCTTTTCATCCCCTTAATTTTTGTTAATGTTCTTTATACTAAGCTACAGTTTATATCCGATTCTGAAGCATCTTTGCACCCGTATATTTTAAAACAATTCTGTTTAAATTTGGTTTGTAAAAGCCCAACCCCTTTTCCCTTCTACCCCCAACCATATTAATTTACAATGTTCTTTATAGATACCCACAGTTTTTATCAAATTTAGATGAAACACTGCGCATGTAAACATTAAAAAAAAAGAGAAAAATAGTTTCTACATTCTGTTTACAAATACCAACTGCTCACTCCCTTATCTCCATTTAATTTTTGCATCAGTTCTTTACACAAAGCAACAGCTATTATCTAGTTTCGATGGAACTATGCACATGTATACTTCAAAACAAAGAGAAACATGCTGTCCACACTAGTTTTACAAAAACCAAACTACTCTATGCCTCTACATCCCCTAATTGGTTTTTATACTTATCTTCAGTTTTAATCTGATATCAATGGAAATTTACACACATATACTTTAAATGAAAACAGAAAAGATAGTCTGCATTTGATATACAAAAGCCCAATCCCTCTTCCCCTTTACCCCCACCCCTTTAATTTCTATTGTTCTCTATAGGAATCCACTGTTTTAAAGCCACTAAAAATCAATTCAGCTATTTTTAAGTAATGGCAGAATATTCAAAAAATGTATCAACATTGACCTCACATTTTAACTTGGACCCCAAGCATTCACGTTGTGAAACCAATTGAAAACCTATATTTTGCCGGGGGACAAACAGATATATTCCAGACACAGATTTTTGTACGTGGTTTGTATTAATGCCAAGATGTTATATGTTTCGATTTTTGAGCAGCAAATTTAACAGATGTTCTGATTAGGTTGAAACACAGCCTTGACCAAAACTGAAATTCCTCAACACAGCATCCAATTCACTCTGTTCTGGAAGTTGTTGGGGTATATCAAGCCAAAAGTTTTTTGAAAGTGAGCACCTTAGCAACTGAGCTAGCAGGAAGTTCGCAAAATGAGAACTGCTGCGGCATATTTAAAATACAAAACCACAAAAACACAAAACTAAAAATTTAATAGTAAAATAATTGATTAAAAAACACATAGAAACCGTCATCAAAAAAGCACACTAAAAATTTTAAAATAACTTTATACCTTGCTTAGAAGAAAATAAATCTAAATGGACAGTTGTTATTGAAATTATTACATTAATCAGTTATTTTTGGAGTCGGTGACAGCCAAAATATCGAAATAAAATAGATAAAAACCATGAGGAATAACAATAATACATAAAAATCATCTTATTATTTACAGAAACATGTTTCAACAAAACTGATATATACAGATGATACGCCGTTATAATACTAGCTGTAAAGCGTTTATTGCATGATGCAGCCTACCAACTATACTGTAGCGCCAGATATATGCCCCGACGACCAACGAGGTCGAGCCACAGATTAAAATAGTGTCTAATTTGCTCCCCTAAACTGTCTCGCACAATAACAATATCTGCCTCACTACATTCTGTAAAATATTTGGAGTTTTTGTTCGTACTCCCTGTGTCGACTCGAACAGCAAACAAAGACCAGTAATTCGTTCTTCGCGATATGACAGCTGGCACCGAATCCAAAAATAACTGATTAATGTAAAAATTTCATGAACGCTAATGTAAAAATTTCATTAACATTAATGTAAAATAATGTCCATTTAGATTTATTTAAAATTTATCTTAAAATATTTAGTGTGCTTTTTTTTAAAAGTTTTTATTGTTTTTGCAGTCAAGTGAAATTTTGCTCCCACAATATTATGCAAATAGCAGTGACATTCATGTCTATGATTTAACGTCATTACGAAGATTCGAATACCGGGAACCGAAAAAGATTCTTGGAGGTGTATCTGGTGTTTGGATCATCATTCAACGCACACATCTACATCACTCGATAGAATGAATTATTAGTCGTGTGTTTAGAAACGGAGCGTTTGCACACATAATGTTAATAAGCGAACTGCGGATTAAATTAAACTTAATTTACAATCGAAGGTCAAACATAATCTCTGTTTGAAACGTTTCATTGGGTATAAATTACTATTAAATTTGTGTTAATTATTGCTATTTGAGAAGGAAATTGTAGAACTCCCTGTAACAACAGATACTTAATATCAAGGACACCAAACAACTAATGATATGGAAAGCAAACTACCAAACAGACCTCCTTTGTACTCAATCTCATGGGTTTTGAAATACAGTATTAGTTTAATTACTGTAGTTGTTAGGTGTTATTGTATGCAAGACATAATATTGTATGTATGAATTTTTCACATGTTTTTTTCAAACTGACAGTATATTATTTAATTGCTGAAAACTTTTTATAACAGTAGTGTAGGTTGGAGCATTATAGAGAAGTTGTAATGTTTACATTATGTAACTCCGCATTGTGTTTAATTCTGTTAGAAACATGTTTTCAGTCTGAACTGACGGCATAACGCTTGTAAAGTACATTTTGAAAGAGAAATAAAATTTGATCTGTGCTATTTTTCAACAAGTTGTAATTCTAATGTGCGCCAGAAGAAAATTTGTAAAGAAAACATTTTTAAATACTAGAGGCATAACACAATTGCCAGGTACCTATAAATTTCTGAACATTTTACAAACAAAATTATAATCTGAAACAGAGGAAGGATGATTGAGAAAGTTTTAGCGTTAACAGAAGATTACGTGTTCGTACATTGTGCTTTCGAAAATCGAATTTTATGTTGAACAGGAAAAATAAAGAAACAAAACAGAGAATGTAGCTGACTGAAACTCAAACAAATATTTCCTTTCAGTTTATGGAAAATTGGGAAATCAAGATAAAACAACGGCAATAAATTAATTTCACTTTTATTTAAACACTTATTCACTTCTACATAAAAAAGTAAAGAAACATTCAATGAATCCTGTTAAAAGAAAATACTCAGAATCAAATCGTACAAGAAACAGCACTAATCTCTAATCACATTGACCTCATGTAAAAGAGAAGTCTTTAAAACGGATTGTGCTGGATTTATTGAAGATAAATCGTTACAAAGAGCAGCTGTCAGAATTAGTATGTGGAGCTATCCAAACTGTAGAACCTTCATTCATTAATATATTTTAACGACAGTATAAATACTGACATACAGTGTCTAGGTTGGCAGCCGTAGATGGAGCCATTTTTCACACTGTGGTGGTTACCTTGGTGGGCAAACCACATTACAATTATCTTTCATACCTTTATGATTAATAATTGTGGATTTTTAATTTTAATTTTTATGAAGGAGTGAAAATTTATTAATTTTGCAAGAATCTCGACGTTAGTTGGAATTTAGGAAAAATTGTCACAATATGACATTTATTTTCTTATCACTGGCGATTACAAGTCTGAGCGAATTTACCGTTAACATTAACACAAATTGGCAAAATCATAAAAGCAACGCTCAGAGTTACAATTAGCCGTCATGGGCAAGCAAACAATTGTATATTTACTTTTAAATATCTCAGAATCAAAATGCAAGAAATAATGACAACTGGAAACAATGAAAAATACAAGTTATGACTACCTCAGACAAAGGCATCATAATACTGTGACTTTACAGTTAAAAAGAAAATCATGGGCGCCAGAATGAACAATATATCATTCGAAAATAACTAGTTCTGGCAAATTATGCCGCTAGCTCAGGGGTTTTTACAATTACAAAGTGAGAACATGGACCTATCCTCTCAAAGTCGCTTACGGGTTCTGTTTCACGGAATGCACAATCACATGGCTTGGTCGTAATCAATTACCATTGTAGTTCTGCGTCTGATGTCTGTGATGAGTGTAGCGGACCCACGATATGTGAGATTATCTCACAAGTCGGCTATAGGCATCTCTGGTCTGGCAATGCGCATCATCGCATTACCGGCTGTGTTGCGGTGATAACGCTTGCTCCAGCAAGGCAAGCTGCGGTTAGCGAAAGAAGTCAACTTTCCAAGTCAACCTCAGACTGGTGCGATCGAAGTTAGAATGTCAGCTCCTCGCTCTTCGGTCCACGAGGAAACTTCTTGCTCCGCCCATTTGTAGTCTCGAAGCTCACATACAACAAAAATTCCCAGGATTTTGAGTTATACGCTCATTTTGATTGGACCTTCAGGTCGGCACCTAATGTCACGTGATATCCTCGATATGTGATTTGGCCAAAGAATCCAACAGAGGTCGGACATATTCGGCTAAGTTCGCCGGGGCGAGAGAACATTCGGGTTTCGGACGGCAGGCTTTTCCCGCTCGGTGAGTGACCCATCCCCAGGGAGCAGTGTGTGTGGTCTGGCAAATCCCAAATCCGCGACTTTCCTGTCGCCAATGGCTCGGGAACACCAAGATTAGCTTCAAGCCTACATAGCTCAATAACTCTTTAATATTCGCTTTGCTACGATACACTGTATAAGTTCACCATTTCATTACAGTCCTCACTTGGAATCTTGCGTACTTTATAAAATTACAACAAAAATCTATTCACGTGGTCGCCCAAGATTTATGTAAATTACTCTTATATTATTACATATATAATAAAAATGCACCTTGTAACGTGGCGACAGCGCGGCTCGTTACAATATGGCCGGCCGTTGGTGAAAAATGAAATTATGGTACAATAATTTTATTTTTAACTACCTAATTCTATCTCCATTGTGACTCAACAAAAACTTAAGCATTTTTATAATTACATTAATTTTAAATGTGATTCCAATAACCATCGGTATTCCTGCCTTGTAAGGTGAATATATAACGGGAGCATATGTCCTTTTGGCCGTCTTACAATTCTTTACAAACAGAAGCACGTGAATTCAGGTAGCCTTCCCAAATACAAAGTTATATTAAACACAATACTAAAATATACATGAAAAGAAATTATTTACATACATGTTTAAATAATAATAATCTTGAAAATAACTTGTATCAAATCTTATCATTAAATTCACTAAAATGAAACACATTAATAAAACAAAACATTGTCAGAACACTTATGCAGAAAGTGGTTGAACTATACATTGTATTTACAATTTAGCGTGATGTTTTACTCATGTGCATAAAAATAATTCTGCCTTCAACAAACATCCATAAAGATGCTAGAGGTGAGCGTAAAATATCTCATTACATTGCGCGGTTTTAATCTCAAAACAACGGAATAGTTTAGTCGGATTCGGTGACGTGATTTTCGTCATGACCGACGGTTAATTCAATAAGCATTTCAGAGAAGATGTGTTCGTGTTCATGGTCAAATATCACTAACTGTAATCTTAGATTTTAATGACGCGGCATTTACTTATAATTCAACGTGGTGTGGAATGAACGATGTAAGTACATGTTTTCGTTTGTTACGTAAATTATGAACCTTACTCGTTGAATGTTAGGTGGTCTCCTAATTAGTCTTTCATTGGTCGACATCTCTAACTTGTAATATACCGTCTGTGAAGTGATTGCGAATTTCATGGCGAAAGGAAACTGTATTTGCTCATGGGTATATGTAATGGAATTTCTATAAAATTTACCATTCCCATATGAGACATTATACACATTATGCGGTTTGACGTGAACTTTCATCATCGTCAACCAAAGTCGCTTGTAGCATCTTTGCATACAAGCGGACCCTGCAAATAACCATTCCGCACATAAATTGAAAGGATAATGAATAGCGTAACTATCATTCCTCAGTAACATTACGATTCCTTCACAATGGGTCTATTGATGACTCGAGATTATCTCGACATTCAAAGAATATAATATTTCTCTTTATTTAGGAGTTATTATAACCGTCTTAACATATCGTTTACTCCACGTTTTAAGCCGAAAATCCATCCCAGTTAGCGAATATTTTCCTTTTATACACTTATGCTTCTTTAGCTTGTATGAAAAAGGTCGTAAGCTTTGTGCATAGAACGGTTCGATCTCAGGTTTTCCGTTTGCCAATACAAAGCAATTTTGAGATTTCACGCTAGCAGAATACTATGAATCTATATAAAGCAAAAATATAAACCTTGCAATTATTATTTTCGTTGAGTGCACACAATTCTGAGCTACATGTATGCTGTCCAACAATAGTTTTAATCTAATTTACGGAATACTATACAATTTACAGTAAGGGTACGCGAAATACCGCTAGAACGAGGCGTGGAACGACTTGTTTTCCTTCTCATTCATTCTGGGTATGCGCTACCTGCCAGAATTCTAGGAACCTGCCGGTTGAGTTCAGCTGCCTACCTGCGTTAATGACCTCAGCTGTTCGATGGTAGCTGTTTCCCCACTCTTTCGAAACCGTTACTTTGTATGAAATGGCTTTAAATTCCGGGCGTTATGAGGCCCGATCTCGGTTTGTCCGTCCGTCAACAAATAACAATTCTTCGAGATCACTCTGGCAACCGAATAAGGCCCGGAATATAGCAGAAAAAACTTCGATATCACCTTCCGCTGTGCGTCGGAAGGAGTTATTGTTCTCAGCAAAACCTGCTGGCCAACCTCGAACGTCTGCGTTTTGGATTGATCATGCTTGAGCTGCCGCCTAGTCGCCTTCTCCATCAGAAATTCGTACGCCCTATTTAGGTCATTTTCCAAGTTTTTGGGAGGTTGGTCCTTCGGGAAACGTACTACTTTCTCTGCCAACATAGCGGCCTGAGCTCCGAACTGCAAATCAATGGGGCGATATAACGTCGCGCAGTTCACAGTGTAGTTAAAATAGTTTTCTATTGTAGGAATATGCTTTACCCATGAAGCGTGATTGTCCCCAATTAGTGTTCGCATATATACACTCAGTTGACGCATAAATCTCTCGCTGTTGTTACCCTGAGGACATCGTATAGAAGAATAAATGACTTTTATTCCCCTGTCTTCAAAAGCCTTCCTCCATTTGGGGCTGTAAAAGACGCTACCATGATCTGACAACACGGCTTTCATTGGTCCGCAATGGGGTATGTATCGCTCGAACATTATTTTCAGCGATCCTCTCGTGCTGAGCTTTGCAACTGGATACAATTTAACATATTTTGTAAACGCATCTAGCACGAGGAACACATGTCGGAATCCATATCTTCCGGCCGGGATCGGGCCGAAGTGGTCGACACAAGTTAATTCGTTTGGCCCCTTCGGTACCATTGGCGCGTATGGTCCTGCCGTCCTCATGTTAGGGTGTTTTGCCTTCTGGCAAATTTCACACGTGCGCGTACATTTCGCGACGCTCTTCCGGAGTGCCTTGGCGAAATATTCCGCGCGGATCGTGTGGTACAACCGCTCTGTCCCCGGGTGTCCGCACTGAATGTGGTATGTACTCGCGATCGAGGAATTCAGCGACTCTGGAAGCCATATCTTCCAACGGCTGTTAGCGTCCTCCCTTCGGAAGCAAACATTTCCTTCCATTGTACACAGCATTGCTATGTTGCGGATGTGTACATCGTCCGCGTATTCTCCTCGTCGCAAGTACGCACGAACCCGTTTTATGTCGGCCTGCCGCTCTTGAGCCGATATAAGTTTTTCCTTCAATTCCGCCGAGGTCGTGCCATCGGCAAGGGTTATGGCAGAGATTAGCACCTCGTTTGCCCGGAGGCGTCTTTGTTCCTCGGAAGGGTGGTCTCTAGCGTTGCGACTTAAATAATCCGCCATCACGTTTTCCGACCCTTTACAATACTCGATGTGTATATTAAATTGCTGCAGGAACATCGCCCAGCGAGCAATCCGGTTGTTCGTAAACGTGGCGCTTCTGAGAAAAGTGAGAGCTTGATGGTCAGTTCTTAAGTAGGTTTCACTACCCCATAGATACTTGTTTAAATTTTTGTACTGCATAAAATATTCCAAGCATCTCAAGTTCGCAGATAAAATATCGTCCCTCTGCCGGCCTTAGTGTTCGACTTGCCGTTGCAACAATTTTCATGTTACCATCCTCCCCTTTCTGGTGAAGACAGGCGCCAATTCCAAGATAACTGGCGTCGGTGTACAAATAAAATGGTTGTTGAAAATCCACATGGGCCAGGCAAATTTGTTCCGCAAAGATTTGCTTAATCCTCAGGAATGCGGCCTGTTGTGGCTCCCGCCATTCCCATTTCCGTCCCCCTTTTAAGAGGCCTATATAGGGGATGCAGGATTTGCGCAAAGTTTGGCACATTCCCTTTGTAATACGCGCACACTCCTAAGAAACTCCTGAGCTCCTTTAATTTGGTAGGCGGCGCCATTTCTTCGATTTCCCGTATCTTGTTCGGGGAAGGCGAAATCCCTTCGGGAGTAATTCTGAATCCCAAATATTCGACTTCGTGAGCGCATAAAGTGGCCTTGTCCGGCCGTAGAGTGAGCCCGCTCTTTGCCACTACTTTCAGTAACGTATCCAAATGCGTCAAGTGTTGTTGAAACGTTTCGGACGCGATGAGAAGGTCATCGACATACACCGAGCAGAACTCTTTAACCTCGGGCGGTAACACGTAATTCATGGCCCTAATAAAAGCGGAAGCGGCGTCCTTTATCCCGAATGGCAACCTTTTAAAACACATCTGCCTTCCTTGGAAGACAAACGCAGTATATGGCTGGCACTCTTCATCTAGTACCACCTGATTGAAACCCTGACGTCACGTCTAGAGTGGTCAGCCAGGGCTTCCCGTGGAACCGCGTCATGAGGTCCTGAATTCCGTTCCGTTCTCTCCCCGTCCGCCTCTATTCCTTTGGTTAAGTAGTCTGGCGTCGAGACAAGGTCGAACCGACCCGTCCTTCTTAACAACAAAAGTGACCGGGTTGAGGTGCATGGAAGGACGTGGGGTAATGATCCCATTCCGCTCCATTTCCGCAACAGCTACCTGGGCTGCCTGCCGCAACTTGTGTGGGATACTATACGTGCGTCCCTTCAGCGGCGCTATTGTCCTTGACCCGGAACTTGTGCACATAATTGCGTATCTCCCCAGGGACGGTACGAAAACGCCTGCAAGTTCTCTTCCAAGACTTTACACAGCTCACGCTTTTGTGCTACTGCCAAATTAATTTTTTCTTGGACCTTAGCGGTCAAATTCTCAAGAATGAGGCTTCGTTCGTCAGCTAAAGCGCTTATGGCTGCTCCTTCCCCGTGAATACGCTCGCTATTTTGTTCCGCGGGATCTTGCACTCTATCGGAAATCTTTATTTCCAGATTTTGCGAGTGAGCCTCGCTTTTCCAGTGCAATACCTCTGGCACCAAATGCTTGATGGTTCCTTCCCCCCAATCCAGAATTACCCGACGCTTTTCAAGTTGGTCGCAACCAATAATCACGTCTTGGGTCAATCCGGGGATAACCAGCATTGAAAGCGATAATTCGCTGTTGGCGATTTTCATCGGGATGAACACCTGCGAGCTGACGATCTTTTCTCTTTTCCCGAGGGCAGGCACCACCGTAACTTGAGTGGTCGGGATTACTTTCAATCCGCGGATTTTTGCTCTTCAATTGTAACATAAATTTTTGTGAGATTGCGGAGACAGAAGATCCGGAGTCGACTAACACGTTAGCCTTTATTCCGTATGCTATGATCGATATTTGGGGACACTTGGTGCATCTGCTTATTTCGCCTTGGGAATCCATATTAGCGTCGTCTTCGCTATTTTCCGGCCCCTCACCACGCCAGTAGGCCAAATTGTTTATATTGATGCATTCCACCATTCTAGTGTCCCCCGGAAGGCCTCATTGCGGCGCATCGTTTCCGGGTGCAGCCGTCCTATCGCACATATTCTTTTCTTCCTTTTGCTGGCCTTGGACTTTGGAATCCTCGTATTCTACGGCAACTGCATTAATTGTAGCCCGTTCCTTGCCAAAATTCTTGCCATCTCCGCGGTCATTCCCGTTCTTCCAAAATGAATTTCCCGGCTTTCCCTTTGTATCGCCGTTATTACGACGTGGTTCACCATCGGCATCGGGCTGTCGCTTGTTATAAAAATTTCCTCTTTGGGAATTTTTATGCGAGCGTCCTTTCCCGTTAGTTTCGTGTGGCCTCATCTCTACTTGCGGTTCCAAGCTATCATTGTCGGTTTCCCGCCGCTCAAAGTTACATGCTTGCCGCCCTATCCGATCTAAATTCCTTAACGTGTCCAGCAACTCTGGCACAGTACGTATGAGAACTGGATTTATTAGGGATTGGACTTGTGAACCGAAATGTGCCGTGGCCATTTCCACAAACTCCCCGTCCGACATCCGAACATCGAACTGCCTAGTGAGGACTAGCAATTTATTCACATATCTCTCCATAGATGAATTTTGCTTCGGAACATATCTGCCCTGATACAATTTTATTCTCGCTTGGTTTTGGATCTTGCTAGACCAGAATGTTTCAAGAAACACTTTCCGAAACTCGTCGTATGACATTTCCGGTTCGCAAGTGATTTGAAACCAAAGACGGTCGGCTTCTGATAATGACTGCTCAACCAGGATCAGCTTCATCGCTTCGGGAACCCCTTTTATATGAAAGTACCTCTCCATTTCAGCGAGGTATGCTTTCGGATTAATGTCTTTACGGGATCCGAAATATGGGAGCTTTAATTCAATATGGGCAGCTGCGTAATACATGCCACTACCTTGAATTTGAACATTGCCGGCATTAGAACTACTTAGTTCTTTCATTCTAGTTTCTAGCCGTAAGAGCTTAGAACTAGTGGCTTCCGACAGTTCGTCCTGTGACAATTTTAATTCGTTTTGTGCCGTCTTAACGAGTTCGACCGAACTTGCTACGGCAGTCACCTCCGAGTCAAGTTTTCGGATGTTTTGTTCAGTAAGGTCTTTGACCTTGTGAACAAATTCCGAAATTTGTCCTAGGTTTTGGCCGTTCTCGTTTCGCATCTGTTCAATGGACAGGTCGGCGGCGTCAAGTCTTTTGGATAATTGTTTGTTGGCCGTTTGCAAAGAAGCACAGGTAGATCTTACTTCTTCCGTACCCTTTTCCAGCTTAGAAACATTTTTAGCTATCTCAGACTTGAATTCAGATATTTCTTTTGTGACCTCAGAACGTAAGGTGGATAATTTTTCGTCCAAGTTTGTTAATATCGCAGCTTGCGACTCAAAACTCTGCCTAAGCAAATCCGAATTTCTCTTATTTTCCTCCTTTTGTGAATTAATTTCCTGCATTAATTGTTGATTCGTGCTCTTATTTTCCTCCTTTTGTGAATCAAAACGCTTGTTTAATTCCAGAAATTGCCTGCTTGATTCCTGCCTTTGTGAATCAAATTGCTGCCCCATTGCAGTCATCAACATGTTTATCATTTGCTGTGATGGGTGTGACGACTCTACGGGATTTTGTGTTATTTGTTGTGTCTGTTCTGAATGTGCGGGCGTATTCTGTATCATCTCACCGACAGGTGAAGGAAAATTTTCCATATCTTCCTGTGGCGACAAAGTAGACTGCGAACTATATGAGTGGGTCGGAACTTCAGAAATTGCGTGCCCCTCGCCTGCAGCCAATATTTCGCTTTGTTCCGTTAACTGAACCTGATCGTTCATGATTTCGGGAGATTTTTGCCTATCAGACTGATCTTCCATATCGAAATCTTTTATCGTACGAGATCGTAGCTTCATATGAACACACAAACAATGAATTTACACCGCAATTGTGCAATGACGAAATCTAAATTCACTAGCAACAAAAATACCGCGAATTTCAATACACACAAATACATATACCCCTCCAAAATACAGCAAGAGAAAAGCAACGATGAATCATGCAACACAACACCATGAAAGCAGACTTACTTTCAAACACATGGGCAAGACATGCGTGTCTTTAATTTTCTTACAAGCTACCATGCATTAAGAAATCAACACTGACGTTACTCATTTAAAATTTTTAAACTGATCACAAAATTGTTACAATACAAAGTGTATTGCATCTCAATTGAAATACACAAATGAACTTCCTTTTAATGCGTTGAAACAAAATAAATTTTATGCATTGAAACAAAATGAACTTTATGCATTAAAATATAAGTGAAACATCAAAATAAAATCTTGTATGAATATCTATTGACTACAAGAATGATAAAACAGCCAAAAACCATGTGCAACATTCCATGAAACTTTCTGAATTTGGGCTCCAAATTGTATTAATTTGAATTAGTGCCACCAAGTTCGCAGACATTAAGAAGTAATGTCTCATCTGGCACCAGCGTTGGGCGACATTATGTGGTGGGTACCTTGGTGGGCAAACCACATTACAATTATCTTTCATACCTTTATGATTAATAATTGTGGATTTTTAATTTTAATTTTTATGAAGGAGTGAAAATTTATTAATTTTGCAAGAATTTCGACGTTAGTTGGAATTCAGGAAATTGTCACAATATGACATTTATTTTCTTATCACTGGCGATTACAAGTCTGAGCGAATTTACCGTTAACATTAACACAAATTGGCAAAATCATAAAAGCAACGCTCAGAGTTACAATTAGCCGTCATGGGCAAGCAAACAATTGTATATTTACTTTTAAATATCTCAGAATCAAAATGCAAGAAATAATGACAACTGGAAACAATGAAAAATACAAGTTATGACTACCTCAGACAAAGGCATCATAATACTGTGACTTTACAGTTAAAAAGAAAATCATGGGCGCCAGAATGAACAATATATCATTCGAAAATAACTAGTTCTGGCAAATTATGCCGCTAGCTCAGGGGTTTTTACAATTACAAAGTGAGAACATGGACCTATCCTCTCAAAGTCGCTTACGGGTTCTGTTTCACGGAATGCACAATCACATGGCTTGGTCGTAATCAATTACCATTGTAGTTCTGCGTCTGATGTCTGTGATGAGTGTAGCGGACCCACGATATGTGAGATTATCTCACAAGTCGGCTATAGGCATCTCTGGTCTGGCAATGCGCATCATCGCATTACCGGCTGTGTTGCGGTGATAACCTTGCTCCAGCAAGGCAAGCTGCGGTTAGCGAAAGAAGTCAACTTTCCAAGTCAACCTCAGACTGGTGCGATCGAAGTTAGAATCTCAGCTCCTCGCTCTTCGGTCCACGAGGAAACTTCTTGCTCCGCCCATTTGTAGTCTCGAAGCTCACATACAACAAAAATTCCCAGGATTTTGAGTTATACGCTCATTTTGATTGGACCTTCAGGTCGGCACCTAATGTCACGTGATATCCTCGATATGTGATTTGGCCAAAGAATCCAACAGAGGTCGGACATATTCGGCTAAGTTCGCCGGGCGAGAGAACATTCGGGTTTCGGACGGCAGGCTTTTCCCGCTCGGTGAGTGACCCATCCCCAGGGAGCAGGGTGTGTGGTCTGGCAAATCCCAAATCCGCGACTTTTTGTCGCCAAGGCTCGGGAACACCAAGATTAGCTTCAAGCCTACATAGCTCAATAATTCTTGAATATTCGCTTTGCTACGATACACTGTATAAGTTCACCATTTCATTACAGTCCTCACTTGGAATCTTGCGTACTTTATAAAATTACAACAAAAATCTATTCACGTGGTCGCCCAAGATTTATGTAAATTACTCTTATATTATTACATATATAATAAAAATGCACCTTGTAACGTGGCGACAGCGCGGCTCGTTACAACACCCCGCTTTTCACTGTTCAGGGAAAACAAGAAAACGTCTGACATTGATACCGCGGGAAACCTTATTTCTGTTTCTTAAACGGTTCAAATTTTTCCGGCTTCTATCTTTACATTAGAAAAATAATTAAACCCCTCTCCTCCTCCTATTGCTTTTGTAATCTATACCGTACTGGGTGCAAAGTAATGAATTCATTATTATTTGCAAGTAAAATATAAAAAATTGAGGTAGTTGTTATGCATACGTAGAATAAGTTTTTCTGGAGGAATTCATAAATCTACCAAGTGAAATAGTTGTTCGTAACTAATAATTAAACATAATTGTGGACATGATTTTATAGAGAGCTTACATTTACACTATAGATAAAATGCAAATTGCATACAGTTAACAGATGTTTCAAGTGTGGATGCATGGTATGCCGTTAACGTTAGACTCAGTAATACTGACAGGGCCTCATTTAGGATCTGTGGGCCCCTAGACTATACCTGTCGTGCGGGCCCTTTAAGATCTCTGTAGACCCCTAGACTATATCTGTGGTGCGAGCCCTTTAGGACCTTTAGGCGCTTAGGATATAATTGTGGTGCGGACCTAATATCGATTACTTATTATTAAATTAATAAACCTTTTAATGCAAAATATTGGATCATTTAATGTTTATAAAAAATATACGAGGATAACTTACGAAGGATCAAAATTCCGAAACGTGCTTTCTGCATCGTTTCTGAGACTGAAGTGAAAGAGGTTAGCAAGTGATTCTCGCTGGTTCAATTTTTCGAGTGATGATCGATATATAAGGAACTGCCTATTGTAGTTGTATTGTTGCAACCAAACATCCTTAGCAAAAGCCAGCGAAATCACAAACACAAAAGGATTAATAACAATATGAAATATTAGGCCTACATATTAAGATAAAACAAACGACAAACGATTATTGAGATCAGCAAAGCCCGGAACAGAGAAAGATTAAGGACACGATATTGATTATTTACACACGCATGTCAACAGGAAGACAGCGACTAAAATGTATTTAGGCAGCGCTCCACTAATCAGTCTTCCCACGCGACACCCAAGCGATCGAGATTCCTGAACGCTGAAATAAAGTTTTAAAAGAAATAAAAAGACTTAAAAAAAATTAAATAAAAACGAATTATAAAATAAAATTAATATTGAATTCTAAATACACCTATTTCAATTATAAACGAATTTCATTTTTTATAAATAATTTCAAACAAACCTTAAAACTTGTACCTCCCACAGGAGCTCACTGTTTACATTGTATACTAAATGAATTTATTATACCTAACCTTCCGGACGTGAAGGCTAGGAAAGTTTAGTTTGTATTGCAGGTGCACGAAGTGACTCCAATCTACATCCATACGCCCCGACCACAGCATACTGCAGTCTTATGTTACAAGGGTTATAAATTCCTCATCCTTGAACCGCAAAGTAGTTACTTTTCGGTATAGGTGCACTGAAATGTTATTTTACAATACACCCGTACTTCAAAGGATTGAGCTGCGCATGCGCGAACATTGTTTTTGGTTTTCACAAGCGTTTTCAGGACTTTCGGCAGCAAAACCAATTCGGAAATAGGTTACTTTCTTTGAACATGTCTGATTATTTTTTATTTTTGCATGTGGTGTGGCCTAGGTAGCCTATGCGTAAATGCGGCACTGAATACTAACGTTAAAGGCCCGTTTCCACGATCCCTTGTAACGAAGGCGAGACGGAACGGGACGGGACGAATACTCGACCACACGCCATGGGAACAGGGCCGCCTCTGCTAGCGGAGACGAGACGCAGCTACCCACTCTGAGTCGGTAAACATCACAGGCGTGTGTAGCGGTGCGCTGTTGCCATCGGTTTGCAGCAGCTGCGCGCACCCCTTCTGTTGCTGTAAAGTGCTCTGTGCCAAACGACACTAGGCAACGTGGTGCGGAGGTGGCGGCAAGGTGAGCTAGGACTAACCTGCGGCTCGCGGTCGACCCTACACTTCGGCTAATGAGGTCCCGTCCCGTCTCGCCTTCGTTACAAGGGATCGTGGGAATGCGCCTTTAGTCATCAACAATCAGCAATCAGCTATGTAATTCATCTACGTATTGTTGTTAATGCCGGTAACTTCTCGAAATGAAGCCTAATCTTAATGATTATGAATATTATGCAGATATCTCGTAAAGAGTTCATTTCAAATTGTGCTTGAGATCCTCAACGTTTGGGAAGCGTCAATAAACTACTTACCTCGGGGGGAGGTTTCCGAGCGAGGCCACGTAGCTTTTCATTCATATTATTTGTAAAAGTTAAAATGAGGTACAGAAAACACAACAGCATGTAAATACTTATTTCCGTCATTTAATTATCTCCGTATGTAAAAGCCATGTCGGGCCACGTCGGGCTACGTGGGGCTACGTGGGGGAGGGGGATTTTACAGGAAGCCAAAATAGAGCTACGTGGTTTATAAAAATAGCCTTGACCGACATCAATGCGTCGCTTTTCCTTCAATCAGTATGATATGAAAGCAGATAGACATTCAAATATTCCACTACAAGCACACTATTAATATGCACTTACATCACCAGCCTGTTCTGCTGTTCATAAAATTAAGCACTATAATAATTGTAATGCGATTATGGTTTGCTTATGACTCCTTCCTCATACCATATGAGGGTTGTTAAGCCTGTCAGTCATGGAAATGGAAATGATGTTTGAAGAGAATATTAAAATCGTAAACACCTAAATACACGCCTTTCGATTACCCGAGCGGTAAAATTATCTTTTTTAAAGGTTTAGACTGCTTGAATTGGAGGTTGAGTCAATATATATAATATGGAGAACATAGTTTCTGGACGGAAACATTCATAGAACATATCCTGGTTACTCAAATCAATTTATTATCATAAAATTGTGGTAGCAGTGAGCCAAAAGCCCCATACGTACAGGATATCACTATGAAGCGGCGTTCTCTGTTTTGTGTTTCAATACGCTTATCATCAGTGCATGGAACTACACGAAGGTGAACTTAAGCGTCATGAAAAGACGAGGGCCCGGCTCATATAATTTAACTGATTCCAGCTCTCCTCTCTACAGAAACTCAGAGTATCAAACAGCCACACTGTGCAGACGCTGCTTTGGAGGGGTCTGTTTTAATTCCACGTAATTGCCTGGAGACTAATACCTCCAGACCGCTCTGCACGGCCCGGATTCATCAACAGCAAATGGAGAGCTATCCTCATCACACTTTTTAGCACACGCCAGGTATTAGAAATTTTATTCTTTCTGTCGTCTGCCCTTCAGGCTTAGAATTTCAGATCTGTGTTTCTTCAATTAACTTAAATCTGCTGTGTTCTTGCTGCATAAAACTCTAACTTCTAGGTCATTGCTAGCCCATTCCTTCAACGTGAACCAAACTATTGCGGCACTCCAATACAATTTTGCCTGTGTTTGACAAATCAATTCGAGATTGACATACAGTCGTAGTCTATTACAGAAGATAGGAATGATAAAATAAAGCTGAAGTTCAGGCTGCATTACCTCGAAAAACTTCAAACCTTATGGTCCGTGAGGTGAGAAATACCTGACGCAATTCTACAGAACGGATTAATTTCCGATCTTGTCAGTCAACGCCCTTTCCCACTTCCGGGGAACGAACATACGAAGAATCCTACAATCCTGTTTCTCATAAAAGAATTAAAACTTTCATTGATGCGTTTTAACGAATAACGTATGTTTCATAACTCAATGACAGATACTTCTGTTCTCAATAACTAGTGTTTTATAAAACGAAAACATAACAGATGCGTGTGTAGCCTTTTACAAAAACAACGAAGCAGGATTTGTTAAGTTTAAAACAATTAATCGATATAACAATATGGAATACAAGACACAGAAATACGACATAACCAAAAATGGATTTTCAGTTATACTAAGTTTCAACCTCATCACATGAGAAATATTCTAGGTTGTTTCAGGTATCCTAACTTCTTAGGAAAAAAAAACAGAGAGTATGAGAAATTTATGATGTACATTTCCAAGGGTAATTCTTCAATGAATATGACACCAGTTGTCGATCCAGATTTGTTCCAGCAGTTGAAAAGTAGACGCCCAGATATGTTGCACACTCCAGTTGGTGATATACGACGTTTTCTTATTTCCCACTCCAGTTGGTGATGTACGACGTTTTCTTATTTCTCCCCCCCCTCCCCCCCTCGCGTGGTTGGGATTAGTCGCGACAAACCACTCTTGTGAACACTGTGCATTATCATAGGTTGAATTGATTACAAAACTTTTGCTCGGTAGCTTATGATGTGTATGTACATCGGCCAAAAGTACCGTTTTGACGTTTAGTTCCCGAATGTCGATAATCACGGTCAGACGTCACTACATTATCCCAGTTAATGATTTTTATTAATATTGTTATAACGCATTCAGTTAACATAGGCGGCTCAAGGTCACTCTGCTCTATCCCCACTCCGCTGCCCTTATCTAGTAAAGTGCCGCTGACAAATTTGACAATCGAATGCTTGGATACAGCGGTCTGCTCGGAAGGGTAGGCAACTGGAAGGGGCAGTGAGGTGAGTGAGATGACTTTGAGCCGTCAGTTAAGTGTGAACAGGATTATAGAACCTTATGGCTATTCAATGGAGAGGCCAAGAGATACGGGGACAAGGAACAGTAATGGTTTTTGCCATGGCAGTGTGAAGGAACCATCTCGGCATTTGCCTGGAATTATATTATTTCAGGAAACCATAGGCAATCGAAATCTGCGATCGCTGACTGCAGACAGAACCAGTGTTCTCCGAAGGGTAACTGCTCTCCTCTCGGTACTGATAGTACTTTGCAACCTAATAGGTAAAAACATAAGGCCTGAATAACAAAAAAACAAAAACAAAAAATGTTCCAGTGCATAATTTACTTTTCTTTTAAATATAATTTGCTAAACAGCGAAGAGCAAAGGCTGAAATAAATTATCGTACTGGTGCTTTTATTATGAAATGATGCTGGTCGTTAGAGCGTATACGGCGTGTCGTCATTTAGAATTTCTTTGGAACCTCGTCAGCCGTATAATGTTCTGGCAGACTTTATTCATAAATAAAATGTATGAGGTTTCCTCTTTTTGAGAGCCTTGTGGTTATTTAATTATGTTTCATTTTACTTTCGTTACCTTGTGTGCAACCTTTCCCGTCTCATCAGCCAGTATATTTACGCCCTTATTCCAGGAAAGATCGCCTCATACCAGCAGTATTGATCTTCTCCCTATATAATAAAAATACTTATCCTGTTGTTTTCTTGACCAAGTATTGTTACGAAATAAATTTTGTGAAAAAGGAAATTATCTATGAAAACGGTATTTACCGTACGTAATCTATACACTGCCACCTCGGGACCTATCTCTTGTAAATACACTGATGAAATAACTTCAAGAAACTTTTTTTAATCAAGATCACATACAATTATTTTGTGGATAAATAACTAATAAAATTGTAAAACTGTACTTACTTTTAAAAGCAGTTTTATAATATGACGCTTGCAAAAAGCATCAAATTTTACATAACTCATCATGTTGTTTCTATTTTGATGTTTCGCTCACGCTAATAGAACTTGAGATATTTCAAGGTAATCCTCATTTCTCTAGTTACATTGAACTAGCTATTGTGACTCACAGAATCGTTGTTTTAGTTAGCTGAATCGGAATTGCCTTGGTAGACATGGCAAACGTTAGGTTCTCCGATTTTATATATTCTTTGAGGCCCATGAAATAAATTTAAAATGTGGTATTTTTCGAATCTAGCCTCACAAATTTAAGTTAGATCAAGTTACTTACTAACTTCAGATGTCCGAGTTTTCTGACGACCTGATTCTGCCTACCTGGCGATTAAATAAAACGTTCTGTCAATTCTGTGTTGTATTAACAAACCACCAAGCACTTTCTTCGTCATTGCACACATGCAGTACATTCCAAGGCATTGCTTAGCTGAGATGCCTGTGCTAAGAGAACGGTCTTATGGCTATGTGGTAATGCATTTTAAGAAGGAGGTAATTTAGATTTTACACTGCAGATGAATGCCTGGATGGTTCTTTCAAAATACTATCACCGAATGGTAGAAATCCACCCGTCCATATCTCTACTAGATGACATGCAAATTCTTAGTAAAAAAAAAGGAGAAGGATCTACAGTTTCTCGGATTGTATCCGGGTTTCGGCTGAAACCATCAACCCGATATTCTGGCTATGTCTAAATGATGAATGGTTCCTTGGTTGAAACATTATAGTTTCCCTTTCCCGGTAAGATTTCAGGGCTAGATTAGAAGCTACGAGAAAGTGAAATACTCATTAAGACCACACAGAATTATTATTGTTGTAATTATTATTATCAGTTTCGATGAAGCTACAACTACAACAAAGATGTACTCAAGATATGAATGCGAAAATTTAATCAATGATTACATTCACCTCACGAATCAGACTTTATTCAAAACACTAAAAACAATTCCACAATATATATAAAACACACATACAACGCCAAACATAGATAGAATTTAAAACACAAACAAACAAATCGATAAGATACTCGCCGGAAATAATAAGCATATCTGAACACATTACTGTAAACAATAACAAATGCGTGTATAGTGGTTACACAAACAGAAAAGTACGAAATAATGCTGTGCTTCCAAAATGAAACAAGTTTGTCCGAATAAAAAGACACTACAGTGTATGTGCAAAACACATGAAGATCAGCAAACAAACACTGACATGGAACTTCTCCAGACTTCAATGTAAAATCAGAAAACAAAACTGTAAGTAGAATGTAATATTCATAGCATTTAATAACAGATTAGAATTATAAACATACTATAACAACGTCAAAGCATGTACATAAACTGTTCTAGGGCACCGAGGATGATTGAATAAACAATCGAAACGCGTCTGCCAAAAAACTATGTTTTTTATCCAGACGGATAAGTCACAGAAACCTATTATTAAAGCAGATAGGGAAAAAGGCCTGAATCTCAACATGGTAAGATGTTCTCCCTTCCGAGAATCTACTCGATTTGTTTGATTGGGTCAATTAACTTCCAAAGAACAATATCTTTTCTGTTCTCTCTTTTTAGTAATTCGTAGCGTAAGAGCAATGCCTTCGGACATAAAATCCTCCAATTTTCGTTTACGTCGGTATGCGCATGTAACGTATTAAATACCTTTTATCTGCTAAAAAAAATGCTCTTTATACGATCCTATTCAGCAACTCCTTTCATGTGGATATTGAAGTCTGCTCGAATCTCAAAAACTCCTTTTATATTAGACTCAACGACCATTAAATATAAATTCGCTTTCATTCTTAGAAGAATTCCACCCGCTATAGGACTCACCATGTGATGATCTGGGAACATTTATTTTTAAATTCTCAGTCTCAAACAGTTTTCTGTTATGATAATACTGTTAAAGGTTCTACGTAATTTCACTAATGTTCTTCTTTAACATATGTAGCATAACGTGATTAACGGCACAGGTCCGCTATAAACAACCTTTTATACTGAAGATACGATACAGATTGCACGACGAATCTTGAACCAGCTAATTACTTGCGTTCAAATTAAGGCTTCGCTGAATTTAACTATCTTCGACTCCTAATGACTAATCCAGTCGTTTCCTATTTTACGCAAACGATAGCTCTTGATACTCATATCGACCTAATTAATTGACGCGATCACTTACTGACAGTAAACCCAAAAAATAAAAATAAATGTCTAAACACCTGCACTTACTGCCCTCTCACGCTTCAATAAACTCAAGCAATGAATTCAGGGATTAGCGGCGCTCACAGTTTCTTGCTGTTAAAACTTGGAGCGAAAAGGATGCAGTCTTGACTAGGTACCAATATTTATACGTTCATTTTGCCTGACGCAAATTCTTCCTCAGTCATTTTACACATTTTTCTTCATGGGGAATAACTTGGCTTCTGCGTTGTTTGTAATACTGCAACATATTTTGAAACGTCCCAATAAATACTCAGAAATGTTTTCTGGCAGTCACGAAATTAGTCCTCTGAAGGTCACGGAGTATCCGAACAGTGTTGCAAATCAGCAAAAAAATCAATTTTCAGTAATGAGTGCAAAAAAAATTCTAAAACATAATACTTAACATGCGGAACAAGGTGATGTGCTTTATAATTCCAAACATTTGTGTGATGTTTTTAAAAAGAGAGTAATTTGTTTCCATGAAAATTAGAAATCAAAATACTTTTTCACTTCAACCGACAGAAAAAGCAATAAAAACAATAAGAAATAACTCAAAAAAATTTATGCACCTTTGTGAAAGTTAACAGACTCATACCGAATACATTCTATTCATTAAATAGGGAAGCATGTGAATAAAAAAAAAAAAATGTTACACGAAGCGCTTAGTTGTTTCGGCTGTGTAACGTAAAATGTTGTCGCTGACTAACTTCTGTTTTATTTGTTTACGTAAAATCTTCCAGCGAGAAAGTTTCTAAGAAAATACTGAAATTAATTCTGGTAGCAGGCAAAGCCTCTTCAGACAACCCCTTTTGGATTGTTTCACAGTTTATATTTGCGCAAATGATTGCGAGCAGCGTATGCTCCAGTGCCGGCTGGTCGGTCGGTTCGTTTACGACTGAGAAACAGATTTCCTGTCCTCCTCAGAAAAGCTATTTTCAGCTTCTGTAAGAATTATTATTGTCATTGTACAAAATGGACCATACATGAAAAATTTCGCGAGAAATCTTCAAAAGCAAAGACAAAACGAAAAATAATTTATCAAATATAAGGGACCGATTATACATAGAAATGACTGCCACAAATACCTCCATGTCAGTGTTTGTAATTTATCAAAGTATTTTTTTTTTTTTTTTTTTTTTTTGCGTATTAGTTATTGGTAATATTCCTTAAAAATATCTGCTACAATGATTTTAATTAGGTTTCCAATGCCCAGGCGGCCTGCAGGTTCGCGAATATTACTTCTGTCTGTTAATACACTAATTGCATGATTATGTTCCTGAACATCACCACCATTAACATTACTCGAATAGGCCTTAAACTAAGGAAATAAAGCGACCGCGTGTAAAGATACGCATGGACGACCGGCAAAAGCTAATGTGGCAATGTCTTCGGCCCAACCAAGGGACAGAGGGTTGGTGCGGGCAGGGGAGGCAGTGGAGACTACGTGACCTTGGCAGGTCTAATTTCATGACCCAGCTTTAGTAGCGTCTCTAATACTTCCGTTTCTCATGTCGTCCAAGATGATATGTTCCACGTTCTGCTGAGTTTGATCCCTTGCTTGATTAAATTTCCACTACATTAATTTCCGGTGGCCTAGATGGTGACTCGAAATATTATTACGTAACGAGCAGGTGTAGATTTATTTATTTATACGTTCTCAGTATTTCAGCTCAACAACTTGGATTTCGATCGTCAAACGATTACTAAGGAACTACTGTTTTTGGTATAATTTTCATACCAGTTGATTTTCTGCCACCCAGAATTTTTGGGCTGTAAAGCAGGCAGATAACATCTTATATTCTGTGGTATTCTATGTTTTTGCTTCCTTGAAAGGTTTGAAGTCATCACTAAAATTCTTAAGCTTATAAAGGACATACCTCATAACGGAGAGAAAAAGGTTAGTATGAATGTACTGTTAATGTACTAAAGAGAATAGGTACAAAATTTAATTAAAAATGTGTTATATTGAAGGACCTGTACTGATCGACAAACAAATACGCATGCCGACCTTGAGTGGTTAGCAATGTGAGAACAAAACATATGACAGAAAATGGCAGACCTTTAAGATGAATCACGAATTTTCATCGAGATGCGATTGTTTGTAACCGACAAGATAAAGAAAGTTATGCAATATGGAAGTTGTGTTAAGATTTAACTATGTCATTTAATGCCTCAATGTAGTTAACAAAAAAGTTATTTTAAAGTGATATATAGATTAATCGCATATTGTCCAAAAGAAAAGTTCAATTAAACCATCACTCTGAAGTATATCTCTTTTAGGTAGACGAGAATAAAATACAACTAATAAACTACAGCTGGTGAAAATTGCAACACCAAGAATGAGACATGAGATTACAATGAAAGTTATTCCTCAGATTAGTTACATGACAATACACAAATATTAGAATTACAAAAATGTTGATTACTTTGACCGTGAGATTTCACTACGGTGTCAATTAGAGCCTGTAGACATCGTGGCATGGAATCAAAGCGAGTCTGGATATGCTTCTGGGAACACACTGCAACGCGGTTTGTAGGCGCGTCCTCAAAGCACCAACATTGGTTGCAGGCAAACCAGAAGAAACTAAATTGCCGACAGAGAATATCACAGACATTTTCAATAGGCGACACTTCACGCGAACGAGCAGGCCTGGGAAGCAGTGGTACCCGACGTACATCGAAGAAGGCTTGCATATTCCGGGCATTGTTCTGCTGAAATATGGCGTTTTGCAGAAGGTGCAGTGCCGCGGGCTCTAAGATCTCCCTAATGTAGTGGCTGCTGTTTAGATTGCCTTCAGGTAGGAGGCGGGATCGCACGTTATAGCCAGTAGCGCTCCAAACCATTACACTTAGCTTCTGTCCGCCATGCTTCTCAAGAATGCAGTCTGCTTTATTGCGTTTACAGTGGTAGCGTCTAACACGTACGCGTCATTACTGTAGAGTATGGGTTCCAAACCTCGGGGTGCGACCCACCTCCCTCCCTAGGGCGGCGCCAAGATATTTCAATGGTGGCGAGAGTTGAATTTTTTTTTGGCTTATGGCTTTACGCCTCGATGATGTCGATGTCATTACAGGCGGTAAAGGACTGGGGGCAACGAACGGGAAGGAATTCAGCCATGACCTTTTGTGGGAAGCATTCCGGCATTCACCTAGAGTGATTTCGGGAATCCGTAGAAAACCAAAATCTGGATGCCCGGACGGGGATTCGAACTCGCGTCCTCCAGAATGCGATGCCACCCACCATGCTCGTTGCATCACTGTGGTGGCTGCGGGTAACTTACCAGCCGCAGTTTCACGGTACGACAGACCCGTTTCCCGAAAACCAATCTTTCGGCCATCTCGAACTTACTCGCATTTTGATATTGCGCCCTTTGACGCCAAAAAGTCATCTCGGAAAAACTTGCACATTTCCACTTCGTTTGACGGATGTGCAACGAATGAGAGTGGAGTAAAATTGCCCTGTCCGGTCACACAAAAGAGGACGCTGTTGAGCCTACGTGCACGCCACGTCCATGCAATCATAATCACTTATTATTGTTCCACTGTTCTATACATCCTTCGATAGAAAAATTCATACAATTCCTGCTACATGTTACAGTTTTAACAACTGATAGTGTACAATAGCGAGGTTATATTATACGACTTAATTGCACTGGAGGTGACGTATAATGTACTAAGATGGGTGAAAGAAAAAATACGCTAAGCCAAGCTAATCCGAAATATATTTATTACTGTGTAGAAGTCGAAGAGAAAGATGTTAAACTACGGTAAAACCTCTTGAACCTAACCGTTTCTCTTAAACGCTTCATCTTTTTTGCAGAATTCAGTCTATTTGCTGCATACAGCCATAGAAATGTAGACAAAAGGGCTTGGTGAAATCACACTGAGCAAGTCAAACGCAGTGTAAAGATTTATAGACTTAATTGGCATTCGTTCTTCCATCCATTCGAAGTGTTTAATTGCTTGTAATGAGCTATGTATCTCATTTAACGACAATGCTTTTAAAATGTTGGATCAATAGCCAAGCTAATTTTGTGATATTTCAAGAGCTTTATCTCATCATAAAAGAAATAACGATCCGTGGAAATTTGTACTTTGAATTTAGCTGGATTCAAAATGCCTTCAGAAATACTTCTTTGAACTCTGCGTGCGAGCTTTGTTTAAACGTGTTGCTTTATGTGGGATCCAGTGCCTGTCGTAATTACAAAACTTATTCTAACGTTTGATTTTTGCTTACCTCTCTTCAACTGATTGTGTCTGGTGAGTGTGCTTGTGAAATTTTGTAAGTTTAAGAGAAATAATGTTGAGTAAAGTTATGATGGCTTTAATTCCGGATGATCTCATTAGTTGTCGACTGTAATCGAACTTTAGACTAGACTGCTTCTGCCTGACCGACCAGAATCGCCGTTTGCCGTGATCAGGTAGTAACTAGAAAATGGATAAGGATTGACTCTTCTCGGTTAAGCTTGGTTCCCATATGAGCAAATGTGAAGAACTTAAAATTTATGTAAACAACAGAGTTTCACTGTTCAAAGTTTAATATCCACGAACTTGATGTGGAATCTTTATTATAATTTTCAGAGTTAACAATAATCTTATGGCAGAGAGCGCGGTATATACAAACTAGAATTTCCCGCGAGGTCCTAGGTGTGTGGTCTAATGTGTAAACGGTAGCTTTTTAAAAATTACTTATTATTAGCAATTATCAAACCGGAGAAGGAAACACAACTTAGCATTAAGCATTAAACTACTTTCTTCTAGGGGATGACTTCAGAAACTGGTCTGTCCACGGTTTGTAATATAGAATGTTCATAACCCTAGCCGCAAAAATACAACACAATTTGCATCTGTTTATAGCTTACAACTAAACAGTACCGGATTAACCACGTAGCAGGAGGTAGCAAATGCTACGGGCCTCGCGCTTGGGCCCCGCACCTAGGCTAGATAGGCGACCTTTTTTTTTTTAGCTCTACTTTTCCCCCGAATGGCAAATATCAAGGGCCTCTTCTTCACATTTGCTACGGGCCTCGCGCTGTCTTAATCGGGCCCTGCTGCAACTAAACGCTCACTCAACCTACTATTGTACTGCGTGGAATAAGTTGAAGATAAGTGAGTGCTATTTGAAGCTTGGTTATACTGGATCTGATTACCAGGCTCAGCCAAGTGCTAATCTTACATCATCATCGTCTGCTGCAGTAGTCAATTATTTGTAATTCCGACTCTACTCGTGCTTCAACGAAGTTCTGTTTATTGCGAAACTCTGTGAAGTTGTGAGACAATTGTATTACTGAACTGTGACTGAATTCGGCTTCTGCTCGAAGCGCCATCCGTCTCTCCTGCTTGGAGGGGATGCTTTCCAGTATTGATACACGACGGATTAATGCCGTCATTTTCCACATTACATCGTTCTAAAGTTTGAGAAAAATGACCTACTGACTACCCACATATCCGGCTCGTGTGATACGCTTGACTAGAATTTGGCTCGGGTGGTTGTCTGAGTTCTACTTCGCTTTTAACCAGTAAATTAATATATTAATTCCCTGTATCGTTTGAGACGCAGGCCACAACAAGTAAAACAGAGACTACTTACGAACAGATTTGTTCGAAATGATTGCATCTCTATCATAGTTGGATTACTGTATTTCAGTTAGCTTGAGTTTCATGGCGATTTCTCTAGACTGAAACATATACATCTTTAGATATATATTTCTTCTGTGTGTATATGGCTGAACTCCTCCTAAACGGCTGTACTGATTTTTATGAAATTTTGTGTGTGTCATTGATTCGAGAATCCAAAAAATCACCTCCTCTCCCCCCTTTCAACCTTTAAAATCCGATTTCGATGGAACTTTGCACATGTATACTTCAAAATAAACAGAAAATTACTATCAACATTTGGTTTCCAGAAACACGACCACTCTCCTCCTTTCCTCCCCAATAATTTTTGTCAATGTTTTTTATACATAACAACAATTTTTATCCGATATCGACGGAACTTTTCACATTTATACTTTAAAATATACAGAAAAATTCTGTTTACATTTGATTTGCGAAAACCCAACCCCTCTCCCCCTCTCCACCACCTTAATTTTTGTCAGTGTTCTTTAAAGATACCCACATTTTTTGATCAACTATCGACGGAAATTTGCATATGTATACTTTAAAACCAACAGAAAAAACTATCATTTGGTTTTCAGAAACCCTACCCACCCCCTTATTTTTGTAAACGTTCATTATACATACCCACAAATTTCATGCGAATTCAATGGTCCTTTGCACAAGAATACATTAAAACAAACATAAAAATACTGTCCAAATTTGATTTTCAGGAACCCAATCGCTCTCACTCTTTCCACTTCATTAATTTTTGTCAATGTTCTTTATACGAAGTTACAGTGTCTATGATTTTGATGGAATTTTGCACGCGTACACTTTAAAACAAACAGAAAAGTTCTCTCTACATTTGGTTTACAAAAGTGCACCCCCTCTTCCCGTTTACTCCCGCCCATGTTAATTTCAAAAGTTGTTTATATAAACTCACAGTTTTTATCAGATTTTTGATGAAACACTGCACACGTATACTTTAACACGAAGAGAAATATATTGCTTACATCAGGTTTACAAAAATCCACCCACTCTCACCCATCACCCTTTTTAAACAAAATGTACACAAGAAACCATTCAGTTTTTCGCGATGTCTTTCCTTTAGTTAGCACATGCATACCCAATTAAGAAAGAAAAAAAAGCATTGCAACGCATGCAGGGAAAAGATAGTATATATATATATATACTAAGTCGCTAAAAAAAAAGCATTGCAACGCATGCAGGGAAAAGATAGTATATATATATATATATATATATATATATATATATATATATATACTAAGTCGCTAAGTAGAATTTAGTCCTTACATTAATGTTCTAAAGGAAGTGATACAATTGTAAACCGTATGTCCAGAAATACCTTCTGCAAACTTGTAGGTTCTGTAGAGGAGACAGTAGATAAAGTCTTGATTACAAACACATGTACGGTGACGTACCGTTTTTGTTATACAACTAGACAAAATACAAACAAGTTTTTAAATCTCCCGCTTTAAAATACACGTTTCACGATTATGTGTATTGTAGACAATCACAATTTATAAGAGATGGTATTTACTAATCAAACCACTCCTTAAAATAAAGCATAAACAAAGCACTAACATTTTTGTGATAACATAACGAACAAATCAGCTGAAATCCAGAAAATCCTCATTACGTTCTCAACAAATTTCATTACCAGGAGATCTGTAACGATGTCAAACAATGGGTTATAAGAACAAAGATTATGCTACTAACCACTTTAGAAAGCTAAGGTGAAAAAACTCTTAATGTTTGTTTGCAGACTCTAGTATAACACTGGCTGCCAAAAATTGATTTGTCACAGGGTAAAGGAACGAACTTATTGCAGTAAGAACCAAAGCGCTAATATTACATCAAAATACATTTGCGTTAGTTTAAATAGTGTCATGAAATGTAAGGAACCAAAGTACTACGAATGGATTTTCGGCTGGAGAGCATGAGGAATATCTGAGGGCGTTTCTGATAGGCTGACTTGAGTCTTTGAGCATCCTTGACAATACCGCACAGAAATGCAGGCTCTCTGGTCCCTCTTCCTTTGCGTGACCACAAGACATAGCGACAGGGAATCTCTCTCTCCAGCCGCAATGTCAGAGGTCACCACCAAGTCCAGACCCAAATCAATCTTATGGTTACGTCGAAACATGGTGTAGTAGAAAGATGACTTGATTTCTGTATTTGTTGAACTTATTTTAGGTCGTTTTACGTTGAATTATTATTATTATTATTATTATTCTGTCGCTATGCCCAACTGAGGAACGTGAATGAACTTATTTAGCACATGGGTTTTTCTTCTTTTCCCAAAATCTCTTCAACCGCTAGTTGAGCTCTTTCCTATGTTCATTTTTGTAATATACTGCTTTTTGGTTATTGATCATGCTAGTAAATCTTCATCTGTCCTGTATGATATCATCTGTGATTCAGATTCCCTTGAGATTCTTTCCGATTTCAACTAGCCAGTTGTTTTTCATTTGTATTGAAATGGCCATATTGAGAACTCTTCTGGTTAGTTTGTTGTTATTCATTATGATAATATGGCCGAAGAATTTTAATTCGTCTTTTCCTGAACGTATTTGAAATTTTTTTCCGAATGCTGATATAGTTCATTTGATTTCCTTTTCATCCAAATTCCTCTGATACAAGCTGGGTCAAAGACTTTCCTTTCTTGCTTTTCAATATCTTTAATCAATGATCTACCCCCAATAAACAAAGTTTCCAGTGCGTATAACGCCTACGGTTTGATTACAGTGTTATAGTGCCCTAATTTTGCATTTCGGCATATTTACTTTTTGTTCTATCTGTACCTGGCGATTCTATAAGCTTTTTGTATAGAAATTCTTTCCTTGCTTTCTTCACGATTTGGTCCTGCAGGTTGAATAATTTCTCCTAGATATCTGAATTTAGTTACTTGGGAGATATTGCCAAATCTCGTTTTCAAGGATTGTCCATCTTTTCACCGTGAAGATACTTCCATATAGTGAGTTTCAACATACGAGATTTGGAGCCCACATTTAGCTGAAATTTCATGGAGTTTTTGAAGGGAGTAGATTGCCTCTTGCCTGTTGTTGGAGAGGATTGCAAAATCATCTGCAAAGGCCAAACGTATAGTATTATCATTATTGTGTGTGGATGGATCCAATCACATCACGGATTGCTTAGATTCTCATCACAGTTTGTAATTAACAATTTGTCGAGTGTTTCTACCGATTAGTTAGATCCAGGTAGTGTCAATTCCTGGAGTAAGTGGGGAAGCTTAAGTGTTGCCATCTGTCTGCGATTCCTGTGATTTATGTTATATATGGTAGATATACTTTTGTGGTTTATTGCGTAGATGAATGCGGAAAAACCGCTTGAAAACCACAATCAGTACTTCCGGTACGCAGTGGCCAGGAGTCGAACCTGGTCCCGTTGTGACCCCGATCCTGTGTGCTGGCGCTTTAACGCTCGCAGCCACACTGGAGGGTGTTCAAATACTTATTTACATATATAAAATAGTGTGTAATTTGAGAAAAATTTCCTCTTTCCTTTATTTAAACCCGTTTGATGGCTTACGGATGCAAACTGTGTATCAACAGAATTTTTTCCTTCCTATCTATTTGTATCTTGTAGCATCACTAACGTGACTATTTATCTTTCTCGTCAGAGCGGGACGCCTTAGGATTTTTTTTAAAAAATAAAAAGAAGTATTTTTGGGGTGAGCGAAGCCAGCCCTTACACTAGGATACGGTTTGTACACTTTTGTGGTACACTTTTTGAAAATACTGCTGTACCTGTATATGTGAAACTGAGCATACTAATTCATAATCAATTCTAGATGTGCCATCAATCATTAATTTTGTAAAAAATAAATTGAAATAATTTTTATTTCTTCATGCTGAATAGGAGAGGTCGGCAGTGCGGAAATCGCTATCGTAGAACGAAAAAGTCTGGAAAATAGTACATCACCTCTGGTTTCTTACTTTAAAGTATTTCTGCCTGATGGGCCTCTGTTTGAGAGAAATTGGGCATTTAAAAGACGGTTTATTGGAAATATAGGTTTAGTCGTGCGTGTTAAGGCAGTGTGTTGTTGAACGCGGGTCCAAAGTTCGATCCCACGACCAGCGAATTTTTTTTCCTGTTTGTATTTTTTATTGCTATTCGATCTTGTAGCATTGCAAATTTAGTTTGAAACAAATCCTTCCAACTACTGTATTTATTTTCCTTTGGATGATATAAATCATAAAAACATTTGAAACAAAAATTACGTGCACACCTGAATATTTTAGAAAGGATATCCTTCCACAGCCACATACAGTATTTATTATTGACTAGTTGACCCAGCAATGCATTGCTATTGCTAGACTTGATTACACATATAGATTGAAAGCTTGTTTTTAGTAAAAATTAGTTATTTATGTGTAAATGTAAATTACTGTTTCATTCAATTTCATGCTTATTGGAATGGTCTTGGATATGCAATGTTTTTGGCGATTCCAATCAGCATATATACAAAAAAAAATCTGAGTTTGTTTTTGAGATATACAATAAACAGAGAAAAGTTGCATGTGTAAATCAATCTGAAGAGGGGTGCAATGGGAGAGCGGATGCAGTTTTGTAAACTAAATATACATCATTTTCACTTATTTTAAACTTTATGTGTGCAAACTTCCTTCGACATCAAATAAAAACTGTATATTTCTGTGTTGACACAAAAACTTTAAAATAATTAATAATATTCAAGTTCGAATTTCTTGGTCAGCAATTGTCCGATCGTAATCTCTCCAACGCTGTTTATCAGGAAGTAATGTGTACTTTAACATTGTTGCTATCAACTTTGTCTAATTACCCCAGCGTTTCCGAGATAATTCCAAAAAACTGAAAGGTTTCAAGTGTAAATATTTCTTAATTAGGATGAGAGGGAAAGTGGGTGGGTTTTGTAAACCAAACATAGACAGTATTTTTCTCTTTGCATTAATTTATACATGTGCAAAGTTCCATCCACATTGAATAAAGTTAGTGTAAGGGACATTGAAAATTAAGAGAGGAGGGAAAAAAGGGGATGAGAGTTTGGGATTTGGGAATCAAATGTAGACAGTAATTTTTCTCCTTGATTTAACGTATACATGTTTGAAGTTCCCTCGATATCGGACAAAAACTGTGAGTATGTATAAAGAACATGGGCAAAAAATAAGGGGAGAGGTAAAGGAGAAGAGGGTTTCGGTTCTTGCAATCTAATATAGACCATATTTTTCTGTCTCTTCTATAGTTTGCGTGTGCAAAGTTCCATCGATATCGTATAAAAAAAGTGGGGATGTATATGAAATATTGACAAAATTACGGTGTTGGGTTAAAGGGGGAAGGCAGTTGGTTGTTTAATACCAAATGTAAACAGCATTTTTCTCCTTGTTTTGAGGTATACAAATGCAAAGTTCCATCGGAATCAGATAAAAACTGTGGGTTTTAATAAAGATCACTGGAAATTAATAGAGGAGGGCTAAATGGGGAGGGGGTGGGGTTGGGATTTGGCAAACTGAAAGTAAACAGTATTTTTCTGTTTGTTTTAAAGTATACATGTGCAAAATTCAATCAAAATCGGATAGGAAGAACATTGAAAATAATGAAGGGGTGGAAAAGGGGAGAGAGATTGGGTTTTAGTAAAACTAATGTCTACAGTGTTTTTCTATTATTTAAAAGTATATATATACAAAGTTCCATCGAAATCGGATAAAAAGTGTGGGTTTGTGTAAAAATTAAGGGGTGGGAATGGTTAGAGGGATTGGGTTTCCTGTGAAACTAAGGTCTACAGTATTTTTATATAATTTAAAAAAGAATTCGTGTGCAAAGTTCCATCAAAATCGGATAAATAATGTGGGTTTCTGTAAAAATTAAGGGTGTGGGAAGGGGAAGTGGGGTTGTTTTTTTGGAAACCATATGAAGGAAGTATGTTTCGGTTTGTTTTAAAGTCTATGTGTGCCAATTTTCTTCAAAATCGGATAAAATCTGTGGTTTTTATTAAATTATGGGGTGTAAAGGAGAAGAGGAGGTGGTTTTGGGGGGGGAGGGAGGGGGAGAGGGATTGGGTATTTGTAAAACTAATGTCTATAGTATTTTTCTATTTTTTTTAAAAGTATACATGTGCAAAATTCGATTGAAATCGGATAAAAAGTGTGGGTTTGTGTTAAAAATAAGGGGTGGTAAGGGAGAGAGCGGATGCGTTTTTGGAAACCATATGTAGGGAGTATTTTTTTTGTTTTACAGTATACATGTGCAAATTTCCGCAGAAATCTGATAAAATCTGTTGGGTTTTTTTAAATTATGGGGAAGGAAGAGGTGGTTTTTGGAAATTTTAATTCTTAGGAACCATCTTCGACACGCACTTGAGAAATCACCAAAGTTTCACTGTAATCGGATGAGCGGTTTAGGAGCGCATAGAGGACAAACAAATTCACATTGATTTTTATATATAAGATTAAGTTGTCATTTTTAGTATTTTCATCGCAATTTTTCAATTTTTTTCACCGTTTAAACCTTCGCTGAACTTCCACAAATATTTCAAGATCAAAATTGACCAAATCGGTCCAGCCATTCCCGAGTTTTAGCGAGACAAACGCACAGCAATTCATTTTTATATATAAAGATGTAGGAAAGCAGATTTCATTAACATTTGCAAAATCCAGCCTTCTTTTCGATCATCTCGTCAATTTGTAACAATTAATTTATCAGACAATGTATCGGAGCACGTTGATCTGAACAAAGAAGATGGACGCATTTCTATTTCCAGTTCTTTGAATAAATATCAGCAACGACCACTGGAATTTGAAAATATGTCTTTACATGATTTTTATACAATAATGTAGAAGAGAGGTGCAAATTATGTTACTAAAAAGTAACTTTTATTCTTAGAGTTATACCAAAATTTAAATATAATCCTGGTGTTGAAACCAATGACATTTTTTACAAGCAACAAGTTTTGTTGCATGTTTCTTGGCGACAATTAAGTGATCTAAATCCACAAAACAGCAGCTGTAAAATTATATATGAGCAGCATTTTACAAGCGAAGGTATTTTAAATAATTCAGAATATATGCTACAAACTTTAGAAGATGAAGAAAATTTTGAAGAAACAGACCAAGTAGAAGTAAATCAACCATCCGACTGGATGAATGTAGCCGCTAGGCCAAATTATAATCAGTCAGAAGTGGATCTAGGTAGAAGAGAAATCGATATAAAATATAATTGGCATACTATTTTAAATGGACAAGTATTGAATATATTAGAACATTTTATTGAAAATGAGAAATTAGCAGAAAATCAGAGAAATGTTTATACTCAATATAACTTAGCAAAGAATTTTGTTTTTTTCTAATGAATAACAAGAACTGATAAATATGTTTGAAAAACATCTTAATTATCTACAAGGTTATGAAGAAGAACTTCCAATTAAAAAAATTGTTGTTCAAGGGAAAGCTGGATCTGGAAAAAAGAACATTAATTAATTATTTTTACTATTCGATTGAATCAAACATTGGGACCATCTTCTTATCTATTACTAGCGCCAACTGGTGCTGCTGCTGTTAATATAAATTGCTAAACAACACATTTCAAACTTTAAATAGGAGTAAATAAAGTATTTAGAGAGTTCAGTTTATATTCACTTGCTCATTTTCAAGAGGAAATTCATAAGTGAAATTTTGTTTTCATGGATGAAATTAATATGACTGGAAGTAGTCTTTCTGAGGAAAATTGATATACGATTACGAAGAGCTATTACTTCAAGAAAAGACGAACAATTTGGTGGATTGGTTATGTATTTTTTTTTTATCAAACAGTAACCGCCTGCTAATGACAGGCAAATTTAGAGTGATAAAATAGAAGGAAATTAATTACTCTTAGAAGGGAAATTGTTATTCAAATCAAGTATTCAAATATGTTGTTATTAATCAGTATCATTCCGACAAAATGAATCTCAACAAATATATCGTATTGGGAATGACGTAAGTACAATTGAAGACTAAAAATTAATGACACGTTGTCTAAAAACTTTTGCATTACAAGAACGTAAGTTTTTCAACGGTGTTATCAGACTATTTCAACAAATAAAGATGTAAAAGCATTTAATCATAAAAAATTAAAGGAATTGCATCAATCTGTTGTTTATATTCCGGCTGTTAATAATTGTTCTGCAGCAAAATCAGCAAGTGCTGAATTATTAGGTGGACTTTAACCATTTATAACTTTGTCTATTGCTTCTAAAATTATGTTACGCTCTAATATATGGGTCGAAAAACGATTAGTGAATGGAGTTTTAGGTTATGTTCAGGATATTATTTATGAAGAAAATCCAAGTCCACCTGATCAAATGCCATGAGTGATAATGATTCGTTTTGAAAATTATTTTCATTTAACTTATCAAAATAGTCGTTGTGTTCCAATTACACCCACAACTAAATTTTATAAAAGAGGGAATATGATTTGTTCAAGAATATAATTTCCATTGTAATTAGCTTTTGCAATAACAGTAAGGCTCAAGATTTAACAATGAATAAAATTGTTGCAGATATTGGAGACAAAGTTATTTCGGTAGATTTAGCATCGAGAGTAAAAACTTTAGAAAGGCTAGCATTAAATAGAAGAGTTTCTTATGACGGAATCAGTAATATTAAAAATTCAAGTATGTATTAATACAGAAAGCAGGAAGAAACTCGAATGAGAAATTTTCTATCTGATTAAAACCAAATTGATTTTTAAGTATTTAAAGATTGTCTTATAACAAATGTGCCTCATTATTTTTTGTCAACAAACTAATACCACGGTTTTGATGATAGTTCGTGAAGTTTAAATATTAAAATTCTTATGATAATTTTTTAAATTATTTAGTTTTATATATTTCTTATAACAAAACGAGACACCACAAAACCGTGCTTTTAGCTAGTACAAGTTTTTAATTCAAAAAAAGCGGAAAACAGTTGTTTACAAATATCGGGTCTAGTTTTCAAGTAGAAATGGAGCTCATTACATGATTTGCTGACATTAGTATCGGTAATCAAAATGGCCTTCAGTACTGTGACGCTTAACTTTTTTTGTCACTTGTCCATATTTTTTTATTAGAGAAAAAGCTCTTACGAAATGTTCGTTAATTCCAAGCAGACATATAACGTACTTAATAGTTATACGAAAGTTCCTACAGTTGAGTGTGTTAGCACGGAAGTGTAGAAATAATTACGCCCAACTGTCCTAAGCGGCAACATTTTCAGCGTTCCAGATAGTGATTTTTTTTACTTTTGACGTAGTTGGAATTAAGCGAAAACTCGTCGAACATTTCGATATCTTGGCTGCTGCTAATAAATCCTCACGTGATCAGCAATTCTCCAAGCACCGACTCGACCGCAGGGCGACAAAAATCCCATAGTCTGTTTTAGACCTAAATACTGTAGACCCTGTCAGCTGATTGCCAAGAGCAGACAGGGTAAACTTCTACTGGACCGTGGATAAGGGTCGATCATAAAAGTCGACCATGGTTCTGATATGAATATTCATCATAGGTCCCTACTGCAACACCTGACAGGTTATATGGCTCAGCGCATTCAGTTATACGAGGGTGAGTCAAATGAAAACCTTAAATTTGTAATAAAAAATCGAAATTTCGCGCCGTTATAGGCTGGCCGTCCAGTGGACGCGTATTCTCGCGAAAAAATGTTCGCGCGAATACGCCTATATTCGCGCGAACTGTGTTGGCGCGAAGACACCCCATCCACTGAAAGCAGATTCGCGCGATTCTGTCGCCAGTTCTCTGTTGTTTTTGAAAGAAAGAACAGTAGCAATTCCTTTCTCTCAGTTTGAATTATACGCATTGGAATCAACAATTATAGCAAAAAGGAGAGGGAATGGATGAGTAATATTTTTACCAAAGTAAAGGAGTTTTCTATTTGTTTGAAATAGGGCCATTGTTTTGAGACTTTCCGCCTTTTCCTGATTTCTCTTCAAATATTTTCTCAACTCTCTTCTAAAGGTATCCCTCAACCCTCTCCATTTCTTCTTGATGCCAGCGACTGTAAGAAAAGAAATAAGAACAAAAACTCCTTAATACATATTTGTTTAGTTTTTTTAATGGAGAAAGAATAAATGTAAATTCCCAAGCATAGGCCCTAGATCGGCTAAATTTCTAGGCTCACATCTTCTCTTCGGCGAAACACTCAGCAAAACCAAGTGAAAAAAAAAGATATGAAATTTTTTAAAATATAAAAATAATAATTTTAAATATATTGAGAGAAATATATATACATATCTATAATAAGACACGTGTTATAAAAAGCTAAAAATTCATTTTTATTGATTAAAAAAATAAACCTGCGTTTCAGTTTACTTATCGTTGTCGTCGTCGGCCAATACTCTGTTTAGTTATATATATCTAAAACAAAGAAATTGAGTATTCTAGTCAAAAAATCTGCACATTAAGAAATTACTTTTTAATTAATTTTAATCTTGTAACCCATTAACTATTTAACTTTATATTAAAATATACTTATAAACTTAAAAATAATTTTATCTGAAGAGAAAAATAATTATTTGGAAATGGGACACAAAAAAGTAATTTCATGTGGCGCAGGCGTCTCAAAGCAAAACTAGATGAATTGAACTACGCCGCAAATAATCGTTCTAAACTGACGGTGGTCTGTTTCGTAATATTATGCATAATGATGAGTAATTTTCTAATTTTATCAGAAACGATAACTAACATAACAAATACTATACGGACTGTTACGTACCAAAGGTTATTTGCCACTAATTACAACCGCGTAATTAATTGAATTTTTGTTTAAGAGAAGAACAAAGTGATTGATTGTAAATATATAGAGTATTCCATCAATGTTGTGTTTTAATGGATGAAACTGGTTTAAATGAACTGAATGACTGTTGTATTAAAAGCAGTAGAGGGCAAGGAATATTGGTTATGAATGAGATTTTGAATGTTTGAAAGCTTTTGATTTGATAAGTATGTTGCTGAATGGTTGTTTATATTTTCATTTAAAACGTTTACTGACGATTTCAAGTATTTTTTGTTTTTATGTGATTGTATTGTGTCCGTAATTGTTGTCAGGAAGATTCTTTTTAATCATCAAATACCTATCACCTCTAACCAGAAGAGAAACTGATGACGTCAAGGAAAAAAGAAAGCCTATAATATGTGAAAATAATAGATATGTAATATTGCATTTTGTTTAGATAAATGAATAAATAATAGAATTAATTACCTGGTAAATTCATTTCTGTTCACATTTCTTATCACATCTTCATTTGGACATCCCGCTGGTGGTATTGAGATAATTTTTGATCCCACAAAGGGGCTCTTTCTTGAACAAGAGCAACCATTTTATCTATATCCATCGTGCGAACTGCACGTTCGCGCGAACAAATCCAAACAATTTTGGATCTCGTCGCCTTCGCTTATGTTCACGCGTCTCAAGCGCTCCCCGTGGACGGAGTCACATTAAATTACCTTTGTTTGGATTGGAGCGAACTCTTTGCGCGTAATCGCGTGTGTTCGCGCGAAGATTTTTCGCTGGAATACGCGTCCACTGGACGGCCAGCCTAAGTTGGTAAGCGTGCTACAAGCAGCGTGCAGAATGGCCTGTAGGTGGCAGCATAGTGCAAATGCACAAATACCGTCGCAGTATCAGTATAAAGATGACTGCCCCAATTGAGACTTGCACCAGGGAGAACAGCGTTCTGTTATTCAGTTTTTGAGTAGTGAAGGTGTGAAACCTATTGAAATTCATCGAAGAATGAAGGTTAAGTACGGTGATGCATGTTTGTCACAGCAGCAAGTCTACGAATGGAGTAGGAAGTTCGCAAATTGTGTGACTTCAGTGGAAGATGCTCCAGGTCAGGCACATCGAGTTGTGACTCCACAGAACATTGCAGCAGTTGAAACCATAGTGATGGAAAACCGCCGAGTGACACTGAATGACATTGCAGCATGTTTAAAGATTAGTCATGGTTCAGCACACCACATTGTGCATGATGTGCTCCAGTTTCACAAAGTGTCTGCAAGATGGGTGCCACGGCAGCTGACTCCTGAAATGAGAGAACGACGTGTTGATGCTTGTGAAGAACTTCTTCGGCACTTTGAACGAGAAGGTGATGGCTTCCTTGTAAGAATCGTTAGTGGGGACGAAACCTGGGTTCACTGCCACCAACCGGAAACGAATAGAGCGAGCAAAGAATGGCGCCATTCCTCATCACCAAAACCAAAGCAGTTTCGAACAGAACCACCAGCAGGGAAGGTTATGCTGACTCTCTTTTGGGACGAAAAAGTCGTCATTTTGGAGCATTACATGCCTAGAGGGACCACTGTAACCAGTGCATCAAACACAGATCTCCTATGAAAACATCATCGGTCTGCAATCAAATCAAAGCGACGTGGATTACTGTCATCAGGTGTCCTTTTGCAACATGACAATGCAATGCCCCACACTGCCCGTACAACAGTTGCAACAAGCACAGACCTGCATTTTGCGTGTCTTCTTCATCCACCATACTCACAAGACCATGCCCCAAGTGATTTCCATATGTTTGGACCACTCAAAGAAGCAATGGAAGGAAAGAAGTTGCGTTCTGATGAAGAGGTACGCCACGCGGTGCATGAGTGGTTGCGCGGACTACCAAAAGATTTTTTTTAAAAAGGAATTTGTGCACTTTGTAAGCGCTGGAGGACTTGCATTGAGCGTGGGGGAGACTATGTTGAAAAGTAATACAGCTTTGTACCACTTCTGCACAATAAATAATATTTAAAAAAATATTATAAGGTTTTCATTTGACACACACTCGTAGTTATTAATTATTAGGAATGGCTGAGAAGATTAGGATAAATTACGGTAAACGGCTGTTATATATTTACACATTTATTTGCATGAGAAATGACCGATGGCATACGTGAATATTTAGTGTTTAATTGGCTTTGTAACAAAACATTAGAGATACAGCCAATGATTAGGCGAGCATGTAACTGATGGGCGCCTCGCAGCCCAAACTAACTGGAACATCGTTAATCTCTCTATAAGCCTATGCCTATTGTTGACCCTCTGACTGAAGCAGCAGAGTCCACCTTTGTATCAGACGGCTGGCATCATCTTCTCGTCAGCTATCGCCGCCTCCCGGCGCCCGAGTCGGTGTGGTACATACTTTGACAATAAATTTGGCCGCCGTTGAAAACTTCTATCACTCTTATTTTGCACAATCTGATATCAATGTCATCCCAGGAAACTGTAATGCAATACTGGAAAGCCAGCATTGCGTTACTGTTTCTTAGGATTACAATGATGTCAGATTGTGCAAAATAAGAGTGATAGAAGTTTTCAGCGGTGGCCAAATTTATTGTCAAAGTGTGTACATTGAAGGGTTCCGGAGAGAGACAGTCAGACCCCTGCCCACTGTGTGGAGAGTGCATTACTCCTCGCTAACCTGCTGTGTGAAGTCATTTTACCAGCTTGCAGTAATTACTGGCGCTTGGCAACTGGTGACTTAGGACTTGCTGATTGGCGTGCTACTTCTCCTGCTCGTAGTACTCTGCTATTGCTTAACTATTTCATGCTCGCCCGCCCTGGATACTGACTTGAGAATTAATAGGGTTTTAGGCAAGTGATCGACCTCGATCACTACAATTTGTTAGGCTCAAAGACCGAAAACGCACATTGAGCAAAAAAAATAAAACCACAAAGAGTTAAGGTATCTGTAAAACTACCACAACACGTGACGTTTCAGTATCTAACTCTTTGTGTTCACGACGAATCGGTCCAGGCTACATTTAATATACAGGGTGTTACAAAAAGGTACGGCCATACTTTCAGGAAACATTCCTCACACACAAATAAAGAAAATATGTTATGTGGACATGTGTCCGGAAACGCTTATTTTCCATGTTAGAGCTCATTTTATTACTTCTCTTCAAATCACATTAAACATGGAATGGAAACACAGCAACAGAACGTACCAGCGTGACGTCAAACACTTTGTTACAGGAAATGTTCAAAATGTCCTCCGTTAGCGAGGATACATGCATCCACCCTCCATCGCATGGAATCCCTGATGCGCTGATGCAGCCCTGGGGAATGGCCTATTGTATCACAGCCGTCCACAATATGAGCTCTAACATGGAAAGTAAGCGTTTCCGGACACATGTCCACATAACATATTTTCTTTGTTTGTGTGTGAGGAATGTTTCCTGAAAGTTTGGCCGTACCTTTTTGTAACACCCTGTATATGATTCTTCTTACCCGTCACTTTACAAGTATCTAAAAAAATAAGATGAAAAAACAGAAACGTGAATCGTCATGTGTGGAGAATGGGACCTGGTTCATACGTGAATTTTGTGTTGCTACTTTTTTTAGTTAGTCACAACGCGTTCTGGCTTTTTGTTGTTGTTGTAACTGCCATAACGTGAATAACGTGTTGTGGCTTTTTAAAGAAACCAGAACGCATTGTAGTTGTGTTTTTTTCTCACAGTGAACGTTTTCAGTCTTTGATCCTAACAGATGAATTAAACTGTCGCTTTGTTTGCGAAAGCGCGACATTTTCACTCTCGCTGTGGACAGCGGGACGTTAAGCTCACCCCTCATTCCCAGGGGATTATCGTAATTTTTGTTTTATTTACGGAGAGGAGGTTAGAGTGTGAAACAAACAAAAACACTATCATAATTCCGTTATAGAGCTGTAAATGTAACGAGAGATTCTGTACCCGCATGTGTTCGTTACTAAACCAATCAGTACCCGTTACTTTCAATCGTTAATCGTTACTTTCGGTACAATCGAACACTAGCATGAAGCATCGCATCGAGTCGCGTCGCGTACGGGATAACTTCGTTACTATCGTACCGCTTCGTTACCCGTTACTTTTGATACCATCGAACACTAATATTAAGCATCGCATCGAGTCGCGTCGCATACACGAGGATTTCGTTCGTACTTGGTAAAGTTTAAGTAAATTGTTTATTTAGTAAAATAAGTTTAGGTAAGTTGTTCGTTTGGATAAAACATAAAGTAAAGTAATTAGCACATGGATCTTACGGGAAACCTCTGAATATAAACTTGATTTACTGATTATATACGAAAGAATAATCTAATTTCAAAACAAACACCTGTTTGCATAAAAAAAAAAGACCTGACCTTTCACCTGACTGTGACATATCTAGTGGCAATAACTAATGACAGTTACTTTTTAAAGTAGCCTACTCAAAACCCTGCATACGAGCATGATATGATAATGGGACATGTATTTAACAAATAATATAATATTATAATCTTATAATCTGATTAAAGTATTTCGTTTTTAAATAGGAGGTTTCACAACTGTCTTCTTTTATTGTTTTCATTTATTTTTTAAATTTTTTCTTTTATCGTTTTGCGATTAGATTCGTAACTGTTGTTGCGTCGCGGTTACAACAAACATTCAACATCAAAGCCAGTACCGCATTGATCACCACATGTATCCTGCGGTAATTAAAATTCATTGATTGCTACGTCACATTACTTCTGATAGAATTGAGCACTAGTATCAAGCATCGCATGAATGACTTCGTTAGTAGGCCTACTTTGTAAAGTTCAAGTAAATTGTTCATTGAGTAAAGTAAATTTAGGTAAATTGTTTGTACATTTGATTCACTGCACTGAATATTACATACTTTAGAATAATACCTAATATCACAATCGCAGCACACTTAAATCAACTAATTTGAAGATAAACATCTGCTCCTTCAATCGCTGGGTGAACCGTTCCAGCTCCCGCATGAAAAATGATACATCGTGTTCGTTCGTTTTTCAAATCAAACTGACATCTATACCACAAATACGAGTAACGAAATTATGACTAACGATTCGGTACTTCGAGTCAGGCGACGAACGAGTTATTCAGTAACGGATACATACGGTTTGCTACAGCTCTATTCCGTTATCATTATTTACATCAGAAATACCATTCGGAAAATGTTTTAGAGCATTTAATAATATAATTATTCTTCTTCTAAGAAGCTTTCTTTTATTTTTAATAAATTTTCTTTAGTTTTCTAGAATTATTATTCTAAGAAACTTAGGAATTTAATCAATAATAACTGAGATATCACCATTTATTTAATTGAGCGATTGTCTGGGTTAGGTGATTACTGATTTTGTAGGGGGTGGGAGTGGGGGGGGGATACCCCTACTACTGTCTGCTCGAATCTCACTTTTCCCTCTTCAATTTAAATCTCCTGTCAGCGAGTTTTTTCGTTTAGAATTTCCGTTAAGTGAGTCCCTAAAAGTACAAATCTCCTCAGTTATCTCACGACAAGTGAGTTGGAGCAGTACTAGCAAAGGGGAGGACGGAGATTGCAGAGCCCCCACTAGTGAAGCCGGCCAGAACCACAGCTCTCAAGTAATATGAAGCTACTATCACTGAAGGGCAGAAGGGAATAAAGTTTCCACCATCAGGACGCTGTAGCCTTATCACATAACACAAGTGTAAGAGTGACTTCCCACCCTGTTTCATCTTAAACATTTGAAACTATACTGTCGAGTGTATTAAATCTATCGTTCGTGATGTAATTTATTGTTCGTACTATAGTAGTGAAGGCAAAATATCTTACACCTCCTTTTGTTTACGTGAGACACAATACATCTCGTGTAACACTCCTGACGTTACTGTTATATATCTTATTTCTATATTTTCCGTTGATACGAGGACGAGTCAAATGAAAACCTTAAATAATTTTTTAAATATTATTAACTGTGCAGAAGTGGTACAAAGCTGTATCACTTTTCAACATAATCTCCCCCACGCTCAATGCAAGTCCTCCAGCGCTTACAAAGTGCATAAATTCCTTTAGAAAAAATTTTTTTTTGGGTAGTCCGCGCAACCACTCATGCACCGCGTGGCGTACCTCTTCATCAGAACGCAACTTCTTTCCGCCCATTGCTTCTTTGAGTGGTCCAAACATATGGAAATCACTTGGGGAAAGGAATGGTGAGTATGGCGGATGAGGAAAACATTCAAAATGCAGGTCTGTGACTGTTGCAACAGTAACGATTCTTGCAAGGAAGCCATCACCTTCTCGTTCAAAGCGCCGAAGAAGTTCTTCACAAGCATCAACACGTCGTTCTCTCATTTCAGGAGTCAGCTGCCGTGGCACTCATCTTGCAGACACTTTGTGAAACTGGAGCACACCATGCACAATGTGGTGTGGTTAACCATGACTAATCTTTAAACATGCTGCAATGTCATTCAGTGTCACTCGGCGGTTTTCCATCACTATGGCTTCAGTGCTGCATTGTTCTGTGGAGTCACAACTCGTTGTGCCTGACCTGGACGAGGAGCATCTTACGTTGAAGTCACACCATTTGCGAACTTCCTACTCCATTCGTAGACTTGCTGCTGTGACAAACATGCATCACCATACTATACTGAACCTTCATTGTTCGATGAATTTCAATAGGTTTCACACCTTCACTACTCAAAAACCAAATAACAGAACGCTGTTCTTCCCTGGTGCAAGTCTCAATTGGGGCAGCCATCTTTATACTGATACTGCGACGGTATTTGTGCATCTGCACTTGCTACCTACAGGCCATTCTGCACGCTGCTTGTAGCACGCTTACCAACTTACAGGATAGCGGCGCGAAATTTCGATTTTTTATTACAAATTTAAGGTTTTCATTTGACTTACCCTCGTAGATTTTCTTGTAATCATTGAAATAAAGGTACTAACATAAGCACAAAATACAAGTGAAATGTGCAAGCTGAACTTACTATGACTCAGTTTTATATTTTAACCCTTTCCTGGCGGCGGTTATGTGATTTTTCAGTGCAGTGCTAGACCTGTTCTGTTGGGTTAGCCTGTTATGGCCTTCGAAGGAGCGTAACAGCCAATGAACGAAGTGCCCAGACGATGGTGATAAGTGCTACATGTTAATTATTTTTGAAATTGGCATTTTCTTGATAAGTGTTGATATAATTTATTAGTATTTACTTCCTTATTTTCATCATCACTCTGATATATTATAACCGAGCGTGGTGGGTCAGTGGCAACGCTCTGGCCTCGCATTCTGGAGGACTCCGGTTCAAATCCCCGTCCGGGCATCCAGATTTGGGTTTTCAATGGTTTCCCCAAATCACTCCAGGCAAATTCCGGGATGCTTCCTTCAAAAGGCTATGGCCGAATTCCTTTCCATTCCTTGCCCCCCATCCTTTCCCGTCTCTAAAGACCTAGCTGTTAGAGAGACGTTAAGCAGATAAAAAAAACCAAATCAGTCCAGACGGATGCCGGGATTCTTCCTTTAAAATGTCATAGGCGAATTCCTTCCTGTTTCTTGGCCCCAGTCCTATCCTGCCTGTAATGATCTCGACATCGACTAGGCGTAAAGCCATAAATGAAAGAAAAATTGATATTAATTAGTCTGTTTAATGTCTAAATAAAAATTTGAAAAATGTTTGTGTTGGCTCTGAAGTCCTCTCATACCAATATCAGGTTGAATTTCGAAAGCCATCAGAACATTAAATTGCCCGTATGAAAGAGTTCGATTCTCTTAAATAAACATTTTCACCATTCTGAGAACATATGTTAAATCAATTGGCTTATAGTTAAATGACACATGATTATTATAATCTTATAAACAATCAGGAACGAGCTATAATTTAGTTGTTAATATACAACACCAATGCAACTGTTTTATTAATATTATTTCGTTTAGTGTCGTGAACGCGTTTCACATCTTATCGAGGCATCATCAGCGACGATTCTGTGTTACACTAAGTTTTACAAACTTTTTAATTTATATTATATATAGCTTTAAACATGTAATATTTTCCGGTTGTTTACTACTTACTATCATTGGGTCCTTAGCTGAAAATCTAAACTTTTTTTCCGAAAGGATGTTCGGGTTAGAGCCATTAGTCACAGTTTTTGCAAGCTATAATTTAATGCAATGCTGTTGTAAGCCACCTTTTCTCATCCGCTTATTTAATTAACTGTTAATGAAAGCAGTCTCCTCCAGAGAGAGCAACTGCAAGTTATATACACAGTGGGGCCAGGGTTCAATTTGTCAGAACGGAGCTGAGGAGCAGCAAGCGCCGGCGGTGGAATCACAGAGGCAGAGACAAATAGATAACACCCCCGCAGCGGTAGACGAGGTATGTGAGAAAAGTAATGACTGATACCTATTCCTTTCTTAACAACGAATAGTCTAGTATTGAGTTGGGATTATACAACACATCAATTACTTTCAGAATGTGTAAATCAATTTTTGCAATAGACCAAGTGAAATGTTGTGTAGTAGTTTATCAACATAGAGCACAGTCATAATGAAATCAAATTACTTGGAAGTGTAGTAGACATTGACGTGTGAGACAAACTGTCTCACTTATATTTGGAAGTATTAAGAGTCTCCTGGCCTCTAGTGTGGATATTTCTTAATTGAAGTTCTCTCGGGGATGTGGCATCGTGGATGAACGCCCGAGAGATCTTCAAGCATCAGATTCGCCGGGAATACCTACGATTATTTATTTCTTAACTGTTTTAGACATCGGAGAGTAATCAGAAATCACGACCAACAATGGAGAAATATTGTTCCATGAAGGCGCGAAGGGCAGGGGCGTAGCTACTATGGGGCTAGACGGTGCAGTGCACCGGGGCCCTCACGCTCAGGGGGCCCCAAGCATACCTCAAGGGGCCCCTAAGCGCACCTCTAGGGGCCCTCAAGCGCTGTTTAGAGGGCCCACGAGCCTTCACGGCAAACTGGCGATCTTTTTTTTTTTAGCTCTACCGTCGTCTAAGGGGCCCCTGAGAACACAGGAGCCCCTCACTAAGGGCCCTCGCTGCTCAGGGGGGGGGGGGCAACCACTGCTCAGGGGCCCCTAAAGAACAATTCAAGGGCCCCCATCCTCAGTTCAGGGGGCCTCTACCAGCACACAAAGCAAAAAAAAGGTCGCCCGTCTGGCCTGAGGGCCCAAAATAAATTTTTTGCACCGGGGCCCTTGTTGACCTAGCTACACCACTGGCGAGGGGCCTTATCTCGCTCGTCAGTTTCCGCTCTTGATGCTGGTAATCCTTCTTCGTCTCTTTTCTTCAGGTTCTGTTCTAAGCGACAGTATGATGTTAAATGGGAAAGTTTCACAACAGTGGTCGCAATTAATCTCTAACTTCAATATGTATGCAACGGATGATAGAACTTAGTGTCTGATGATGTGCTGGTTGTAGCACTACAATGAGCCATTTTCCCTGTTTTCAAAACTCAGTTAACTTCCTCTGTGAAATGGATTAACAATGCGCGTGGTTAGAGTGACGAAAACCATGTTACCTTCTATTATAGAGAGTAGAGGGCAATCGTTTTAGAATGAATCCAGATACGAATAAATACAGCATCTCCTTCCATTCGATCATCTCTAGACACCAGTACTTCTGTGGGACCTTTTAGAAATAATACATTTGTTGTATGCAAACTTATTTTCTCGTACTTTATATCACGATGGAAAAAACATATTCGATAATCATTTTGCTCCAGAAAGGGTCAATATCACTCTCAAATGTATGAATACGCTAGGGAATGAGGTAATGCGCCATAGAAATGTATTGTAAGATTATAAATCACACGTAACAGCGCGCTAAGGAATGAACTCCGCTCCTACAAATGTTCGACATGAGAAGCCCACATGAAGCCTATGCTATCCCTGACAGTATATGGCGCTCGACATGGGTTTAGTTGGTTTGATTCCCGGGGCTGAAAGAAAATTTTCACCAGATGGGGATTGATCAGCAGGATAAGAATGGTGACTGTACGCGATTCCTAATATCCACATTGAGAGATTTCTATTAACTCATCTGAAATACATAAAGAAGAAAAACACAAAACAATTGTCTGTAAGCGAAATCAAAGCAGGTGAACAATTTTCTTTTCAGAATAATGTATCATTGTCAAGAACTCCAGGTCGCAACAATTTGATGATGAACATCCCTTCAGCTTATTTGATCACTTCACATATCACCAAACACATCACACTAAGAAGTTGTAAAGAAAAGAAGAGATCCTGTGAAGAATTAACGCCCTATTCTACAATCAACGCAACTTGGATTGTTCACAGTAAAGGCTACGACTTTGTGGAAGCATCACACTATATTATTACTAGGTGCACCCAGTAACGTGACAGAGTTGAGGAATCTGAGGTAGAATGTCACCACAAAATAGGAACTGCGCATTAATTATTCGAATTGTGTGGGTAATCAGACATCTGATCATCTGGATGTTGCCAACAACTGAATACCTTCCAACCACTAAGTTCGTCAAAGTCACACTGAACATTTCACTCTGCTCCAAGCACCGCTGCCTTAAAACGACCAGAATACCAAAGCTAACAGAAATCTGACTGGGCGACACATAAGAACACCGTTGTTTTGATGCTGCTCCAGTGAGACCTATGCACTTTAATATCATGCAGATTGGCAATATCTTCAGCCATTCTTTCCGTTTTTAATGTCTGCTTCTAATTCATGCACCCTAATGGCCTCTATGTTCCGTCTGGCATAACGCCTCATTATGTAAGTAGCAGAAGAGGGGACACGGCAAGGAATGCATCCTATCCATCCATGTACTGCATGGACTACAGAACTTACGACCCAGGCTAAGTTTCAGCCATAGATTCGAGATGAAGATAAGGCTACTATAAAGTTCCCAGGACTCCAGTAGATAGCAGGACTGGACGGCTTACACAGGCTAAGCAAACTGAAAGTTGCGCCTTGTACCGGAGCCGATACTACGTCATTAACTTAATGCACGAAGGATTGAAATTCAATTCCGCAGTTTCTATCCTTCCATAAAACTTCTACAAGGGGAAGCGTCGTCGACTTTAATGGAATTTTGATCCTTTTTCTTGATATACGGCACATGATGAAGAACTCGACGAGGAATATTGATGGGAGTAAAACACCCCAGCAATTAAAAATAATCCTTATTGTACTTCCACGCCAATAAATTTAAGAAAATAGCTGCAATGAGCCCACCCTTTGCATTACGTTACTACAGGTACAAAAACAGAGCAAGGTTGTGCAACGTGATTTTTAAGAAGGAACTGACTGAGATTTAGATGACATTGGATGATATATTCCTCCAAACAAGTTCTGCGATGGGAAGAGCCGAAACACTTTAGTGTCTTCACAAGTGATGTGCAGGAAAGTGTCATTAAATTTTGCAGATTTTCTGGACTTGAATTCTGATGCGACTGGCAGTTTTATTGTCAAAGAGTATACATACGAATGATATTATGATTAAAAAACGCCCAAGATATTAAGCTATATTGTCAGAAACATTTTTTTAATATGTGCTTTTAATTACTGGTATATATTTAATAAGTGGGTAAACGAGGTAGGTATGAATTAATACTTTCAGCAATTTTAAAATATTTGAGACTGAGAGTCTGCCGATAAACCGTTCTTTTTTTGTCTTCGCCAGAGAGAATAAGTTCATCCAAGGGTAGCTACCAGATTGACAGTGTTTAATAAGCTACTAACTAAGAATCTTATTACCGGCAACAGACCCTTCCCCTTGAATGACACACAGTCAAAATTTGCCTGATAGGGCTTTTAGTTAAAAGAGGTTGATAGTTGAAGCCAACTGTCAGACTTTACAATGTGGTTTTGATGAAAATTCACCCTACCAAATTTTTGTAACCCAGACTATGCGTTTGCAGGCGTTTGAAGAATCAAGATGCTGTTGCAAATTGTTCGTAGGTTGGAACGCGGCCCTTTCATATGGTGTGATCTGCAGCTAGTCGATATTACTACCAATTTATGTGTAAATGTAATTGAAGTTTTCTTGTGACTATTTCTCCGTATTTGTTGTTATAAGTTTGACATTGTGTAAATTTTTAGTTTGTACTGTAGACATTATTTTCTGCTTGGTTACATTCCGTCTGTTTTGTTTCAGCGTTAGCGTTCTCTGTGCCTTATTCTCTTAGCTTTAATTATATTTGAATAATTTTCCAGATTTTCTAAAAATGAATCTAATCTGCATTGTATCAGTTATACAATTAACTCATTCACAGGCCAAGACAAAACAAATGTAAACAAAATATATGTAAGGAAAAAATAAGTTCCATTGTATTTCCAACTGAAATTTCTTTCATAACGTGCAAAAAAATTGTACCAATCTCAAACAGATAAATCACTGAAAATGCTCCAGGAAACGAAGAAATATTTTGTTTGGCTTTTGTCTTTAAGCCTGGTTGACGTCGTGGTCATTTGAGGCGGGAAAGGACAGGGGGACAAGCAACATGAAGGAATTCGACTTGGCCATTGTCTTCTGAAGGAATCATACCAATATTCGCCTCCGGTGATTCGGGGAGACCGTGGAAATCCAGTATCTGAATGGCCGGACGGGGATTCGAACAGGCGTCCTTCCGAACGCGAGGCCAGAGCGATACAGTTCACACACCACGCTCGGTCGTGGGAAAATCAATGAAAGAAAGTTCAGCTGCATTGGCGTACTATACGATATATGTACAAAATAATCGTCTGTAATTGAAGTTATTATTGATTGCATCAAACAAGAAGTTTTGGAATGATACGGTAGTTGGCGGCCTAACAGTAAATCAGTAAAGTTGCAATAGTTTGTTAATCAACTCCTGCTAAACAAGGTGTGGCCACTATAGCATTAGATTGAACATTAACCCATATAATGTTTCGTATTTTATTTGCGCTTTAAACAATCAAATGACGTTGAAAAACTTGTGATTGCATAATTTGTTATGCTTCTACAAGACTTACAACAAACATAAATAAGTGGAGCAATAGCTTTGATGTTAGTTAAGTGAGTAACTTAGTACCAGCAGACGAACTCAGTCTATGGAAAAAAGTCCTAAACTGTAGCGTCCCGTGTGGCATACTACTGTCTTCACTATAGTCTAGTGTTCTCCTATTATAAGCCTAAATGAAACTAATGCGTTGATGTGGAAATGATACATTAATTTGGTGAGTACTGACAGGACCAAATGTTTCCTAACATACAATGTTCTACTGTTGCAAGAATAAATAATCTGACATGAGTCAACACTGAAATATCCAGAACATTCCGAAAAATAATTAACATCAGCTAACTACTAACAATTAACTTTACTTAGTTCAGCGAACTCTCTCCAGTATTAATTTTACTGTTAACTACCCTTTTATTTCCCCCTTCTTTTGTCAATGATTTCGTTTCACAACGTAAAAATTTAAGAAATATTTTATATAACGAGACAAGGTATTGAATTGCTTGGCTTACTCAGTGCACTGATCGTGATGTCATGTTGACGATTGGAGCCGTGTTACACTGTTTGCGTACCTCGTCTCGCGAAATGCAGCAGTAAAAAAGAACAATCCAACTCGGAGAGAGGAAAGGTTTTACCAGTATTGTATCCCAGCTAGCCTCGGGAGTAATGCTTCTAATAGAGCGCTGCCTATCTTTATACTGAGTACCACTACAATAAATTTCGGAACAAATTGCTGTTGGTTAATCCAACTACACAACCGTTGTTGTTGTTGAAATTCTTCCATAATGATGGCCAGTGATAATTATACTAAAACACTTTGTCTGGGTTTAACTCACTCTAAATATGCATACCTGTGGTACCACTGACATGTGGGGCATGTCTTTGTATACCTCTGGTAACACAGACATGTGGTTCATGTCTATGCATACCTGTGATATCACTGTCATGTGGAGCATGTCTCTGCATACCTGTGGTACCACCAACATGTGGGGCATGTCATTGCATACCTATGGTACCACTGTCATGTGGGGCATGTCTTTGCATACCTGTGGTACCAATAACATGTGGGGCATGTCTTTGCATACCTGTGGTACCACTGTCATGTGGGGCATGTCTTTGCATACCTGTGGTACCACCAACATGTGGGCATGTCATTGCATACCTATGGTACCACTGTCATGTGGGGCATGTCTTTGCATACCTGTGGTACCACTAACATGTGGGGCATGTCTTTGCATACCTGTGGTACCACTTACATGTGGGGCATGTCTTTGCATACCTGTGGTACCACTAACATGTGGGGCATGTCTTTGCATACCTGTGGTACCACCGACTGTGGCGCATGTCTTTGCATACCTGTGGTACCACTAACATGTGGGGCATGTCTTTGCATACCTGTGGTAAAACCGACATGTGGTTCCTGTCTTTGCATACCTGTGGTACCACCCACATGTGGGGCATGTCTTTGCATACCTGTGGTACCACTGACTTGTGGGGCATGTCTTTGCATACCTGTGGTAACACCGACATGTGGTTCCTGTCCTTGCATACCTGTGGTACCACCGACATGTGGGGCATGTCTTTGCATACCTGTTGTACCACTGACATATGGGACATGTGTTTGCAGTTTAGTCATTAGGTAAGGGGATGAATTTTAATTACGTATGGTGTTTCCTTAAATTTGAACTCCCCTACACCCACCCCTTTGGTGAGATTTGGTGAGATCTTGTGGGATCACTCACTCCCTCAACGTGAGATTGTCTTCGTAATTTCGAAGATTTTTTTGTCTCTACTGCTCTCTGAAGGGCGGAAATCTGAAATAAAAAGTCTTCTCGCTTAGTGAAATTTTGTGGGACTCCTTCGCCCCATTTTGAACCCACGTAATTAATGGACGCCTCCCTGATATCTAAAAGATACCGGAGTATAACTGGTAACAGAACAGAAGATCAATACATTCAGGGAAATAGTCAGATACTTCATAATTCATCTGTAGAAATTTTTTTCTGTTTTGTTGAAGTTCTGGTATAAACATATGCAAAGGAGTAAGTATAGAGACTGAGTGTTGAAATTAAAGTTCATAACAGCTGTGTGATTCTTTTATATGTCATTTTCACGTCTAACATAGGTGTTGATTTTGCCGCTGTCAATTACGCTAAATACTAATTATTAAACCTCGTCAACCTGCACCCACAACTGGGAAGCGAGGCTCTGCCTGTTACAAGCCAGGACTAAGGGGGAGGGATAGAAGAGTAACACCTCTTTAGAAAACCTTGATCCAGCTGGCCCGGCTGGCAGCACCTTGTGAGGGATCCTTCCAAGGGTTACGGAGAAGACATCAACGAATCACTTGGCGGAGAAGAAGTACTTCGGTACGGTAAGGGATGCGGAAGAGGCAGCCCAGCTCTCAGGGATTAATATGAGTGCATTCATCGTAGCGTCTGTCTCAAAATGAGTGGCTACACCCAGCGTATGACCCAAAGTGGGCGGCTGTTCACGAAAGCGCCAATCCGTTCTGAAGTAAGCGTGCCGATTATGCATTACCCCTTTAAGCAACTATGATGAGCGACATTATTGGAAATCAATCCGGAGGTAAAACAGTCCTCCATTCGGTTCTCCGGGAAGGGGCTTCTTTATAATGTCAGCGGTCAAAGTTCCAAATGAGCAAACCAGACCATCGATAGAAAAACAGCAAATAATTAATATATACACCCACAATTGCAGGCCCCTTAAAGGAGAAGCCCGACTTACAGAGTTGGAAGATGTGCTCCAAAAAATCAAATGGAGTATAGTGGGCCTCAGTGAGGTTAGACGTCCAGAGGAAGAATGTATCGAACTTAAATCAGCCGACCCCGGCAGTGTAGGGGTACCGTGCTTGCTTCGCGTTGCAGGGGTCGCCGGTTCGAGTCCGGCCGAGGGCATGGGTGGTTTTAATTAAGTGTTGTGTTCGTCTTGTGTCGTCCTTACAAAAGAGAGAAAACAATCACACTTGGATGAAATCCATACACTGTAAAATCGAAAAAACACATTGAGCTGGCTGAATGGCTAACATGGCCGAATGCCATTAAAAAAAATCAGGCCACATCCTGTACCATTATGGAAACTCCTTGGGAAAGCTAAATGGTGTGGGCTTCCTGATAGACCGTAGTGTAAAAAACAAAGTTAAACTAATAGAAGGCATTTCAGATCGAGCAGCAAGAGTAGTGTTACAACTATCAAATCGCTACAAAATACAAGTACTGCAGGTATATGCTCCAACATCCTCGCACTCAGACGATGAAGTAGAGTCTTTCTACGAAGATGTCACGACACTGCATGACGGAGGCAAAGACTGCCATTTCCAGATTATCATGGGAGACTTCAATGCCCAGGCACCAGGAAACAAGGAGACACTGTGGTCGATAAGTTCGGAATACAAACAAGGAATGACAATTTGCAGATCTCACAAAAATGGGCGTCATGGACACATTTTTTTTTTAAAAACATCAAAGTCGAAAGTGGACATGGAAAAATCCAGATCATAAAACTAAAAATGAAATAGACTACATTCTGTCCAATAACATACATTTTGTTCAAGACATCAATGTTCTAAATCAAATCAATACTGGAAGCGATCACAGGCTCGTCCGAGCGACACTTCGGATCTGCATAAAACAGGATAGGCGGAAGCTAATAAAAGGAACTAATAAGACATCAGTAAATATAATCAATCTCAACGAAAAGAGACATTTTGCAGCCCACACTATTGGAGAAACTAGCTACCAACGCCAATGGAAATTTATCATCAACTATTAACATATTAGCCATAGAAATTGCAGGCACTGTTAAAACCACGAAATTAAGTAAAATTAGCAATGACACAAAAACCCTGCTGAATAAACGAAGGAAAATGAAAGTAAAACCTGAAAGAAACCTAATTGAATATGCTGAATTGTGCAAGACCATTAGAAAAGAAATAACAGCTGGCATGAAGAAATAAAACGAAAAGCTGGTTAGATCAGTTATAGAAAGCAAGAAAGGCTATAAGAAATCAAAGCAAAGATTAATGATAGGAAGGAAACAAATAATAGCTTTAGATGATGATAACGAACGTATTACAGACAGCAATATTTGACCATATCAGGAACTTCTATCAGACCTTATACAACAAGCAAGATGAAAATCCTTTAATGACATCGATCCCAGACTCACCAATCCCTGAAGTTCTCCCATCTGAAGTTAGAAGGGCAGTGCATGAAATGAAAAAAAGATCATCTAGTGGTTATGACGGCCTATGCATTGACGTACTCCTATTGACTGGAGAAGAAACCTACATGCACCTACAGGTATTTTCACAATGCCTCGAAGAGAAAAATATCCCATCCAGCTGGAACAAAGCAATGATTGTGTTGCTACACAAAAAAGACAGTCGTTACAATATTAAAAACTACCACCCCATCAGCCTCCTTCCCACCATTTACAAAGTGTTTACGAAGGTCATCAATAACCGCATCAGTTCTACCTTGGACACAGTACAACCAATCGAACAGGCTGGCTTTAGGTCAGGATTCAGCACGGTAAATCACATCCTAGTCATCCACGAAGTAATAAGTCGAGCAAATGAATACCAGATGCCATTCTGTTTGGCCTTTATCTATTTTGAAAAAGCGTTTGATTCAGTCCATCACTCAGCAATCATGCAAGCCCTTCTAGAACAAGGAGTGAATCCGGGCTATATTAACATACTGTACAACATCTACACCACTTCCACTGCCTTTGTCAACGTCGCTGAAGCCACCAAAGAGTTTCCAGTAGAAATAGGGGTAAAACAAGGAGATTCTATATCCCTCAAGCAATTCACATCAGTCCTGGAGTTGGCAATGTCAAAAATCGAATGGCAAAACAGAGGGTTGAGAATAAATGGAAGAAGTCTCAACAACTTAAGATTCGCTGATGATACAATTTTACTCTCAAACAGTCTGGAAGAGCTAAAAGAACTGATAAATGAACTAGAGGCAGCTTGCAGCCTTAAAACAAATGCGTCAAAAAGCAAAATCATGCAAAACAAATGGGCAGACAAAGACAAGGCAGACACGAAAGATGTTGGTATTGAGTCCGTTGAACAGTACATCTACCTTGGCCAACTGATCAACATGAATGGTGACTCAAAGCCTGAGATCTACAGACGCAAAAATCTGGGCTGGAGAGCATACGGAAGAAATTCCATAGTTTTTAAATCTAACTTGCCAGTACATTTTTTAAAAACAGGTATTTGACAATGTGTATTACCAGTCCTCACATTCGCCTGACAGAATTGTACCCTAAATAGTCACACGAAACAAAAACTGAAAACTGCCCAGCGAAGTATGGAAAGAGCAATGCTAGACTTTACAAGAAGAGATAGAAAAAGGGCCCTGCACATACGTTCAAAAACCAAAGTGACAGACATCTTAAAAAGAGTAATGACCCAAAAATGGCAATGGGCTGGTCATATTGCTAGCAAAAGAGATAGGTGGACTACGGCAGTACTGGATTGGTTTCCAAGGAACCTGAAAAGAGCAAAAGGAAGACCCTCGAATCGCTGGGATAAAGACATGCGTTGAGTTACAGGCGTGAACTGGAAAAGGGTTGCGCAAAATCGATTAGCTTGGTGAGAACTGGAACAAAACTACTTAGAATTAAATTATATTATATAGCTCATTGGCTTAAAGAGGCTGCATCCTGAAATAAGGATTGATAAAGCTGGAATAATAGTAATCATAATAATAACAACTAATTATTAATTAATGCTAACGTTACGTGCTAGATAATAGTGTGGAAGAAAAATGAGGTTGAGGGAGTTTATATTTTTTCCACACAAAAATTCAGTTTACGAATTCATCAAACTCACTGTCATAAATAACATAGTATTTGAGGTTACAATGTGCAATCTACAAATTAAACTTTATGGCTAACACTAACAGAATTCTAAACAGAACTGTTGTTCCGTAGAGTTACTGATGTTTAGGAGTCCTAAAATTTCCCAATGTACAGTCTCTTACTTTGCCGATTTAGTTAGTACATGGTGAAATTCATCTGGAATATTTTACAGTTCGTATAATGCAAATATACTGCTGTACTATCTCGGTAATTATGAACCGAGTCCTTCGGTTGAAATTCTTTCAGAACGCAATCAGCTCTAAAACAGAAGAGTATTTGTGACAATTGAATCACCAAAAAGGAGATATTTGATTACCATGGTATTTATACCACAGATTAGGGACATGACAAATGAAGGGGAAGGCACGAAGTGCTTGTGCCAACATTAAGCCAATCATCCCTTCAAATAATTGCAGAGTGCCTTGAGGTGGAAGGGCATGATTTTGATCATTTATTACACTGATATGATAGATTTATCCATGAAAAACAATACAAATCTTCACTCAGGTGTCAAAGTACGACTTCCTGTGACCAATATTTTTTTATTTTTTTTTCGAATACCTTCCAAACTAATTGCTAGATTGAAGAATGGTTGAAATGAAACTTGACCAATTATACAAGAAACAAAATAAACAATGAAAAATATATTTCATTTTAAATGACATTTAAATGACCTTCAAAACGAGATCAAAATAAAATGTGAATATTGCTTTTTGCTTTCCCTCTTAACTTTACTAAACCGTTTTTTCTCGAATACTTCATTTTCAAGCTATTTCAAAATACCAGCTTATATTTATTTAAATATAATGTAACGAAAAACCTGTTTGTAGACTGCAAACATTTATAGAAAACATTCGGTCGCTGAAGATACGTTGACGAGAGGCGAAACTCGTCCGAAATAAATGAAGATTGCAACAACAGTTACGTTGGCGTTTTTTGTATTGAGTAATAATTAATTAGTTTGAGAAGATATTTGGTGTCCCACGCGAAGCCGTTCCTTGCTGGACACTTACTACCGGGCAGTCAGCTGGGGCGCCGCCAATGCTGATGGTAACCTGGCTAAATTCCTAATCTATAAACCGTTTTCTCTTCAAAAATCTTTCAATAACGTTCCTAAATCCTCGTTTGTAACATTCTCAGATAATATATAGTTCCATCGGAGTTAAGCTCCGGTTCTTGTAATTTAATAAATAATCAACGTAACTGTATGTTTGAGACTAGTTGATGACTGTGAAATCAAAAATGTCAGACAATAAATATTATAATTTATCTTCATTATCTTTGCTAGATTATTACATTAATACCTGTTTGTAGTAATTTTAAGGTACAGTACCTTTGACACGTGCAAATGATGCTATTCATTATGACGAAACAATAGCCTTAACACAGAGAAATGCAACAAACAACATAGCGAGTAGTACGCAGACCTTAATGAAGCTGTTCTCTAGAAATTAACGACTTTTGTGTTCTGATTCTTATCGGTAAATGTTGTTAGCTGTCCTGTATACCAAATAAGGAGGAAAGTATTATTGAACAGAAGGTAACCACTTGATTCTGCTACATGAAGCTTATTATTATTATTCTTTTTTTTTTTTTTAATGGCATTTGGCAACGGAGGCCATACAGCCAGCTCAATGTAATTATTATAGCTTTTAGTGTATAAGTCGTCATCCAGTATATATTGTATTTTCCAATGTATGGACGCCACAGGACGGACAGGACATTCACACAGACACACAACACTTAACATCCATGCCCGCGGCCGGATTCGAAACGGCGGCCTTCGGCATGCGGAGCTAGCACTCTAGCCCCTACGCTACCGAGGCCGGCGAAGCTTATTATGGTTAACACGGAAGCTCAATGTTTTTGGATTAAAATTTTCCGCGTTCCTAGTGAGTTTCATTGCACTAAAAGCAAGAAGACAACTTCTTAAGCCCCACAAAGTGAAAATAGCCAACCGATCGTAATGTTTATACCGCCTTTCAGTTCATTATATTTACAACGTTATTTCAATTTCCATTAGCTGGATACTCTTGTTGAGCCTCAGTTTATTTTTGGAGTCTAACAAAAGCTATGAGAATAAATCATCCGATATAGGGGAGAATTAGCTAACTTACTCGGAATATCAACTAATCTCATTGATAAATTTACACATGAAAATGAATGGAGAATTAGTGGCTACTAAGTCGATGAAACTGAATTCTTGGAACCGGGCGTGGGTGAGCGGTAACTCTCTGCTGGCCTATCATTACGTAGGATGCCGGTTATAATCCCCGTCCGAGCATCCAGATTTGATGTTTCCGTGGTTTTCCAAAATCACTCCAGGCGAATGGCAGAATGGTTCCCTTATAAAGGCCATAGCCGAATTACTTTCCGTTTCTTCTCCCCAGTCCTATCCGTTCCCTAATGACCTCGACGTCGACGAGGCGTAAAGCTATAAGCAAAAACATTAAAAAAATGAATTCCACGAAACATCAAGCTAACAAATAACTGAAAACTGTAGTATGTTATCATGCTACAAAACCGTAATTAGAGTAGAATGTGATTGAACGGTTTACAAATTATGATAATGCATTTGGTGAGGTTGTCATAGCGACTTAATGACATCCGGCATTCGACATGGGATTGGCTGATGGTGGTGGAAGCATTCAGGACTGGTCAACGTGATGGTGCACGCACCCTGATTACCAGATAGTGTCCCAAAGCCCCGGGTTGAACTTCAAATGTTTACACAGTGCGTAAAGTGTGAGCGTATATGACCTACTTTCCTCTTTAGTATTCAACACACTACAGTGAACAGGAATCCTTCCAGACTAGGACGGGGGTATAGCACGATGCTGTTAAACGTTCAAATGATTAGTGCCCAGTAAGTAATTTAATTATAACCACCGTAATTTTAACAGGAATAAAATAACAACTCAGAGCACAGGAATTATACAGCTAGCGAGCAATGAGCTCTTGAAATGTCTCAAACACAGAGTTTATTCTAATAGTATATTCTGGGGTTTAAATGTTATATATATATATAAAGATGAATGTATATGTGTTTGTTTGTTTGTTCTTCATACGAATCCACAGTTTTCATCCGATCTCGATGAAACTTTGCACACTTATCCTTTGAAACAAGAAGAAAAATACTGTCTACATTTGGTTGAAAAATTATATGTATAAATAGCACATGTTGTCTCATAATTTCGAAATACTACTGGACAGCGATAGACAGACGCGTTGGATATGGACGTCTCTGTATTGTTTTTTCGCGTAACGGTCAGGCAGCTCAGAGGTTAAAGCGCTTGCTTACAAATGACGTGGTCTCCGGTTCAAATCTCCGTGGAGGCTAAGATTTTTAAAAATTGTTTATTCGGATTGAATGTTAAACTGTAGATATTACAAAGTTAGGGGTGCAATGCGAGGCAAATCGTAGGTAGTCTTGCAATGCTGTAGCTGAACACTTTTTTACGTTATAATGATCCCTCAGGGATTGTTCGCAGTCAGTGTGTGTGTGTGTGTGTGTGTGTGTGTGTGTGTGTGTGTGTGTTTGAACCGCAGTAATAATACTATAAATACGGAAGTAAGTCTCTTTTTGTTACGTTTTGACGACTAAATGGCTATATCGATACTGATGGAATTTGACAAGAAAATCTGTATGAAGGGCACATGACATTTTTTTCCAGTATGATTAACAGTTGTAGTCACGAAATTTTGAGACCTTATCGAATGGTGACAGAAATATGTTGGAAATTGATTCTCTTCAAGAGACAGGTTCGACGGTAGAATGATATAGTGATAGCTTTCCTATCATATTATGCCGAATCGGTGTTGTTTGGGACCAATCCTTCGTTACCAACAACTTTCTATATTCAATTCTGGCAAAAAATTTCTTAAGCCACGCGTACGAAGTCGCGGGTACGAGCTAGTTATATTATAAATAAGTAAATCAACTTATCGCACATGTCCTGGCCTGCGATATATTTACGAGAAAGCATGTTCGTGACAACCCTCCTACAGCACTACTCGTATCCTCACATTCTAGGGCACTAATTGACCTTTTTTGTGACCCTACGTTTGTCGACGTCGAAATCATTACAGGCGAGAGAGGATTGTGGGCAAGGAACGGGAAGCAATTCGTTCATGTCCTTTTGAAGGTGCCATCCCGCCATTCACGTGGAGTTATTTCGGGAAACAATGTAAAACCAAAATCTGATTGGTTGGACGGGGTTTGGAACCTGCGCCCTCTCCAATGCGAGGCCCTACCGCCCACTCACCACGCAAGGTTCAATGATTCTTCTTGTTTTGCTATCAATATTTTGATCTCGTGATGGTCAGTAATCTCCTGCATGAACACTGAGTGTCATCTTGTTGCTGACAGCCCACTGGTACTTGCCTTATCTCTTGCATTGTTCGTGATAACACTATCCGAGGTCACTGCATCTTCCTACCGTCTCACTTGGGCGCAATTTAGCTACACGTTCCGTGAACATGTTACTAAGCTTTATTACTGTCAAAATTTCAACTGAATATTCTAGTCGAATCCTACACATGTCGGATTTTACAGCTTCAGAAGTGCAGGAGTATCTTGGGCGTCTGTTTCCAGCTCTCTGCTTCATATAAATTTACCTACTGGTCTGGTGGCTCAGTGGTTATTGAGGTGTCTAACTGAAGTTCGAGGGGCATCCGGGGCGAATCCCTGTCTTGGCGGGTATCTTCATAGGCACTTAACCCAACCTTCACCTCTGGAACAGTACGCAGTGAAGTAGGCCAGAATACTTCCGTATTTCGGATTCCACAATAAACTCTAGGTCCCCTGTACCCAGCAGGACTATCGGGTTAGGTTAAAGCGGCTACGACAGGTGCGGAATGCGCAGCCACGAGACACCCGGTCACCAGGTCATTACGACCACGCGGAATTATAATTGTTATTATACAAATTTCCCATTGACACACCCAATTTTTAAGTGGTGATTAATGAATTTTAGGTACCTTTTCACTAATAAACCGCATTGGAAGTAATTATTGATCATAAAGCTGTGTTAGTGACAATTAACAAAACAATCTGACGTGAATCAGAACACGATAAAGTATCTATTTAACAAAGACAACTAAATGTCAAGGATTTTCATACTATAAGTATGCTCATTGACTAAGACGTCGAAGTGAAGATTGGTATGGTCGACGGTTCGAATCCTGGTCTCGGGATTTTTGAGGCCCTTCACCTCTGGCACAGCTTGCTGCCTAATGTAAAGTACAACTTTTCCGTGGTTCAGATTCCACATTAAACTGTACGTCCTCTTTACCTGGTAGGACTACCGGGTTAGGTCAGTCAACTAAATTGGGGCGGATTGCGAAGCCGATAATAAGCCCTGTCCCCATGTCACTACAATTTCATCACATTTTTATCATCACTTTATACATTTAAGTTCCAATAAGATGAGCAAATCGATAACACAACTGAATAAAAATTCATAAATAACAATGCAGACAAAATAAAAGTTTGTAAAAAGAGAAATTTTTTATTCTTGATTGATTTAATTACGCACTAACAGTAATATTAGAACTACATGAAAGCAGACACTTTTTAAAAAATTAGTCCACCAGTGTTTCCAGGATTTATGGGCTTAGGTGTTCAACAATGTTAACAGAAGTTTCTAAGAAATACGTTTTTATGAAATAACCGTTATTATAATAGTCTACAGAAATTGTGAACAAAATTTTTGAAAGGCACCTTCTATCAGAAGTATATGTTGTTGTGAGGAAGTTGCATAAAAATGAAGATAGGAGAAATAAAGGTTAACTGTGACGGAATTGAAAATAAATATCAGTCGTATGATCTTAGTCCCAATATTCAAGAGAAGTTAAATAATCTGCCGATTCTTTAAATATTTAAAAGTGATCGTGATGTTAGTTTAACGAGCTGTAAACTTCAGTTTCAACGAGTAGGTAATGTTAAAAAAAACAACAACAAAAGAAGACATTCTCGCATTAGAACCAGGTTAAATATCTTAATTCTCTGAATTACCTGTTTGCATTTACTGCTGGTATTTCATGTTCGAGCGAGCAGTTACGGATTTGAAGCAAAATAGGAGGAATAGCGCATTCTGGAGGACGGCGGTTCGAATCCCCGTCCGGGCATCCAGATTTGGGTTTTCCATGGTTTCCCAAATCACTCCAGGCAAATGCCGGGATGCTTCCTTAAAAAGGCCATGGCGAATTCCTTCCCATTCCTCCCCCCCCCATCCTTTCCCGTCTCTAAAGACCTCGCTGTTGAGAGACGTAAAGCAGTTAAAAAAAAAGGAGGAATAGTTTCTCTGCAAAGTACCCACTGCCACCAACAATTAAAAAAAAAAAAAAAATACGGGTCATAGATGTAAATTCACGCAAACTGTGTTTGAAAGTAGACTACTATTTTAATCCACTCCCCTCAGGAATCCCATCTAACTGAAAGACTGCCGGAATAATTCGTATCTTAAAAATATGAGGAGCAGCAATTAAATACTAATTTGCCTAATTCCTTGGTTATCCCGCGAGAATTTTGCTGTGACATGTTTAGTGAACCGTTAAAGCTTTTCCTATAATTAATTAAAGGTTAAAACGTGCTGTTGTGAAAAGCAGCTTCTTTTTTACACGACTTAATTAAAGCAATCACAATATTTTTTAAAACGACAACATGTGTTCACATAACTGTGTATAGCTAAATTGTGGCTTCATAATAATTTCAATTCACTGTTTATGACATAAGCTGCAACAGGATTGAAAATTTGTTTAGTAATAAAGCATCGAAAAGCATACATAGCAATCTATGGATCTGCCACGATTGCTGGGATTTCTGAGACAGCTCCTGAACTTTTATGTTAGATGCTACCCATTATAACACTACCACGTTTGAGGTCCCAGTATGATGTAGTACCAAACAGTACTTATAACGCTTATAAAGCTGTGTGTAAACAGTGACTTGGTTTGTTTTGATTTCTTTGTGCTGTCGCCTCAGTTTGAGCCACACCGAAGAAATAATCTCACAAACGATTACTGCAAGTCTATGGATGCAAGTATACTCCATTTTTTTCCTTGCGTATAATGTACCGCACTCTTCGAATAGTGACAGTTACAGCGATTGTATGATGTTTCATTTGTGAGTTGTGTCGTGATTGTTACTGTAACACGGCGACTGTTAAAAAACGTAAATCATTATCATTAGCGCAGAAAATGAAGATTTTTCTTAATTTTAATGAAAATACAGAATAAAAGGAAATGATTTAGTAAAATCTCAAGGTAATAACTTTTTTTTTTTTTTTTTTTTTTTAGAAAAGCCAACAAATAGAAAAAAAAAAAATTGTCTTTGTGTGGGTGGTAAGCGGCAACCAATTTAGTTGGGAAAGTTTCATGAGTACAATGGTTTCACCATACCCGCGCACTGAAGATTTCTATCAATAGTAGCCCTTCGCTAGCCACTGGATCAGACTGTAATACCTCAGTCGGTGGAGAGGAGAGAATGGTGGAAAGTGGTTGTGGTGGGGACATTGGGCAGGTTTTCCAAGGAGTAACTCGTCACCCATCAAAAATATTTTTCAGATTTCGATTCCGAACCCATCATCCTATTCAGGAACTAGGATTATTTTCATAGCACCTCAGGTCACTCGGCCAACATCACCACCGAATGCATGGGTCTAAGTCCGCACACATTATCCCATATGTAGTTTGAATTACGCAGTGGCACAGGTGAAACGTTCTGCAGCAAAGCGAATTTGAATAAATTTTCGAGATAGTAAAATTACCATGAATGTTAATAATTATAACAGAACATATTCGAGTTAGTTGCAAGGCCACGCACTACCTAGGAGAAATTCCAATGACTTCAAAGCATGCTACATTCCACATTACTTTACGGCTGTCTAGTACTAAACATTAGGAGCTTTAAGTCTTTAGAGCGCAACATCTACGAAACAGACAACCCACTGGGTATGACGTCACAAACATAACGGAATTCTCTAAGCCCGTTTCATCCTATCCCTAGTGATTGAAGATGAAGTCATCTTTCCCTAAAAAAATGTCTTCTACGAAAGCTACACGTCACGCGCATAAGTGTGATATCTTCACAATGTGCCAAGAACATATTCAGTTTAGTCCCTCATTCTTTCTACTGTAGCAGTCAGAACTAACCAGAAATGGTAATGTGAATATGTTTTTCTTTAGTAAAATAGTGAGTGAAACGAGAAATATAGAGCACTTTATGTTCAGTCTGCCAGTAAAGGCCCCTGCCAGGCAGACCTCACACACAACGCGCCTGCACGCCGGGATACATATACGACTCCAAACAGGCGCAGAGACATCAAAACAAACCAGGAAAACAAATAGAATCATCTAGAAGCTAAGTGGGACTATTTCTTACAGAGGTCGCCGTACTACCACACAACGGAATTCCTGCGCCAGGCCGCCTATATAAGCGTAGCCGGCCGCTCCACCGCCAGTTCCGGCCTGACCGCGGAACCAGCTTCAACTACAGAAGACCACCGGAAGTTCGCGAGAAGTAGAAGCCGTCTCTCTCTACCCCGGATCAGGACCAGGCTAAATTTCTCGACGGTCATCCGCTAACTGTACCACATTTGTTATTGTTTACCAGTGTTTTGTGTACATAGTAATAAACCTCAAGGAACCATTAAGTGTAGTTCACTTCACTTTATTTAGGTGGCAGTGAAACAAAAATTCTTGTTTGTAAATTAACATTTTGTTTGAGTACACAAGAGCAGCCTCTATTAGTTACTTAGCTGCTAAACATTTTATTTAGGTGCATTACGGAAATTACTACTGAATACTTTCGCTACCCGGCCAATCACGACCACACTTTGACAATAAATTTGGCCGCCGCTGAAAAGTTCTGTCACTCTTATTTTGCACAATCTGACATCAATGTCATCCTAAGCAAAAGTAACGCAATACTGGCTTGCCAGTATTGCATTACTGTTTCCAGGGATGACATTGATGTCAGATTGTGCAAAATAAGAGTGATAGAACTTTTCAGCGGCGGCCAAATTTACTGTCAAAGTGTGTACCTTCCTACGGCGCCAAAAGAGTGACGTTCGCTCTATAAGGAAACACGGTGTACAATATTTCCCCGACAGTTTTCTGAAATTTACTTCCATCGATCTTGAGAAGGTCTTAAATTGCTTACGGTAGCGTATTTCATACGAAATAATATTCATCAGCATCAAGTCAAGCAAGAAAATAGTGGTATGAGTTCTCGACATTTTCCCACTCTCATCCATGTGTGGAGTGTGGACAATCTTCGTGGATCTGCATGGCTTTCTCTCTCTAGGCTTTCTTGCTCAATTGGTAGAGCCAACAACTTTCCGAGATTCATAGACTTCGACACTGTTTGACCGATCATTTTTCATGGAGAAGGTTTCTGACAAAAAAATTAAATAACCACCCCCTCCCACTTTACACCCCTTATATTTTAAAACAAACCATTTTTTTAATCCAATTTCAGTAGAACATTGCACACGTATACTTTTAAAAAAGAAAAAATACTGTCCACATCAGTTTTGCAAAAACGAAAATACTCTCCTCCTTTCACACCCCGTAATTTTTGCCAATGTTCTTTATACATACCCACAGCTTTAAATCCCGTCAAAATTTATTTTGTTGTGTTTAAGGTATGCCAGAATAATCATAAAATAAACGTGTCATAGTGTCCCAACATGTATGTAAGATTTCAACTTGCTTTCAAGTTGCAAAAACCCATTGAAAATCTGTATTTTCTGCGTGATGCCAGAACAAACAGAAGTATTACATATACAGGTTTATGCATGTGGTATGTATTAATGCGCGGATGGTACATGTTTTGCTTATCGAGCAGCAACTTTAACAGATGTTGTGATTAGGTAGAAATGAAGCCTGCACCAAACTGTAAACTAATGCAGCATACAATTAACCCCGTTCTAGGTACTGTTCGGGTTTATCAACGTTTAGTTTAATTCTGGGAATGGCTGATGGCAAATTAATTAAACTTGGTACACATGATTCACATCAGAAATATAAAAACCGTGTACTGCAAAATCAATCCTGATTAGAGCGAGCAACGCCGGGTACTCTGATAGCATATGTATATCAAATTTGATGTAAAAATAAAATCAAAGGAAGGAAAGCGTTGTATAATCCAGCACGTGCATTCGAATTCATTGTTGAACAGATTCAACAATTTAAAACTACTATAAGACAGTTATATTTCTTACGTCGACCAACAAGTGTCTGTTCTGATTGTTCTATGGGGACTGCTGATAAGAGAAGAGGGCAACAGGATTTGTACATAAAATAGTCCGGCTAAACCAACACAACTCCAACTGTTCGTATTTCCACGGAATACTTCAGGCTTCTCGACTTAATAAAGTGATAATACCTTTGTGGTTGGCTATAATCCACAGTTTTTGCATAAATGTTTATGAATTAAACTTGGTCTATTAACAACTGTTTTTTATTAGCGTTTCTTTCACCAGACGCGTTTCGTTCTTTTGGAGGGAGCCTCATCAGTGGTGGATATAAATATATACATATTGTTGTAATTGTATGTGTATACATGATTAAATATTATATATGTATTCATCCTACAATGTTGTAATGACTACACATTTGCTGAGCATTTATTGGATCACAATCATCCACCCACATCCATTCAGACAAATGTGAGAGTTCTAAAAATTAATAACTACAGAAAACAATTATTAACATTTCCAGAAAGTTACCAAATTCACGAAGCCATTGAGCACGGAAAAACAGTGCTCAATGAATTTACTAACATAACAAACAAAACACTACATAAAAAATAGAAAGAACAACGACACATGAAAACCAACAAAAATCACACACAAATAACAAATAGTGGTTAATATAATCACATAAATAAAGAAATGTTTTAATAGATAGCGAACATAGATTCTACAGCAATACTTAATGGAAGTAGGATGGTAGAGCTGTAAATACAAAATAAACACATCACAGTAAACACTGCAAAACACTTCGGTGTAATCACAAGTGCTTGTTCAACAAATAGCAGAAAGTGAATTGTTAGCAATATTACAGTGAGAAATGTTAAATTTTAGAATGGAATACCAGTCCAGAAAAATGCAGAAAGTGCCGTTCCGGATTGATATGTTATAGCCACCACAATTTTCGTAAATAGAGTGTACATAAAGTATGCAAACTGTACAGCTAATTTGGTTAATATCTAGATTGGGATACCGCTGCAACCACTTAACCGCCTCGCGATGTGAACACTTCCCGATGGAGAGAGTATGACGTCACTACGTTGCTGAATGTGACGTATACGTTCTGCGCGCAGCTTTAAATGTCACTAACGGGGCCTTTCACGGAAAGTAGTCCATCACTAATACGTCTCATATCGTGAAATCGTTAATTTTTCACCAGTAGTACAGGAATAAATTCGTTAGTGATGAGGTTTTGATGCAGGTTGTACCACACTGAAACGTAACTATCGAACACCTTATAGCGGATATCTAATTTCTGTGTCGTATCTATCGCTGCTACTGTCGTTTACGTCATAATGCAGCCTAGACTCATAGTGAAACGTAGCCGTCGCACATAATATTGCTGATACAAAATTTCCAAATCGTATCTATCTCTGTTAGTACTGTCAAGGACGCGTTACAACCTAGACGCAAATGGTTATTGACGAAATATTTTTTATAAATATTTTATTTCGTATGAATGATTTTAATAGCAATTTCAGCCACGCCAGGAAATATATAACAACGGAATGAAATGCAAATCAATGGAATTGCGACTAATAACGTTAACGTTACAGGAACCAACGTTATGGAACTTTACTAATGAATGATATCAATTATCAGTTTGGAATATTGTAGATATGATAGTAATATTATTAATTGTGCACTTTTCTTTAACTTTTTTTAATTTTTATAACTTTTGGCTATGTTCTATGGCCTAACGTGTATTCTCAAATCAATCGAAGGCCCAACACGTCACACACGGAAACATAGAGACGTCATATACTCTCTCCATCTGGAAGTGTTTACATCGCGAGGTGGTAAGTGATTGCAGCGGTATCCCAATCTAGATATTACCCGCTAATTTAATATTATGAAGTGAAATTTATACAAAGTTATACTTGTACATATAATATGAAAACAATTATAGAATAATAGTAGTAGAAGGAACCAACATAACAGTGTACAGACATTACTACATATTGGGATGAATACAAATATATAATATTTAATCATGTATACAGATATAATTACAACAATATTTATATTTTTGTAGCCACTACTGATGATGCCCAACTCCAAAAGGGTGAAACGAGTCTGGTGAAAGAAATATTAATAAAAACAGTTGTTAATAGACAGAGTTTAATTCATAAACATTAATAAAGTGAAATGAGCTTCTCGATAATGCAAAAACTGAACACCAGATTCGCGTGTTACATTCGCGGAATTAGTTTCTGATCTTCGCTAACTACCGAGGCTTTTTTCTTTGTAAAATTCGGGGTGATGTGGCTCGGTATAATTGATTGTAGCAACACTTTTAAGAAATCTTTCATGACAATTTTAGTTCAGTGGAACAATGACTCATGGTCTCTTCTTACTTAACAATTCTGAACAAGAATATCAATTCAGAACTGAAGTCGCTATCGCTATCATGCCTACAATTAGTAATTACATCTCGAGACTTCAGGCTTGCATTAATTACCTGTCACTAACAATATGATAGTGTACATTTTTTAGCCAAGCTTTGATAAATTGTGTCTATGATCATGACGATAGTAATGCAATGAAAATGTGTAAAGGATACGTAATAGCAAAGAAATGGAGAAAGCAAACCGTTGCTTCTTAAAGATGGAGGCAAGATTGCTGCAACTACACAAGAAAAACAAAACAAACACAATTAATCTATACTTCGGGTCATATGGGAAAAGAAAGAAGCAATTGGTCATATGAAAGGAATACGTGCGATAGATAAAAATACTGACATTCTTAAACAGCAATTAAAGGTTGGACTTTTACTTTTTTACTTATTGCTTTACGCCTCGTCGACGGCTTAGGTCATTAGAGGCGGGATAGGACTGGGGACAAGGAACGGGAAGGAATTCGAAAATGACCTTTTGAAGGAAGGCTCCCGGCATTCTCCTGGAGTGATTTGGGGAAACCATGGAAAACCCAAATCTGGATGCCCGAACGGGGATTCAAACCTGCGCCCTCTCGAATGCGAGGCCCAACACGCTCGGCGAAAGATTGGAGAATATTTTGTGATGAATGCGGTAGAAATGGCGCATAAGAATATTTGGAGGATTTTCGCTTCTGCAGGAGAGATTAAATGAGAGGCGAAATGCATGTTGGAGAACTTTATCCGAAATAATGCTTCATAATATAAATTTTAATTTACAATTAGCAAAATATTATTGTAATAGCCGTAATGGCAATGAGAAAATCGTATTGTAAATGAGATATTTTACAAGGATTTGGGGGAAACACATCATACATGTTGTAACTTAAATTGCGTTTCGTTTTAGTGTTTCTCAGAATAATTTTTTATCTTCCCTGCACTCAACATTCTTACACGTTTTGGTTACTTTTTTCATCAATCAAACTCAGATCAGTGTTTGCCCTTGTTTTTTGCTATTCTTTTACGTGTCAGATACTCATTGCATTACTTTTATTTATGTCCTTCTCAATCGCCCTTTCGTTAATCTTCACTTTGCACAGCTATTTTCCCCTGTTATTGACCTCGTGTGTTATTACCATGATCGGTTATTTCGCTTCATTCAGGTTTGTGCACACATTCCCCGATAACAAATATTTGGCGTTAGCACACCATCGCACGTCACTGAAACGCAACGGAATTACTCCTCAGGGTTTCACCTAACGATACAAAAACGTTGCACCTCAATAATAAAACATTTTCGCACAATGACCACTGGCAAATATACTAGATTAAGGGAGAGTAATTACTACTGTGAATTATAAAATGCAGGTATGTTTGGAGAGGCGTTACGATGGTACTATTATTTTACCAGACACACAAATCATCATACAATGTTACCGTTAATATTTCAGACAGTTCAGCTGAAGGAAACTTTTGATTTGGTTCGGCAGTTGACAGTACGCGCGCTTGCCATACAACTTGTCTTGTATTCGTGCAAACTACTACGAGGATCGCAAACTAAAAATAGGTTATATCCTCAAGGATAACCGCAACCAATACGAGAACAGATTGATTATCTTTAGTCAAGGTCACTGATTCATATCATGAGCTTAATTTACGATCATTAACAACCACAAAGATCTAACTCAAGTAAAAGAACAAGATGTTTAAAAAATTCTGATTTGAATGTGTAGTTTTAACATCTGGAAGACTGAGACATTAGTTGCGTACGTCTCGTACTCGTTTAGTCACCGAAAACAAATAAACATCAAGTTCTAAAATCGACAATAAATCGTTGAAAATTAGCTTTCTTTCTTATTAAGGCCATTTACAAATCTTCGCTGGTATAACCTTAAAAGACATAACAGAAATTGTCGTTTGTTCGTTCCTGCTAGTTCCTTTTGTATTTCATGCAAGCAAAGGTGAATTACTTACAACTAATATAGAATGCATATGGACTGTAATATTGTTTACTAACCAGATGGAGACTCTTATCCGAGCACAGGTAGTGCGGTATGCGAACGGTTCAGGGAAGACGTGGGTTCGATCTGCGATTCAATAAATCAATTCACGAAGGCCACTTCCGCTTTTCTTGCCTACACATCTCTCCTAGCAACAATGACCTCACCATCGACGAGCCGTAAAGCCGTAACAAAAGAAGTAATGTCAGATACACGAGTATCTAATTATTACATCTCGCATGCATTATCATATACGCGTATATTATATCTGTAAAGGTTTTTATTATTTTTTTTAAGAAAGCATTTTTTTAAATTACCCTTAAAGGGCAAAAATGTCAGTATTTCAAAATGCTGTTTTTTGTGTCATGAACCATTTACCCAACTGAAATCGTTAAATGAAGTTTCATTTTAAACATTAAGATCTCCGCTTTAGTGACATCGTATATAAAGACAGGATTCTTTTCGAATTCGTCCCTTATAGGACAAATCAATATTTTTGAAACACGTTTTAGTGTTACCAGCCATTTATCTCCATTGATATCAAACCTATACATAAAATCGGGTATCATTTTAAAGATTACGGTCTTCGCTATGGTCACATTATACTTTAAGAAAGAAATTTTTCGGAGTTCGACACTAAAACGGCAAACATAAAGTATTTTTTTGTTACGAGCTATTTATCTCCCTTGATATCTAACCCAAATCGTGAAATGAGGTTTTATTTTAGAGAGTTAGGTCTCCACTTTCATCAAATCATATTTTAAGAAAGATTTTTTTTTTTTAATTCGACCCTTAAAGGGCAAACTTATCAACATTTCTATAACGTATTTTTTTTTTATCATGAACCATTTATTTCCCTTGATATCTAATCGAAATAGATAAATCAGCTATCATAGTAAATATGAAGGTCTCTACTTTGGTCACATAATATCTTAAGAAACGAATTATTCGGAAATCGACCCTCCAAAGACAAAAGTATCGTTATTTCTAAATGTGTTTTTTTGTTAGGACCCATTTGTTTTTATTTACTCCTAATCTAAATCGATGAATGAGGTATCATTTAACAGATTAAGGTCTCCACTCAGGAAACATTATAAATTAAGAATGAAATTTTAGCGTGGTGGTGTAACGGATAGCGTTCTGGCCTCGCATTCGGGAGGACGGCGGTTCGAATCCCCGTCCGGGCATCCAGATTTGGGTTTTCCATGGTTTCCCCAAATCACTCCAGGTGAATGCCGGGATGCTTCCTTCAAAAGGCCATGGCCGAATTCCTTCCCATTCCTTGCCCCCATCCTTTCCCGTCTCTAAAGACCACGTTGTTAAAAAGGGACGTTAAACTGTTAAAAAAAAAAAAAAAAAAAAAAAAAAAATTAGGAATTTGACCCTTAAAGGGCAAAAGTAATGACTGTGAATGTCCCGCGAATGACACAGTTCAGTGCCTGGCCGCTAGATAGCAGTAGCACATTATCACAGAGATATTAATAAACTCCTTCACCGGCGTCGACTTTTGTTACGTACCTATTACACTAAACAAATGAGGCGGTTCTTGTTTTGTCGTATTAGAAACCGCCAGCATTCCTATTCATTGTAGTCCCGAAATATTCGCATGGGTCATCTAGTTAGATAATTACAACAACTATAGCGTGATGTCGAGGGAGTTAATCCATGCAATTGTGGCGCCAGTAGCAGCGTGGAGAGTAAACATCTGCTGGGACAATTACTCACGACATGCTGTCAACAGAGGTATAACACAGCGTGACGTGTTCTGAAGCTGTTTAGCACTTTCTTGGCAGGTCATTACCCGGTAGATGCTGCGGAGCACTGCCACTGTCACTTCCATTCCATACCAGTGTAAGAAGTAACCCGGGAGGAGGGTTTTAGTGGCGAGAACAAGCAGATGGTATTACTGTCTTGAGCCGCGCTGCGATAAGTGAGACAGTGTCACGGGTATGTGAGCTAAGTATTACAGTCTTCGTCAATTTGTGTTGTGGGTATAATACAGAAATCGGTGTCAGCGTATCGTGCTTGTAAATACATTTCTTTAAAGAAAAATTCCCGGTTCAGTGAATCCAATGTATCAGGTTGGCAGGGCCGGATCAAGGAATTTCGGGCCCGGGGTAAAATGGGCGACCTTTATTTCTTTTTTTTTTTTAGCTCTACAAAATGGCCAGGTGACAATGGACGTGTTCTTGGCTTCGTGGCCTGAGGGCCCCTAAGTCAGTGATCGGGCCCCCAATCAGCCGGCGGGGCCCGGGTACTTTTGACCCGCTTACTCCCCCCCCCCCCCTAACGCCGGCCCTGCAGGTTGGTATGTGTTGAACTACTAATCTGAAATACACTTCCCACACCCGCATCAGAATAGCTTCCATTATTTCAGATATGTCGTAGATAATTTTTACGTTGTAGAAGTTATCAGTCTTTCGACTGGTTTAATGCAATCCTCCATCTCTTCCTATCTTGTGCTAAATTCTTCATGTTTACATATCCCTTACAACCCACGTCCTCAATTATCTGCTTCACATATTCTAATCTATGTCTTCCTCTACAGTTCTTACCTTCGACTGTTCCCTCCACCAGCAAATTAACCAATCCAGCATGTCTCAAATGCCGGCCCTGGCAGTGTAGGGGCTAGAACGCTGGCCTCACATTTTAAGGGCCGCCGGTTCGAGTCCGGCAGCGGGCATGGGTGGTTTTAATTAAGTGTTGTGTTCGTCTTGTGCTGTCCTCACTGTATCATGATTAATGCCTGATACAACAGTTGGTACAAAAACAAATTCGAGCTGGCTAAATGGTCGCAAAGACCGAAAGCCATGCTAAAAAAAAAAAAAAAAGCATGTCTCAAAACATGATCAACCAGCCTGTCTCTTCTTTCTGTAAGCTTCTTCCACAAACTTTTTTCCTCACCCATCATTTCCAAACCTCGTTCATTTCTTACTTTGTCTGTCCACTTAATTTTCGGCATTCTTCTGTAGCACCACATTTCAAATGCTTCAATTTTCTTTCTTTCTGATATTCCTAAAGTCCATGATTCGCTACCATAAAGTGCTGTGCTTCACACATAGAGTTTTAAAAAGTTCATTCTAATTCCTAGATCAATATTTGAAACTAAAAGATTTATCTTTTCCGTGGAGGCTCTATTTGCTAGTGTTATTCTCATTTTAACATCATTCCTGCTACTGCTATCGGTTGTAATTTTGCTTCCCAAGTAACAGAATTCAGTTTCTTTTCCTATTGCATCCGATCCTATTTTTATATTTAATCTACTAGTATTGGTGTCATATCTGCTACATTTAATCACGTTTGTCTTGCTTTGATTTATATTCAGTCCAAAATCTTCCTTCAGTATTTTATTCATGCCATTCAGTAACTTCTCAATATCCTCAGCCTGTTCTGCTAACAAGACAATGTAGCATACTGATTTTTTCTCCTTGAACACTTATGCCACATGAAATTTTTTCTTTGACTTTCTTCATTGCTTCTTCTACATACAAGTTGAATATTAACGGGAATAAACTACAACCTTTGCTAAAACGCTTTTTAACTGATGAATGTCTTTCGTGATTCTCTACTTTTATTGTAGAAACTTGATTCTTATATAGTTTATAGAGTATTCTTCTATCTCGATGTATTAGACTGGACGTCTATAAAATTTTAAAGATTTTGTCCCACCTAACATTATCAAAAGCTTCTTCTAAATCAACAAACGCAATAAAAGTATCTTTGTTTTTCTTGATCCACCCTTCAAGTATTAATCTTAAAGCCAGAATTGCTTCCCTTGTTCCGCAATTTTTCTTAAACCCCAAACTGATCTTCACTCACTATCTCTCCTACTACCATTTCTTCTGTATATTATTCTGGTCAGTAATTTTGAAGCATGTGATGTCAGACTAATGGTGCGATAATTCTCACATTTGTTGGCTTGTGCCTTCTTCGGAAGTGTGAAGATTTTATTTTTATTAAAACTAGTTGGAATTTCTCCTGTTTCATAACTTTTCGATATCAGCGTGAATAATCTTTTGATTCCTTCTTCTGATAGGGATTTAGTTCTGCAGGGATCTCATCAGTTCCAACTGCCTAATTTGCTTTCAAGTCATTCAGAGCTCTATTAAATTCTTCCCTCAAAACAGGATCTCCTAAGTCATCAATGTCGATATCGCCTTCTTTTTCCATTACGCTATTGTTCAATTGGTCCCTATAATACAGATTCTGAATGTATTCCTTCCATGGGTTAGCTCTATCGTCTGAGCATTAAAGACGTTTCTCATCGGCAGCTTTAATGTTCATACCTCTTTTCCTCATTTCTCCAACATTCTGTTTGATCTTCCTGTATGCAACATGTACTTTACTTAACATCTGGTTGTTGTGGGCCATTTCCTCAGTAAACACACACGGTAATTATCGTAAGAAAGTACAACACACAGAATAAATGTTAAATTCAGTGCTCAGTGCAAGTGACTTGATACTCGCAAAAATGAAGATGCAAAATGATATTACCGGCATAATCTGTGCCAAATACTGTAATTGATGGAAAATTAACGAATCGCTGAAGATGCTTCAGACATGAAGTGAAACGCGTTCGGTGAAATAAACAAATATTCAATTGCATAGGCGTAATTATTCATATAAATATGTACTTTACTTATGACCATTTCCTTTTCTACTTCTTCACACTTTTCTTCTAGCTATTTTTTTTTTTTGTTTGCATTTATGATTTATTTGATTTCTAAATAGCCTGTACTGCTCTCTTTCTGCTTCATCCTGAGCATTTTTGCGCCTTCTCCTCTGATCCATCAGCTCCAAAATGTCTTCTGTCGTCCAAGGGATTCGGGCGAATTGTTCCCTAAAGCCTAATGTTTCTTTACCATCTTTCATTATTTCTGTCTTTATTACATTCCTTTCGTCCACGGTTGAGCTCCTTTCAGAGTTTCTTCTTAGACCCGATTCCACCATTTCTGCAAATCTTTCTCTGGAGATACTTTCAGTTTATTCACTTCCAGTCTGTTCTGTTTATACTGCTTCTTTATTCGCTTGAATTTCAGCCTGCATTATTACCAAATAATGTGTCTGCTCCTGTGTACGCCTTACAGTCTAGAACTTGATTCTTGAATCTCTGTTTGACCATGATATAATGTAGCTGATATCTGCCTGTATCCCAAGGATGTTTCCAGGTGTATATCCTTCTTGCATGGTTCTTAAACAGTGTGTTTGCCACAACTAACTTATACCTTTCACAAAATTCTAACAACCTGCTTCCTCGCTCATTTCTTTCTTCTAGACCAAAACTTATTACAGTATTCCCTTGTTTTTCTTCCACCACTATCGCATTGCAATCACCCATGATTATTATATTTTTCTCCCCCTTCACATATTGGATTAATTCTTCAATTTCGGCGTATATTTTCTCTATTTCTTCCTGTGACGTTGGCATTTACACTTGTACTAACATGTTTGGGGTAGGCTTAGTTTCTAACCTCATCACAATAATCCTGTCGCTAAACTGTTTATAATAACTCATCCGTTTCCCCACTCTATTATTCATTACAAATGCTGGGCCAGTGACTCCATTGACAGCTTGTGTGCTAATTATCATGTGTTCCCCAGACCAGAAATCCTGTGCGTCCTTCAATTTAATCTCACTAATCCCATCAACATCGAACTTAATTCATCACGTCTCCCTTTTCAAGTTTTCTAACCTATATGCCCTATCCAGACTTCTGACATTCCACGATCCGACTCTTAGAATGTTTCTATCCTTTCTGATGATTCCTCCCTAAGCATTCCCCACAAGGAGATCCGATTGGGGGACTATTTTACCTCCAAAATATTTTACCCAGGATGAAGCTATCATACTATATGTAATTTGAGAGGATTACATGTCCTCGGGATACCATTTGGGTCTTTAATGCAGCTTTTTCCCGTTGCATTCTCCATCCCCATGCCGTTGATCATTTCTGATTCATCCGCCTTTAGGGGCCCTTTGCAACGCCAAGGGCAAGAGGGTGCCCTGGACCGCTCCCCGCTCATCCACCCTCCTTTCGGAGGCTGTTGGCAAACAGTGGGTGATTCCTTATACCGGGAATCTTTCAGCCGGCAGAGCCTCGTCCATACAAACAGGGTGCACCACGTGAAGTAGAGGTTGAAATTTGTTTGGAAAACGCTAGTTTAGTCTCTCCCAAACCCTTACAGAAGTTCCTATACTGTAACAATTTAAATGAATGTTGTAATTACTTTGGAAATTTTATTCTATTTATATCACATGCTGAAATTGTCTGCCCTTATTTGTTTTTTTTATGTTGTAGACTATCGTGCGAATTATAACAGATTATTACTACTAGTGGGCACCAACGATAAGGATATTCGATACCAATTAGGTAGACGTCCCGAGTTGTTATAACAGTGATAATTATAATAGATCTTACCTTAGCGATATCACAAACGCGTCCACAATTGCTATCTGAAATAACTTGGGTTTTAATCTAACGACTGTAAATGAATTAGATAACACAATGGATAATTTAAACAAATACGCTAATTACAAAAACCTAACCATACATTTATCCACAATCACTGACTAAAGTTACCGGAAGGAAATACTACGCATACAGTAAGCCTGGCTACAACACTACCAACCTGATCTTACTAAATTACTGAATGTCTCCTTCATACGACTATAACTGAAACATAGCTTCACTGAATTAATACACGACTGACTGAATGGTTAAATAACGATCCCAACATTACCAAATAGATTCTCACGAGGCACTACAACATTATTACAAAGAACGGCAAACATCTTTCATGTTAATCAGATTGAATGAATCATCTAACCACTTTATCTAACCAAAACATAACTAACATGAGAAAATGCAACAGGCAAAGCAAAACTTTGCCTATTGCTAAATGCACAGACATGACACTTAATTATAGTTCACATTTTTTATATTCATTACCTACCAGAAAAAAGATTCATCCGAATTTTTTTTTTTTTTTTTTTTTTTTTTTTTTTTTTTTTTTTTTTTTTTTTTTTTTTTTTTTTGGGTGGGGGGGATATTTGTTTTGACGATTTTCCGTTTCCTTAAAGAAGCAGCAGAAGTACAGAATCGTGAATATGAAGTCTGATTTTTTTTTGAGTAAGACTTTCTGAATGGTTAATTAGAGGATATTGCAACATTCATGAGGTAAATCACTTTATTTGGTTGTTTGAGTACAATTAGAGCCTCTGACCCCGTTCTGTAATTTTAACATGTGTCCATATATAGCTAACTGTATTGATGGTATAAGGCGATTATACAACTGATGAAGACCTACATAAGAGAATAAAAGTTTGAGCACCGCAGAAATGGCCCTCAATGAATATTACTGGGTACTGAAATTAGCGAGTCGCAGCTATTTTAATTGCTTCAGTTTTGATGGTTTACAAAGGATTGCCCGGCTTAAGTACAATTCTAAAATTTAGTTCCTTCAAACCGAACCAATGTTGTTTTCTACATCGATGCATACCAGTATTTGTTCTTTGCCTCCAACATAGAACTATTTTTATATCTCAGTTTGGTTGGGAATGGAGGGAAGCATTTACAATATACTATGTCAGGTGGGACAAGATGTTCAAAATTTTAAAGAAGACAGGTCTAAAGTATCTAGATAGAAGAATACTCTATAAACTATATAAGAATCAAGTGGCTATAATAAAAGTAGAGGATCACGAAAGACATTCATCAGTTAAAAAGGGTGTGAGACATGGTTGTAGTCTATCCCCTTTAATATTCAACTTGTATGTAGAAGACGCAATGAAGAAAATCAAAGAAAAATTTCCATGTGGCATAAGTTTTCAGGGAGAAAAAATGGGTATGCTACGATTTGCTGATGACATCATCTTGTTGGCAGAGAGGGCTGAGATTGAGAAGTTACTGAATGGCATGAACAAAATACTGAAGGAAGATTTTGGACTGAATATACATCAAAGCAAGATAAACGTGATGAAATGTAGCAGAAATGATACCAATACTAGTAGATTAAATATAAAAAATAGGATCGAATGCAATAGGAGAAGTAAGTGAGTGCTGTTACTTGGGAAGCAAAATTACAACCGACTGCCGAAGCAGGAATGATGTTAAAAGCACAATAGCACTAGCAAAAAGAGCCTTCATGAAAAAGACAAACCTTATAGTTTCAAATATTGATCTAGGAATTAGAAAGAACTTTTTAAAACTCTTTGTGTGGAGCACAGCACTTTACGGTAGCGAAACATGGACTTTAGGAATACCGGAAAGAAAGAAAATTGAAGCATTTGAAATGTGGTGCTAAAGAAGAATGATGAAAATTGAGTGGACAGACAAAGTAAGAAATGAACGAATTTTGGAAATGTTGGGTGAGAAAAGAAGCTTATGGAAGAAGCTTACGGAAAGAAGAGACAGGCTGGTAGGTCATATTTTGAGACATGCAGGATTAGTTATTTTGCTTGTGGAGGGAACAGTCGAGGGTAAGAACTGTAGAGGAAGACAGAGATTAGAATATTTGAAGCAGATAATTGAGGACGTGGGTTGTAAGGGGTATGTAGAAATGAAGAGGTTACCACAGGATAGGATGGGATGGTGGATTGCATCAAACCAGTCGAAAGACAGACGACATAAAAAAAAAAACAAAAAAAAACGGTAGTTGACGACTTTGTAAGAGAACAGTGATAGATTATTACAACTCGAATATTATCGTTCTCATTTAAAGTAACCCTCAATCAGCATGCAAATTGTATCTGAATCCAGTCGATGTTAATCAAGTGAAACGAAACAAAAAGAAAATGCATGACAATCAAAATTTGCCTTTCGTACCCAGAAAAACTAAGGATATAAGAAAAAAATGTAGGTTAACAAAAAATATTTTATCCACTTTGTCGTGTGCTGCGTGGTCATGATCATGCAAACTTAGGAGTATATGACGAAGAATCTTTGGTCTCAGTGTAATTATTTTCATAATAATAGTAATTGCGTGTTGTCTTAAAAACATATTGACTGTTTCTGTTTGCTGTGACAGAGTTCTAAATTAACCAGATCATCCCACAGCGTAGAATCGAGCGACAGATGCCCTCTGGCTTATGTTCATTGTTCCGGCTTGAATGTAGATGCTTCCAGACAAAGAATTGTAGATGAATCTGTAGGCCGGATAAATCTATCGGAATTCTTATTTAAGTACTAAAATAGTCTATTAGAAGATAACTGATGCGACGAAAGAGGGAAAAAAACAAATTTTCAAACCCAGAAAAAGTGGTATTTGCGATGGAATAGTTTTCCTGAAATGCAGAATTCGCGGAATTTGGTGTTAATGTAATGAATGATCATTTAGATCGCCAATCTGAAGCTTGAATTGTTAAATCAAAATCTACAACAGTTTTTCACTTTTTTATATTTCAAATGTCTATCCGTAACGACAAGCCCTAATATTCAATAACTGGAATAGCTCGAGAAGCAAGGTGAAAATAGTTGTTTTAATAATCTACTGACCCAAGTTACTGTACTAGGGCACCTTATGGAACACTATCCTTTTTTTTACATAAAATATTATCAAATCACTTCATGAAAAATAGCTCATTTCCTCTCCTAAAGCTGATTAGGATTATTCCATTTTATGATAGTGAAATTTTAATATTCAGAGTAGAATGAAAATTTACGTGTCAATCAATCCCTTGCGACACGGATCCCAAACTCCACAACAGTAATCCAAATGCGAACGTACTAGTGCTTTGTATGCTATTTCCTTTGTATGAGCATTACAACTTCTCAAAATACGTCCTATGAATCGTAATTTAGAATTAGCTTTGTCTACGACGGAAGTTATGTGTAAGTCCTATTTCATGTTCTTTGTACTATTACGCCCAGATACCTTAGGTAATCAACCGTGTCAACAACTGAATTGTTAACTTTGTACTCGTGAACAAACGGAGTCTTTTTGTTATTTATTTGCGTTGCTTTGCACTTTTTGTAGTTAAGTGTAAGCTGCCATATATGGCACCATTCCGAAATAACATACAGATCGCACTGAATTTCTAAGCAATCGTCAGTTCACCTTATTTACCTATAGATAAGTGCATCATCAGTAAACAATCGCAACCTGTAATTAACGTTGCCACCGAGATCGCTTATAAAAATGAGGAAAAGAAGTGGTCGAATTATACTTCTAACGCCTGAAGTAACATGTAGCTTAGATTTTTTTTAACTGCTTAACGTCTCCTATAACAACTAGGTCTTTAGAGACGGGAAAGGATGGGGGGCAAGGAATGGGAAGGAATTCGGCCATGGCCTTTTGAAGGAAGCATCCCGGCATTCGCCTGGAGTGATTTGGGGAAACCATGGAAAACCCAAATCTGGATGCCCGGACGGGGATTCGAACCGCCGTCCTCCCGAATGCGAGGCCAGAACGCTAGCCGTTACACCACCACCCTCGGTATGTAGCTTAGAAGAGACTTCCTCGTTAATAACGACATACTGTTACCGACCAGTTAGAAAATCGCGTTAACTGAAATTTTTCTCATACTTGTTACATTTATTGAAATTAATACATGTGAATCATCCAGTATAGTGACTAGGCAGAACTGGTGGGGTATCTAGCAATAACACTGTCATGTGGGCTCAGGGGCCTACTTGAAGGGAACCTCGTTACATCACCTGCCGGTTGTAGACTTAATTGAAACATTTCAAAGTGACAATCTCCTGCAAATAAATTTTCACTAACTGTCGGAAATTCTTGCGAAGTAAAGGACGCTATTAATTTTTCGTAGCTGTGGGAATTAATATTTGTCGATTACGGTTAGAATGGGGAGAAATAAACAGATTCAGAATTTCAACACCAGTAAGAAGACATGATTACAATGAAACTCATTTTACAGAGTACTGACATGACAACACACAAATGACTGGAACTGTACGTGCACTTTGACCGTGAGAATTCAGTGCGGTGTAAGACCGCTACGTGCTGCAATCAGAGACTCTACACGTCGTGACACGAAATTAAAGAGAATCTGGATTTGCTGCTGGGAACATACTGCCATGCGGTTTGTAGGCGCGTCCACAAAGCATCGCCAGTGGTTGCAGGAGGACCAGAAAGAACAAGTTGCCGTCCGACCATATCTCTGACATATTCGATGGGTGATAAATCAATCAGGGAAGCAGTGGTAACGTCGTTCTTCGAAGAAGCCTTGCATATTCCTCGCCACATGCGGCTGGGCATTTTGCTGATGAAACATGAAATGTGGAGCTATATGCAGGAGAGGCAGTGCTTGTGGCTTCAAAACATCCCTGATGTAGCAGTTGCTGTTCAGAATGTCCTCAGTACGAAGGAGGCTAGACAGCATGTTACAGCCAATGGCGTCGCAAACCACCACACTTGGCGTTTCTGCGCTATCCCGCTCAACAATCCAATCCACTGATTTCGTTAGCAATTGTAGGGTCTAACTCGTATTCGGCCATCGCTGAAGGGCAAGTTAAAGCGACACTCTCCCAGAAACATTACATTTTGATACTCAGAAGGCCAGTGACGGTGTTCGCTTCCCCACTGAGTCAGGGGTGTTGGTGGTTTCTGGTCAGTGGAAGCCGACAAAATGGTATGCGTGCAACTAGTAGAGCAATCAGTAGACGGCGCCGAACCACCAAGCAGACATGGTCACACCCGCTGCTGTGTTCCAAAATTGTAGACAAAACTTTTCCACTGGTTAGGTCCATGCGGAAAAAATGGCGGCCTTCCCGCGCATTAGCAATGTTGTGTGGTCCAATACCGAAACGTCGCTATGGATGACACTTTTCTATTCACCAGTTCCACACACGCACCTCTGTCGTAGCACCATGCCCTGTATGAGCCGCAATGTCACGATACCACAAACCTGTTTCTCGGAGAACAATCATTATTACACATTCGATCACACTTAAATGATGATGTGAATAGTAGCGGCATATCTTAGCACGTCTCCACTTCGTTTAACAGTTTTGCACGGATTGAACGTGATGTAAGTAACATTGGATACTAATATATATTAATGGTAATTGGTGTCTATTCAAAGTTTACGTAATCTCTGCCACTCAAGAAGAAGAGGTACAATATTGTTCTGGAAGCCTGGAAGCAATGAAACAAATACTTAGTCATGGTCATGTATCTAAACATTTACGGACTGACAATGTGGAATTTAACAATTCAAAGATTAATGCGCTCATCACTGGTAATGGTATTAATCATTACTCAACATGTACTCATCTTGAAATATTAAGGAGCGAAAGGTTCAACAGAACTGTTATGAATGTAGTGTGAATGGAATTTAGTAGATTTACGTGGCTGGACTGAATTTCTTCTAAAGTTAATATCCAGTTATAATAAGAAATGGCACAGTCCCACCAAAACAAAACCATGTGATGTTACGGGCAACCCACTACTTTCAACAGTTTACAATCATGTTAATGCTGCTATTTAAGCAGAATTTAATATTGGTAAACATGTTAGAAAAAGCAAATTAAAAAACTGTTTGAGAAAAGTTACCTGGCGAACTGATCAAAAGAATTATTTATCATCGTAATATCTAGATAATGACATTACTGTAGCATTTCACTAGCAAAAGTTATAAGTTATAAAATATCCAAATACTTTTCTGATTGGTTGAGAAATAAGGAGATGGAATAATATGAAATGGATAGTCTTTGACAAATCATGTTAATCCTGATTACTTGAAACATATTTATTTCAGTTATAATGTACATTGTTTCTTTGAGTAACAAACTAGATTGTAATAACTCTACAGTGTTTGATCTCCAAATAAGGGCAATAAGTAGATCTGTATCACAAAATAAAGGATGCATTACATTACAGAGACTATACATTTTCTCTCAACCTACAATACAAACACACAATATTTCTGTCTTAACCAACAGTACAGTAAGATCAATTAACGCTAACACCTTGATACAGTGTATTACAAAGCACTGAATATTTATGTCTGAAAATGCGACACACAAGTAAAAACTTAAAACTAAAAACTTGATACATAGCTCTCTAAACAATAAATATTTTTTGTCCTAACCTAGATCATACAAGTCGAAAACAACACTAAACTTAATACATTGTATTATAAAAAATTTAATATTTGTGTTTAAAAAAAATAAAAAATTGCTACGGTGAATTAAAAAGACTGATTTTACTTTCTATATCACGTAAACATGTACATTACCTCTAATAGTTTTGTGTTACACACAATATTCAAATTACAATTCATTTAAAAAAATCCTACCCTCAAGACTTTGAGATGTTCACTCCTCAATGTGTGGCGATCAATAAAAAGCAATTAACCAGTATTTAGTTTCAAAGCAATTGATGATAACACAATGTAACAAAAAAAATAAAAAATTGCTTGTTCAAGTAAATTTTATGCTTGTTTTGGATGAATCAGGTCACAAGTAAACTATACTCAACATTCCTACTTTTATATAATCATTTATTTGCTTTTAATGCCAAATAATATGAAATTAATTGGTTAAAATTATATTAGCTAAGAACACTTCATATATGGGATGAATGAACGGTTCAACTGTATGTAATATGTTTCAGATTGACGTTATTGATGAATAATGGCGTCTTCCCGTTGTTGCAAGCATAATCCAGACTGTTTTTGTTATGTGTGCGGCGTATTCCTGGGCTAGAAAGCAGCAAGGCATAGAATAAAGGATGCTAACAACTTCTGCTTAACACAGGTCTTATTTTGGTACGCCTGTGGGAGACCAAGACAAGAACTGGGCACCACATGTGTGTGGGTATTGCAGAGCCACTCTCGATGCCTGGTATAGAGAAGAAAACAGAAAAATGAAATTTGGTGTACCTAGAATCTAGCGAGAACCAACAGATCACCTCTCCAACTGCTATTTCTGCGTTACTGACTTGTCTCATCATAAGAGGTGTAAAGAAAACCAATGTTTTTGCATATCCAGACTTGCCATCATCTCTAAGGCCCATTCCACACGGTGAGGAGCTTCCCATTCCTCCTCCACTACTGAAAGAGTGTGAAGACAGTAGTGAATCAAATACCGACATGGACCACGAAGAAGACTTCTCAGGGGATGAAGATGCTACACCTCACTACCCCACCCAATCTGAGTTACATGACTTGGTCAGGGATCTAGGACTTACAAAATTCAAAGCAGAAATTCTAACATCGACACTGAAGCAGTGGAACCTATTGAGTAAGAGTTGCAAGATATCTAGCCAGAGAAAATACCATGAAACGTTATCAAAATACTTCACTCTGACAGACAAGTAATGTGCTAGGCCTTTTCAAAGAAATAGGGTTTAACTATGATCCAAAGGACTGGCCACTCTTCATTCATAGCTCCTGCAAAAGTCTGAAAGCTCTTCTCCTTCATAATGGAAACAAGTATCCCTCAATTCCAACCGCTCTTTCGACTCACCTAAGGGAAGAATAATCAAGTTTTCAACATCTTCTTCAGGTGGTAAAGTATGCTGAACATCAGTGGTAAGTAATTGGTGATTGCATTTCTGATGGGATTACAAGGAGGAAACACAAAGAATCCTTGCTTTCTCTGTCTTTGGGATAGCAGGGATACAGGTAGACATTTTCAGACTGTTGAGTGGCCATTGAGGTCGGAGTTTGTGGTAGGCCATAAAAATGTGAAGTGGGAACCCATTGTCGAGCAAGAAAAGATACTAATTCTTACCCTCCATATTAAGGTTGGACTCGTCAAGCAATTTGTAAAGGCCTTAGATACAACATCAGATGCAATAAAGTACCTCCAGAATGTGTTCCCAAAACTATCAGAAGGTAAGATAAAGGATGGAATTTTTGTGGGCCCCCAAGTGAAAAAATTATTTCGTGATGACACATTCATCAGCAAGCTTCTACCAGTTCAAAGAAAGCCTGGAAAAGCTTCGGGGATTTTGTGAATCGTTTCGTAGATAATCACAGATTGGACAATTACAGGGATGTGGTAGATGGTCTTTTGAAGAACTACAAAGCAATGGTGTGCAGAATGTCTCTAAAGCTGCATGTACTCCACTCGCATTTAAATATTTTCAAGTCGCATATGGGTGCATATTCAGAGAAACAGGATGAAAGGTTACATCAGGACTTTCAATTGTTTGAAAGAAACTTAATAACTTTTGTAATATATATTTACTGCATTTACATTTTTTGAAACGTTTTATTTAAAAATTTCTTTTGTTTTGATTCATTGGTATATGTAAACCAGCATTCACTATTTTAAATAAATGCATTTTCCTAAAATTAAGAAAATCGATGGCATTTCTCTAAAAACAATTTCCCACATGCAAAAATGTGTTTTGAAACACACTGCATCAGAAACAACAACAACAAAAAAAAAACTTAAACCAAATTTTGTTACATGGTGTAATGTGACCAGCAACATGGGGACCCTACCTAACAGCTATTCATTGATTATTTTTTTTTCAAGCAACCAATGAATATGTGATATCTGTACCATATATATATTTCAACTGAACATTAGTTCAATATCAGTCGCAAGCAACCAGTAAATATGTGACAAAAAACAATAGTTTGTCACCATCTTCAAGCAATTTATAATCGTGTTGCCAATTTTTTTTTTATTTGTGTAGCAGCTAATGCATCATTGACAACAATATGCAATATATACATGGCACAGCAAGCTATGTACAATATATACACAAAGAACACCAGTGCACTGTAATATGTGTATACTAACACAGATAAAGTTATATTTATTTTCTATTCAATTATTTATATTAATCGAAAAATTAACCCACCCACTCACTCAGGTTCAGACTTGGGCCTCTACCCCATCGGGGTAAATAAAGTGTTTATCGTACAACCTATGTTGTGCAGGTTGGATTAAAATTTTTGTTGGAAATAAACTTTCGATGGGACCCTATTTAAACAACCTACATAATTCTTAATTGTGAACTTTCTGGTCAACCGTAAATTGCAAACTCCACAATCGAAGTATTCACTTCATCCTTCTTATCCCCAACAACCTTTACTTTATATGGCAATATCCCGAAACGATTGTCGGCTTATAACCAGATGAACAGAAGTCATCCCTGTTGCGTTTCATTACTTTACAAGGATCACAGAATTATACGAAATAGATGAAAATGTCTGTCTCCATATAAGGTAGTTTTGGACGTATAAACTGCGAAATGGCCAGTCCATACTGAAATGGGTACGTCCACAGTTTAGACAAATAGGTAATGCACATTCATACATAGTAAGGCCTACTGAAAATTATCCTCACCTTCCAAATCACAAAAACAGACATATGTACGAAGTGTTTTGAAACTATGTGTTTGCGGGCACCGCGGGAGTTCATCCTGCTAGTGCATATTTTCACATCGTTTTATATCCTAAAGTTCTCCATTGTTCTGCATAAAACTGAATTCTTTGTAAGTTTTAAAAAGTCTCTCTCAAAGTTTGCTTTGTCTAAACGACGAGAACATGGTTGAGAGAGATGTCATATTTCGACCACGGCTGAACGCTACTACGCGGTTAATTTTGTGCATTTCCATCCCCACGCACCAACATCGCTAGAGAACACTGTAATAGAGAATATTAGAAACCTTTTCTCCAGTATAGTCATCAGCTTGTAGAAGATAAAACCAGGGGCAGGCGTTCGGTCAGATAGAAGGTAGCATTTATCTTGAAGAATTGTCAAGTCAACCAGTATAACAAAACCCCTACGTGAGTCGACTGCAGCACTCATTATGGTAATTCTATGCTAGCAACCTGTACAGCAGTGAACGGGGTCCGGGGTGTGTATCCCCAAACATACACTCTTAAACTTCTCATATATATCCGCAAGGAACCGCTTATCTGCTTCCATATACATACATTGAATAGTCACCCAAGATTTGGATCTGCAAAGCCTGCCACACTTGTGTCACGTGTTCGTGATGGCCGTCAGAAATTCCATACCCCCAAAACGAAATGATAAAAAAATTAACTTTGGTAGGAGTGTGATCTCTGAGAATTTCTTCTAAGAATCCATGTATTTGTAAGGGAAGTCTCTTTAGCTCTAACCAAATGAAATTTTTAGAGATCGCTGAAATACGCACAGGTATTATACATTAACAAATACCTTTGTCCTTCATAGTACCAATCAGAATATAGAATGAGTACTGTATGAAACTGTCCGAGTGGAGGAACCACAATGTTAATGGCGTACCGATAATCTTTTCAACAGAAAAAATGTGTCAGAATTGTTGAGAAGTAGATCCATCCCATTTTTATCGATATGCGCTCTATCAACGTAGTGCGCATCATACCCAGGCAAATTATGGCAAAAGTATCTTTAATTTTTGTACTGAAAATTACATTGTTTTGCATAGCCAATCCGAATTCATCTCGATATGACAGTGATTGCGAATCTCAATGGTCTCCGGTGAAAACCTTTCTCACAGATGTGGATTCCGCCACACTAGTAAATTGTGCTACCTCAGATGTCTTCGTAACAAAAGAATATACGCGTCGTAAATTTCAACATCCCTCGAAAGTTTTACGAAGCAGATGATAAAATAAAAAAAAAAAACTAGGAGAAAAACCATTTCTTAGAACTTTCGCCCGACAGAGAATTGCATCGGCACCACTGGGTGTTGTATGCGTATACGTCATGGTATGCCTCAGAAAACTTGGTGTGTTGCTTGACTGCGATAGTCTGGGAATCGTTATGACTAGGTCTCCACATATCCAACGCAATAAAAAAACACTCAAATTCGGCCGACATGACGAACGATGCACGCTATTGGTCCATACGATTTGTTTGCTTTGTAGATAAATTCTAACAACGCTCACACTCAATCCCATTTCAGTCGAAGAGATCTTTACGTTCAAAATGCTGCAGACATAGTTCGCAATTGTACAGTATATGTTGGTGTCATATCTTTAAAGAAATACTTAACATTGAAATAGTCTTGATCCATCAATAATGAAAATGATCATCACTCTCAGCAAACAAAAGTGCGCTAGTATGAAATTCTCATTTGTGAGCTATGTGGTATAAATTTCCTACTGCAGAATATTTATTTCTAGCTACTTGTTCGAGACCAAATGTATTAATCGAATAGTTTAGATCCCTCCTCTCAAACTATGCAAAATTGACTTGTTTCGCAGGAAACTCATCACCAGCAAAATCGAACCTGTAATTCTGAACGTTCTGTGATAAGTGGAAACTCTCTCCGACATTTCATCCGCCCCAACAATAAGCCATTATCGTCCGAATAAAACAAAGTTCATCAGTGTTTTTAACATTGGCAACTGCCATCTTTAATTGAATATTGGATGGCAGAGCTATAGGTGATGACCCTCCAAACAATTGTTCTAATTTTGCTACCTGACTGTCGAGGTACATTAAACTATAGTGTTATTTACCACAATTTTTATCCTGAAATTCAGTAAAAGTTATCATAATATCTTGAAACTCGCTGAAATTACATCATCATTCCAAGGAAGATATTAATGTAAGTTCGCGAAGTTTAGGCAAAACAAGTGAAACCCAAACTGTCTCCCTTCTGAATTTTAAATCCTTAAGTAGTTTCACTTGACATTTTACAGTGGATGGGGATAAATTCGTGATTATAGCGAAAATATGATGTTTCCAAATATTAAAACTTTAGGAAGACCATGTGGAATTTTAAAATTTACTGAATTTAAAAGACTACCATAGCACCTTGCGCTGTGGAAAAAAACTTTTTTCCATCGTACTTGATTTACCTAGACGGTCGGGGGCTGAGCGAAGGATTCGCTGACCGGATGTTCCACGTAAACAAACACGGATGCCAACATGACCAGGCCCTCAGTGTGTTCTGTCAGACCCAATGTGGCAGCGAGTGGACCAGCTGAGCGTCGAAGGTTGCCGTGTGGGCCTGGACGAGAAGTGAACCCTGTAGGTAAGCGCGTGGTGAAGACAGCCCCTGACGTGTGGAGAGCCCACAAGCCAACAGGTCGTGCGGCGATTAAGGGCCAGGAATGATGACTCCTGCAAATATGTCACAAATGTCTTCGTAATCGCACACACAAAACATCAAAATACATATGACATGGGTTAGCACCCTCACAAGATAGGTAGTAATGAAAAAATTAACTGAATTTTTTCTCCTTTGAACGGGTCGGCTAATGCCAGAGGCAGCAGCGTATTGCCGGGGGCATCGTTTATAGCTCAACCTGCGAACATAACATAAAGAAAATTGATTTGGTACTCTCACAAAGTAAATTGTGTACTATTCACAAGCTATGACAAATAAAAACTTACAGTTTTGCATAAACAGTCCCCAAAATATCATCACTTCCATTTAGTGAACCAGAATTTGCACAACTTACGAACATATTAGACACAAAATGATTTTCTACTCTCACACAAAAAATGTTCGTGTACAGAAGATATAATAACAATGATTGCAGTTTTTGCATATTCTCTACCTGAAAGCTCATTCCTTTTCTATGACACAGAAGTGGACGCAGGAGGTAGTAGCAGGTTGGCCGAGGTAGAGAAAGCGAACACTGCGAACATACCACACATAAAGGGCTTTCATACTCTCACAAAAAATAATAATAATAAAAAATCATTAAAGACTATAATTTTTTGTATTGATTATACCTGAAATCTTTCCCCATTTAGATACACCAGAAGTGGATTGGCCGGGTAATTTTACTGCGAAATCATCTGATGGTAATCCCAAATGTTCATCCACTCATGGTTAGGATCAAATTCTGTGTAAACTGTGAAAATAAAGAACATTTTCTATAGGCAGGTGCATTTTTTTACTTATGGCTTTACGCCTCGACGTCGAGGTCATTAGAGGCGGGATAGGACTGGGGACAAGGAACAGGATGGAATTCGGCCATGGCATTTTTGAAGGAAGCATCCCGGCATTCGCCTGGAGTGATTTGGGGAAACCATGGAAAACCAAAATCTGGATGCCCGGACGGGGATTAGAACTCACGTCCTCCGACTCTGTAAATAAATAACTAACCTGATCACAGAAAATCTGCAAGTGTAGCGAAATAGTGACCAGAAGAAGCATATGACATGTTGACGTGTGATGAAGCAAGTGTGATAATTGTCTCCGACAGCTTTACCTATATAAAAGAGCTGATGCTGACCTCGCAACTGCTTCAGTGGGAGAACCTCGTAATAATATTCGAAACATGTCCTTGCCGCTATGCTCGTATTATTTGAGCTTCTGACTAGCGTGTGACTTGCAGGCTGTCATTGCCTCAATAGTCGTCTATCGCACCACTTGTTTTTTGTGCGTCACCCGAGCTCTTTAATATTTGCAATCTGATATCTACACAGGCTCAATAGTCGTGCATATCTTATGTTGTTACTGCTGGTTTGCTGTCTATGCTTTATTAAGCCTTCTGCTGCCACCGCCGCCAATTACATCTGTTAGAAATAGTTTGGGACAGCTACGGCTTAGGGGTTCTACTCATCTGCGCTGGCATGGCTTACAAATATTAAGAACTACAGCCAAAGAATTTAATAATATCATTTTCAGTCAGAGAATTGAAAATTTTACCATTACTAGTTTCAGTCACTTTCCTCTCACGTTAGAAAAGTTTCCTGATTATTTAAAACTGACGTTCCACAATGTTCATTAAATAAAATCTTTTGTATGTTCTCAGCAGGAGATTTAAATCATTAAAATAATATTTCGAGGTAAAAGCAAAACGAACCGATGTGATTCCAAGGACTTTTTTATGTTCGAGATTGTATTGTTTAGTATGGTAATGTAATTCTGATACAAATTAACTGATACTCAGCTTTTACTATTTTAGATGGTCTATAAATAGTAAAAATAGGATTTAGTCATAGACGTTGAGAAATGTTTTGATAATGTTTATCACGATAACTTCAAGAAATAACTTATTATTTAAATATCACGCTGCCAGTTTAGTGCAAAAATAGAGAAAACTACAGTTTGTAACGAGCCGCGCTGTCGCCACGTTACAAGGTGCATTTTTATTATATATGTAATAATATAAGAGTAATTTACATAAATCTTGGGCGACCACCTAAATAGATTTTTGTTGTAATTTTATAAAGTACGCAAGATTCCAAGTGAGGACTGTAATGAAATGGTGAACATACAGTGTATCTTGGTAAAGCGAACATTCAAGAATTATTGAGCTATGTAGGCTTGAAGCTAATCTTGGTGTTCCCAAACCTTGGCGACAAGAAGTCGCGGATTTGGGATTTGCCAGACCACACACTCTGCTCCCTAGGGACAGGCGGTCTACAAGGTTACTCACCGGGCGGGAAATGCCAGAGTCGTCCCCGAACTTAGCCGAATATGTCCGACCTCTGTTCGATACGCTGGCCAAATCACATATCGAGGATATCACGTGACATTAGGTGCCGACCTGAAGATCCAATCAAAATGAGCGTATAACTCAAAATCCTGGGAATTTTTGTTATATGTGAGCTTCGAGACTGCAAAGGGGCGGAGCGAGAAGTTTCCTCGTGGACCGAAGAGCGAGGAGCTGGACATTCTGACTTCGATCTTCGAGTCCAAGCTATGCGAGTCTAGTCTGAGGTGGACTTGAAAAGTTGGCTTCTCTCGCCAACTGCCGCTGTACGATTTCTGGCTGGCAGCTTGCCTTGCTGGAGCAAGCTTATCGCAGCAACACAGCCGGTAATGCGATGATGCGCATTGTCAGACCAGAGATGCCAATAGCCGACTTGTGAGATAATCTCACATATCGTGGGTCCGCTACAGTCACCGCAGACATCAGACGCAGGACTACAATGGTAATTTATTACGACCAAGCCATCTGATTGTGTATTCCGTGAAACAGAACCCGTAAGCGACTTTGAGAGGATAGGTCCATGTTCTCACTTTGTAATTGTAAAAACCCCTGAGCTAGCGGCATAATTTGCCAGAACTAGTTATTTTCGAATGATATATTGTTCATTCTGGAGCCCATGATTTTCCTTTTTTAACTGTAAAGTCACAGTATTATGATACCTTTGTCTGAGGTCGTCATAACTTGTATTTTTTATTGTTTCCAATTGTCATTATTTCTTGCATTTTGATTCTGAGATATATTTAAAAGTAAATATATAATTGTTTGCTTGCTCATGACGGCTAATTGTAACTCTGAGCGTTGCTTTTATGACTTTGCCAATTTGTGTTAATGTTAACGATAAATTCGCTCAGACTTGTAATCGCCAGTGATAAGAAAATAAATGTCATATTGTGACAATTTTTCCTAAAATTCCAACTAACGTCGAGATTCTTGCAAAATTAAATAATTTTCACTCCTTCATAAAAATTAAAATTAAAAATCCACAATTATTAATCATAAAGGTATAAAATATAATTGTAACGTGGTTTGCCCACCAAGGCACCCACCACATAATGTCGCCCAACGCTGGTGCCAGATGAGACATTACTACTTAATGTCTGCGAACTTGGTGGCATAATTCAAATTAATACTATTTGGAGCCCAAATTCAGAAAGTTTCATGGAATGTTGCACATGGCTTTTGGCAGTTTTATCATTCTTGTAGTCAATAGATATTCATACAAGATTTTATTTTGATGTTTCACTTATATTTTAATGCATAAAGTTCATTTTGTTTCAATGCATAAAATTTATTTTGTTTCAACGCATTAAAAGAAGTTCATTTGTGTACTTCAATTGAGATGCAATACACTTTGTATTGTAACAATTTTGTGATCAGTTTAAAATTTTTAAATGAGTAACGTCAGTGTTGATTTCTTAATGCATGGTAGCTGTTAAGAAAATTAAAGACACGCATGTTTTGCCCATGTGTTTGAAAGTAAGTCTGCTTTCATGGTGTTGTGTTGCATGATTCATCGTTGCTTTTCTCTTGATGTATTTTGGAGGGGTATATGTATTTGTGTATATTGAAATTCGCGGTATTTTTGTTGTTAGTGAATCTAGATTTCGTCATTGCTCAATTGCGGTGTAAATTCATTCTGTATGTGTTCATATGAAGCTACGATCTCGTACGATAAAAGATTTCGATATGGAAGATCAGTCTGATAGGCAAAAATCTCCCGAAATCATGAACGATCAGGTTCAGTTAACGGAACAAAGCGAAATATTGGCTGCTGGGGAGGGGAACGTAAGTTCTGAAGTTCCGACCCACTCATATAGTTCGCAGTCTACTTTGTCACCACAGGAAGATATGGAAAATTTTCCGTCTCCTGTCGGTGAAATGACACAGAATACGCTCACACATTCAGAACAGACCCAACAGCAAATGCTTAACATGTTGATGACTGCAATAGGGCAGCAATTTGATTCACAAAGGCAGCAATTTGATTCACATAGACAGGAATTAAGCCTGCAAATTAATTCACAAAAGGAGGAATTAAACAAGCGTTTTAATTCACAAAGGGAAGAATTTAAAAGAAATGCTGAGTTGCTTAAGCAGAGTGTTGATGCACGGTTTGATTCGCAAGCTGCGATATTAACAAATTTGGACGGAAAAATATCCACCTTCCGTTCTATGATCACAAAAGAAATGTCCGAAGTCAAATCTGAGATAGCTAAAAATGTTTCTAAGCTGGAAAAGGGTACGGAAGAAGTAAGAACTACCTGTGCTTCTTTGCAAACGGCCAACAAACAATTATCCAAAAGACTTGACGCCACCGACCTGTCCATTGAACAGATGCGAAACGAGAACGGCCAAAACCTAGGACAAATTTCGGAATTTGTTCAAGAGGTCAAAGACCAAAGAGAACAAAACATCCGAAAACTTAGCTCAGAGGTGACTGCCGTAGCAAGTTCGGTCGAGTTCGTTAAGACGGCACAAACCGAGTTAAAATTGTCACTGGATGAACTTGTGGAAGCCGGACGTAATAATTTTAGTCCTCCACAAAATCCTCCGAATGCGGTATTACAGACTGCGAGTGAATCGGTTGTTGAAGTCACCACTCAACTCTTAGTTAGTGAAATTGTCAATTTGTACGCAAGAATCTCTGAAATCAAGAAACACAACAATTTCAGTTGTCTTGGATCCACAGTTAAGTGCAAACTGTCGGTAAAGCATAAGACATTTGTAGGGCAGGAGAGGAAAGATGTACAGTACATGTCGTTCTTGAAAGTCAAACAAGAGTCGGCAAGTTTTCCAATCCTCGGAGAAATGCGAAATCAGTCTCAGAATTCAGAGCCTATCAACATCGCGTGGAGTTTTTCTGTCCGTAACTTTGTGTGGAACACTACACAATTTGTTCATTCCTTGCGGTTAGAAAAGACGCAATTGTCAGCTGGACCAGTTTGTAAGTGGGATCGGTCGACGGACACTATACCTGTTCCAGGAATGTCATTAGCTGTCGGGCACAAACCGCCGAACGTCTGTGACCTTGTAAGCCCAAGGTTCTACGTCCTTCAAAATCCTGTTGAAAGCGGTAAAGACGAATATTCGCGACGCAGAATTATTTTCCAGAGGAAGATCCATGGACGTCTCAAATTCGTCTTGTAGGCATTGTTCAACAAGTTGTGTAGCATGCCAAATACAATGACGAAAAGGCTGACTATGAATTGACCGATTTGGATCATAAAAAAAAAAATTAAATGTACAGTACACATTCTTTTAGGTTAGACGCCTTACCGAAATTAATCATGCTTGAAAAACGCCGATGCCAGTTCCGCTAGTCTAAACCGTCTGTTTTGCTGGAAAGATTAGATAAACGGAAAATTAAAATTCCAGTTACCAAAGTTGCACCTACAGTTAAAGCTACTTAGGATGTTTCCATATTCGGAATTTGTAATGCTTATTTCGCTATTCCGAACTTTATATTTTGTCCACGTGAAATATTAATAGTCACTTTTGACTTTCACGCTGTTAATTGGACTTGATTTGATAAAAAACCTGAAATATTAAATGTTTTCCTGAGCCAGATAAATTAATACGCACCCGCGGAAGAATGAAGCGCCATTAGCAAGCACAATTTCTTGTCTTCGCAATCACAATGAATCTGACAGCGATACAAATATTGTGATATGCTTTCTGAGATGTATTTTGTGACATAAACGAAAAGGGTTTCAACATTTTGTGATGCATGAGTTCCATTAACGTTTTACCTTAGGTAGTTGCATTATATCTTTTCTGAGCAGAAGTGTACAGCGAGCGTAAAATCGCTTTGTCTGTGTTGATCGAAGATCGCAAGTTATCTCATCAACGTATTTAACTTCTTTGTTTTTGTGTTTCTATCTGTAAAGGGTGGCTAAAGTGCCGTATATAATGCCCTATGGAACACGAAACCTTGCCAGAAAGATTTGTATTAGTCATCACAGAAATTAGGAATCATAAGTTGAAGGATTACAGATACACAGGATAGCTCTCACAATACCTTGCTGTTATTTTGCTAACGATAGAGCGAAGTCGAAGAGCAAAAAGTTAAAGGCGACTGCATTTGTAAAGGCTAAGGGGAAAAACTTTATTTACGGGATATATTCAATAATTCAGCTAACTTTGCAAGTTAAGGTAATTATATTTGATGCTAACTTCAATTAAAAAGGGAATTTTGTATATGATAATTACACAGATGGTGAAGACGTGAACGATAAGATTATTGGTAATATCGAATTTTTTTCTGCTATATTCCGGGCCTTATTCGGTCGCCAGAGTGATCTCGAAAAATTGTTATATGTTGACGGACGGACGGACAAACCGAGATCGGGCCTCATAACGCCCGGAACTTAAAACCATTCCATATATCGTAACGGTATCGATAAAGCAGCGGGAAATTTTTCTGTGCCCGTTCAGGTCGAAAGACAAATATTTTGCTTCAGAAACAAATTCTGGCGCATCAATGAAATCAGCTGGAGGAGTAGACGGACCAGAATGTTGTGTAACCCAGGTACCTGGTTGTCAGCTGAGCCCATTAGCAAGGCTAAGGGATCCGCTAGCACAATGCGTCTTCCGAGAATTTTGTCAGGGAGCGCAGATGTTGGACTTAGGGTCATCACTGAGTGCCTAACGTTTCACGCCTCCTTCTAGCGGTATTTCGCGTACCCTAACTGTAAATTGTATAGTATTCCATAAAGTAGATTAAGACTATTGTTGTACAGCACATGTTTTGCTCAGAATTGTGTGCACTCAACGCAAATAATTGAAAAATTTATATTTTCTCTTTAGATAAATTCATAATATTCTGCTAGCGTGAAATCTCAGAATTGCTTTGTATTGGCAAACGGAAAACCTGAGATCGGACCGTTCTATGCACAAGGCTTACAACCTTTTTCATACAAGCTAAAGGAGCATAAGTGTGTATAAAAGGAAGATATTCGCTAACTGGGTGGATTTTCGGCTTAAAACGTGGAGTAGACGGACATGTTAAGAGGGTTATAATAACTCCTAAATAAAGATAAAATTTTATTCTTTGAATGTCGAGATAATCTCGAGTCATCAATAGACCCATTGTGAAGGAATCGTAATATTACTGAGGAATGATAGTCACGCTATTCATTATCCTTTCATTTATGTGCGGAATGGTTATATTTTGTGTCTGCTTGTATGCCAGAGATGCTACAGCGACTTTGGTTGACGATGACAAAAGATCAGGTCAAACCGCATAATATGTATACGTAATTTCTCATAGGGGAATGGTAAATTTTATAGAAATTCCATTACATATACCCATGAGCAAATACAGTTTCCTTTCGCCATGAAATTCGCAATCACTTCACAGATGGTTTATTAAAAGTTAGAGATGTCGACCAATGAAAGACTAATTAGGAAACCACCTAACATTCAACCAGTAAGGTTCATAACTTACGCGACACACGAAAACATGTACTTACATCGTTCATTCCACACCACGTTGAATTATTAATAAATGCTGCGTCATTTAAATCTAAGATTACAGTTGGTGATATTTGACCATGAACACGAACACATCTTCTCTGCTCAATGCTTGTTGAATTAACCGTCGGTCATGACGCAAATCACGTCACCGAATCCGACTAAACTATTCCGTTGTTTTGAGATTAAAACCGCGCAATGTAATGAGATATTTTCCACTCACCTCTGGCATCTATATGGATGTTTGTTGAAGGCAGAATTATTTTTATGCACATGAGTAAAACCTCACGCTAAATTGTAAATACAATGTATAGTTCAACCACTTTCTGCATAAGTGTTCTGACAATGTTTTGTTTTATTAATGTGTTTCATTTTATTAATTTAATGATAAGATTTGATACAAGTTATTTTCAAGATTATTATTTAACATGTATGTAAATAATTTATTTTCATGTATATTTTAGTATTGTGCTTAATATAACTTTGCATTTGGGAAGGCTACCTGAATTCACGTGCTTCTGTTTGTAAAGAATTGTAAAACGGCCAAAAGGACATATGCTCCCGTTATATATTCACATTACAAGGCAGGAATACCGATGGTTATTGGAATCACATTTACAATTAATGTAATTATAAAAATGCTTAAAGTTTTTGTTGAGTCACAATGGAGATAGAATTAGGTAGTTAAAAATAAAATTATTCCATCATAATTTCATTTTTCACCAACGGACGGCCATATTGTAACGAGCCGCGCTGTCGCCACGTTACAAGGTGCATTTTTATTATATATGTAATAATATAAGAGTAATTTACATAAATCTTGGGCGACCACCTAAATAGATTTTTGTTGTAATTTTATAAAGTACGCAAGATTCCAAGTGAGGACTGTAATGAAATGGTGAACATACAGTGTATCTTGGTAAAGCGAACATTCAAGAATTATTGAGCTATGTAGGCTTGAAGCTAATCTTGGTGTTCCCAAACCTTGGCGACAAGAAGTCGCGGATTTGGGATTTGCCAGACCACACACTCTGCTCCCTAGGGATAGGCGGTCTACAAGGTTACTCACCGGGCGGGAAATGCCAGAGTCGTCCCCGAACTTAGCCGAGTATGTCCGACCTCTGTTCGATACGCTGGCCAAATCACATATCGAGGATATCACGTGACATTAGGTGCCGACCTGAAGATCCAATCAAAATGAGCGTATAACTCAAAATCCTGGGAATTTTTGTTATATGTGAGCTTCGAGACTGCAAAGGGGCGGAGCGAGAAGTTTCCTCGTGGACCGAAGAGCGAGGAGCTGGACATTCTGACTTCGATCTTCGAGTCCAAGCTATGCGAGTCTAGTCTGAGGTGGACTTGAAAAGTTGGCTTCTCTCGCCAACTGCCGCTGTACGATTTCTGGCTGGCAGCTTGCCTTGCTGGAGCAAGCTTATCGCAGCAACACAGCCGGTAATGCGATGATGTGCATTGTCAGACCAGAGATGCCTATAGCCGACTTGTGAGATAATCTCACATATCGTGGGTCCGCTACAGTCACCGCAGACATCAGACGCAGGACTACAATGGTAATTTATTACGACCAAGCCATCTGATTGTGTATTCCGTGAAACAGAACCCGTAAGCGACTTTGAGAGGATAGGTCCATGTTCTCACTTTGTAATTGTAAAAACCCCTGAGCTAGCGGCATAATTTGCCAGAACTAGTTATTTTCGAATGATATATTGTTCATTCTGGCGCCCATGATTTTCTTTTTAACTGTAAAGTCACAGTATTATGATACCTTTGTCTGAGGTCGTCATAACTTGTATTTTTTATTGTTTCCAATTGTCATTATTTCTTGCATTTTGATTCTGAGATATATTTAAAAGTAAATATATAATTGTTTGCTTGCTCATGACGGCTAATTGTAACTCTGAGCGTTGCTTTTATGACTTTGCCAATTTGTGTTAATGTTAACGATAAATTCGCTCAGACTTGTAATCGCCAGTGATAAGAAAATAAATGTCATATTGTGACAATTTTTCCTAAAATTCCAACTAACGTCGAGATTCTTGCAAAATTAAATAATTTTCACTCCTTCATAAAAATTAAAATTAAAAATCCACAATTATTAATCATAAAGGTATGAAATATAATTGTAACGTGGTTTGCCCACCATGGCACCCACCACAAGTTTACACTGTTTGCGTCTTCAGTAGTTCAGTCGTAAGAAACTTTTTTGTTTCGTATGATGATGATGCAAACGAATGGTTGTTCATTTCTGCAATGTTCTTGAAACTCTGTTTGTGCAGTTTATTTCATTTTTTATTTTTCTGTTATCTTCAGTGTCTTTACCTGGTTTGATGAATTATTCCATATCTCCATAACTGACGCTACCCTGTTCATGTCAACATATTTATTACATCCCGTCAAATTACAAGGATTCTCCGATCCTTCACATGTCCCGTACCCAGTTTGACCAGTATTATTGTTCCATATCGGGAGTGCTAGCTTGAGTATGTAGTTACAATCCCTGATATTTATGTAGGATATTTAATAATACATTTAATTTCATCACGATAAGATGATTCGTGGGTTCGAATCCAAGTCCGGGTATCCAATATTGGGTTTTTCATGGTTTCTCCAAATCACTCTAAGTGAATGCCAGGATGCTTCCTTCAGAAGGCCAAGGCCAAATTCTTTCCCGTTCCTTTCCCCCCAGGCTCTGCCTGCCCCTAATGACCTCGATGTCGACAAGGCGTAAGCAGAAAAAAGATACGGTGATAAATAATGTTAAAGTTCTTCTTACCAAATGTATATAAATTCAAATAAGAAACTCAGATAAACGAACTTCAATATGGAGGATTCAATCTTTGTCAAAGGAGAAAAGAGAGAATGATGTGCGTAGTAGTCTGTGAAAGAGAGGGGTATCGTTGGGCAACGCGTTTGTACTGGTACAAATTAAAGCGAGTATTGGAAGATTTCGGAGAAGTAGGATTACGCATTGTAATATTATCTTTCCTCGAAGGGAGAAACAGGAAACGGGAAGAAAAATTGTGGTGAGTCAGGGATTACGATTATCGTCAACTGTGCGAATAATGCAACTTCGGAAAATATCCTATTGATTTTAAGATGCATTAATTTGGTCATTGATCAGAAGTGAATTGTCTTGGATTAATATATGAACGCTTACGATCTTATCTAAGGACGGTGCGACAGTTGTTATTTTGTAGTTTATTACCAAGTCACGTGCGTCATTCTGGTCAAATCGTCATGGCGACCGATTTTAATCAGTTTTACACACAGGTAAGAGACAGATCTGTGAATATCATTGGCTACACTGTCTTTACGAAGATCTATAGTAAACACTTGCGCATTCAACAGTATCGTCGTTATCTTATCTGCCTTTCTTCTAATGGCTCTGTCCCTCCATGACATGGAGGCTATGAAAAGCAAGAAAGCACTGTGTGTGTGGGGGGGGGGGGGGGGGGAAGGAGACAGGGAACGGTAAGAAACCCGGCCATACCATTTTGAAGGAAACATCCTGGCATTCGCCTGGAGTGATTTTGAGAAATTATGCAAAACCAAAAACATCTGGATGGCCGGACGAGGATTCGAACGTGCTATAACATCTGTTATACACGGTGCAGATACCGTAGTTAATTATAATTCCTAATTGATTTTGTGTGTGTGTGTTAATTTCGTAATGATAAATAATTTGTAAAAAAGATGTTAATATTTAATTGTAAATGGCCTCCACAGACAGTATTGCGTATAATACTGTGGTAAATATAGAACAATATCGCTGCATTCAAGAAGAAATAGAATCTCTGGGGATAGTTAAGAAGTTAGCTGTGAATTTGGTTGTGTAGTTTAATTTTGATGAAGTTAAATCAAGGCATTAAGAATAATAAAGTGTTATTATTTGATTTTAAAGTAATTTTGAAGAGAAGGGCCTAATTATTTCATAAATGGGGCTGACCTCCCATAATGCAAATTAAGCATTCAAAAAAATATCGGTCGGCACACCAAAAGGTTTATGTATACAGTTTGAGAAGTGTTGCATATGGGTCAAACTACCAGAAGTAAGTATTAATACTTTAGAAAGGGGTGTTGCAGTGCGTCCTACCGAATGCGAGACTAGAGCGTTACCGCTCAGCCTCTATGCCTGTTAACTTATCTGGACACTAGGGGTAATAGAAAAAGCCCATAGTGTTATCGTATGTGTTGGTCGATAGAAATGAATTAAGTGTACTTTCTCAATCATCTGCATCATATATTCTAATTTTTGTTTTCTTCTATATTTCTTTCATTCAGATGTTCATTGAACTAACAAACTAACAAAGTCCTATATCAACATTTGAAACCAAAAGGTTTCTCCCTTTCAAGAAAGCATTTATTTATTTATTTTTGCTAATGCTATTCTGCTCTTAAAATCATTCCTGCTTCGGTCATCAATTGTAGTTTTACTTCATAAGTAACAGAATTCATTACTTCTCGTAATGCATCTAAAGACTTTTTTTGTGCCGGCCCTGGCGGTCCACGAGACACCGGCTGCTGTTTCTCAGGCGTCCAGTGTGTAATCATGAGAGGTGGGGGACGTGTGGCCTAACCGTGATAGAACGGGATTTGTCAGATCCGAAGCATTTACGCTATTGGAGGAATGTTGTGTTTAAATGCGTAGCTATGTTCTGTGTATAATAAGTGTACTTTTGTTAGTTAGATTGTGCGTAGATTGAGGATCATCCCAGAATTCGCATTATAACAGCAATTAGGACGGTCGTTAGGCAGGGACCAGGGCTAGATCCTAGTCCCTTTGTATCCATTTTTCCTTCTCCCACCAGGACATACCAATTACCCATGATTATTACATTTTCCGCCCTCTTCTCTTACTGGATTAATTCTTTAATTTCTTCTTACGTTTTTTCTATTTCTCTATTATCTTCCTGTGGCCCTGGTACGCACAAGTTTAATAACGTGATAGGCAGAGGCTTAGTTTCTACCATCATAAAAATAATTATGGTACTAAACTGTTCATAATAATTGTTTCCCTACTATATTGTTCATTACAATTTCCTCACTAGTAATTCCACTGACAGCTTGTGTGCTAATTATTATATATATTCCTCACAACATAATTCTATATAATCTCGCTAATCCCAACAACATTTAACTTAAATCATTCCATCACCCTTTTTGCCTTATTGAGACTTTTAACATTCCACGCTCTGACTGGGATAACGTTTCTGTCCATTCTGACGACTCTGACCTGAGCTGATACGCTTGCGGAATATTTTATCCAAGACGAAACCATCATTTCATTTTTTAAATTATTTTTGTAACTGCTTAACGTCTCTTAACAGCGAGGTTTTTAGAGACGGGAAAGGATGGAGGGCAAGGAATGGGAAGAATTCGGCCATGGTCTTTCGAAGGAAACATCCCAGCATTTGCCTGAAGTGATTTGGGAAACCATGAAAAACTCAAATCTGGATACCCGGACCATCATTCCAAATGTAATATGAAAGGACTGCATGTCTTCAGGATATCCTTTAGATATTTATTGCCTTCTGCACCCCACGCCATTTATTATTCGGTATTCATCTTTATTCAGGTGCAGTTTCCAACACCAAGGGCAAAAGGGTGCCCGGCTCCTCGCCGTCGGCAAGCAATGGATGATTCGTTATGTGGGGAATTGTTCCTCGCGAACAGGGTGAAGTGGATGTGAACTAATTCTAGTCTATTCTGAGTAGTTCTTAAACAATACATAACACTGTGAGGATTGAGTCTTTCCCGGCGTACAGATGACAAAAATTCTTTTCGTTTCTGCCAGATCTTCAATGTGCGACGTTTCAACACTGCGACAGCAAGTCACCAGCTGTCGATGAGTTGTTTTTGCAGTGTCAACTTCGATCTTTTCCCCTGATGAAGACAACAGTGGCTGTTGTCGAAACGTCGCACCTGGAAGAACTGATCCGGTAGAACACTGGAGAAGAATTTTTGTCAATATATAACACCTATAAACGGTTTAAGAACAGAACACGTGCTGTGACTCAATATTTTGCATAGCTCCCAAATGGAGAAGATTATTAACAGTTCAGCTGGGAAACAAACTTCCGAACGCTTAACAGAGAGCGCACACACGAAACGATCTCATTCTAACTGCCGAGTGTTTCACGCCCCAGAGTATATGAATGTGTGGTCAATGGTGTGAAGACTTGTTATACGTGTGGCTCAGGCAAGTGTTCTCTGTTCTTGCATGACTTACTCCAAGACTACGGGGCTACAAGTTTCACCACAGGGATTTACGAAGACTGCTTCCACTGGCCCGAAGAGATCTTCACTTCTCCCGTCGCCTTCATCCGGGACGGACGCTGTGGACCTGATCTTACATCGCTTCGGACAGGTGCTGTCACTACCTCGTGCAGTGGTAGGACAGTCTATACTATGTTCACTCTCAAGTGGCGCGTCAAGTCATGTTCCCCTCACTCCGCGCCTCACCTAATCAGCCGCTCCCGTTGCCTTCCCTCAGTGCAGACCGCTGCCTACAGGCGGGCGGGAGGCATTGTCGTATGGCGCAGTATTGTCGTGTTTGTACCAATAAATCGTTCAAAAACTCTGTACGTGAAATGGCGTCAGATAGTTATATTAGTCGACAGTCAAAAATAAAAATTTCTGAAGTGTATAATTTTTTTCAAGAAGCTACAAAACTCTGAAAAGAAAGTTAATATACTTTTTAGGGAACCACAAAAAATTACAGTAGAGGCGTGTGGCGTATTTTTACGAAACGTGCAGCGTGTATGTAGCGAAGCTAAGCTGAATGTTCCAGGGCCATCCGTTTCTTCTCCAAAGAAAACATTCACCAAGAAAAACCGACGTGTAGATGGATGACTTCCGGAAAGATATAATTCGACGTTCTGTAATATAATTTTATGATCGAGCCGAATATCCTACTATAGGGAAATTGAGGGTCAGCAAATCATGTATTCGTTGAAGCGGCCGGTTAAGGGTTTCAATATAAATTTTCTTGGGACTATCACCATGAAATCAGTAGTGAAGTGTTATGAGAATGGTTTTCTAACTTGCTTAAGAGTCTGGAAGAAGGGTGGATAATGCAAGTTATCACTCAAAACTCAAAGAAAAAATCCAGTCACTACCATTTTCATTATTTTCATTTCAAAATTTATACGTGTCTAGAGAATTAACTTCCACTGAGAAACACATCTAAAACTTGGATTAAATTCTCGAAATGTCTTGCGCAACTTTTAAAACTAAAAATAACGACTAGAAACAAATTATATTCATTGATGTCATGTAAATAATTTTTATCTTTATTAACATATGAAATTGAAGTTGGTAAACACGCAACTTCTACGACACACGATCCTCAAATTTCGCTCATGACAAATAATTAAAATGCTCTATTTTACTAAAGAAAACATCGTATGAAATTCAATATATTGTTCCACATATGTTGTGAGGATCATTGCGCATGCGCGGCAGCTGTTTCCGCTTCGCCTGCAGGAGTTGGGGCAGCGGAGTGGGGATAGAGCAGAGTGACCTTGACCCGCCTCTCTCAACTGAACACAGTATAGTTGTATACACCGCCTACGTCTGGCTGCACTGCTTAATAGTTCATCTACGACGCTCACCACTTCGCGACGCCACCGCGTCTGCTAGTAAAGTCAATTAGGCGCTCGCAAGCACTGCGATCACGTGTACTCGCCCGAGACGACAAACTGCAGCCAGCCTCACTTCGAGGCGGTTTCTGCCGCGCGGCGCGTGGTCCAATGTAATTCAATGGGCGAAACAGACGATGCGACGCGACGTATGGTTTCCCCGCAACTTAAACTCGGTGACACGGCCGACTGAAGAAAACCAATCATAAATGGAGATTTTTTCCATTTTTGTTTACTACACTTTACTGTTGAGCTGTAAAATGCGTAATATACAATTTCATTAAATAAATAATAAAAAAAACATCGGTTCTTCATAATATGACGGGAAAGCCATCACTATATCGTTCTACCTTCGAACCTGACTCTTGAAGAGAATAAATTTCCAACATGTTTAAAAACAGAAAAACAAACGAAGGTGCGGGGCAGGTTATCTGAGAGCAGCTTTGCTTCAGCTTGCTCTTTTCTTCTTTCTTCGGCATGAGCATCAGGTTCTTTGGTTCTAACAACTTTAACTGCTCGGGCTCTTATAGAGCTACACCTCATGTCAGGTTTACGCCTGCAAGGCTTGTCAAAAAAGAAGACAAAATAAACTGATGCCAGAAAATTTTAGGCAGACACAACAGCGCAGAACAAATCGATATCTATACTAAATTATAATAATAAGTTTTGTCTCTAAACGAAATTTACTAACAAATCATACACTAGCAGACTGCAAGAGAAGAATCACGGCTTGAGCAAGCCATGTAACATTACAGACGAATGCCCCGGCTACACGCTCCGTCTTGCATGTGCAGGTAAACTGCGCAGTGAAAAACCGTACAAAAAGACGGAACACTGAAGAGTGGCCACACGGTACAGGTAAGCTTGTGCAAACCGAGTGTGTCGATAGCTGTGAGCCTGTGACGATATGGCCAACAGAAGTTATTGTTTGCTTATAAAGAAACAACAGACACATAAGCGACGACGTAGAAGTAATAAAAAGTTTTAAAATTATCCATGTTTTTCATTTCAAACAAACCAAAAAAAGAATTATGAGCTCTCTGGCAGTAGCATCTCATATTAAAGCACTAAAATGCTGTTACAAAGACAATAATTATTTAACTCGAATTCCAGGACTTGTTGAAAATTAGATAATGGCGTCCCAGCAGCTTCTTGGTCATCTGAGAAATTCTGCAAGTCATAGTACCATAAGGATGGGTGGTAAATGTTGTCTGTACCAACACCTGATTTGAGAGAATTCTTTCATCATTTCTTTCCGACGACAACTTCTCAAGGGTTTTTTTTTTTTTTTTTTTTTTTTTTTTTTTTTTTTTTTTTTTTTTTTTTTGTAGCACGTCTCTTGTTGCATTTGGTTTCGCCTGAATTTCAATAAATATAACATTTTTGAAAAACTATAAACGTATTGCATATGATAATGTAAATAATACATAACAATGTAAAAATTGTTATAAATCTAAATTACATGTACTTACTCGTTCAAAAATAGTTTTATTCCAATTACAATTAAGGTACTTACACATAAGTAACCACACATAGCATACATACCTCTTCTAATTTTTCAGTCATTAAATGATAAGCTTCGTTTTTTGTTCCTATCAGAATATTCCTTCGATTTAATCATCCACAATGCTGTTAACGATTTTTACAATTCTATAAACTGAATTACAAATTCCTTTGAATACTTTCGTACGTCACCCATTTCTCTGTTTAAAAAAACTGTTCATATCCATAAACCGTGCAGTCAAATATTTAGCAAGTCAACGATTGCACAAGCTGCTCTTCCAAGTTTGCACGCGCTACCGTGTTGCCGTCCACACGCTCCGTCTTGCATGCGCAAACTAGGGCATAACACTCGCATCCGTCCGTCTATCACCATTCGATAATTTCTCAAAATTTCGTGACTAAAACTGTTGTTCATATCGAAAAAAGTCCTGTGCCCTTCCTACAGATAAAAAGTATTCCCTTGTCAAATTCCATCCGTATCGATATAAGCATTTAGTCGTCAAAGCGTAACAAACAGACAGAGACTTACTTCCGCAGATCTCAAACACACACACACACTGACTGAGAGAGAAACAATTTTTTTTTTTAACTGCTTTACGTCTCTTTTTAACATCGAGGTCTTCAGAGACGGGAAAGGATGGGGGGAAAGGATGGGGGCAAGGAATGGGAAGGAATTCGGCCATGGCCTTTTGAAGGAAGCATTTGCCTGGATTGATTTAGGAAACCATGGAAAACCCAAATCTGGATGCCCGGACGGGGATTCGAACCGCCGTCCTCCCGAATGCGAGGCGAGAACGTTAACCGTTACACCGCCCCGCTCGGTAGAGAGAAACAAAACTTGATGGATCAATATAGCGTAAAAAGTGTTCACATATGGCATTGTTAGATCGCTTACAATTTGCCACGCGTTGCACCCCTAAATTTGAGGGATCTACAGCTACACATCGTATGGGTCTGTCTATTGCCGTTCAGTAATTTTTCAAAATTACACGACAATATGTATTATTTATACAGAAAAAAGTATCCTATGCCCGTCCTAATGCCAAATAGCATCTCCTTGTCAAATTTCATCACGATCGGATTAGCTGCTTATCCCTGGAAACGTAACAAACAGACAGACAGAGAGACAGAGTTACTTTCACATTTTTATTAGTATAGATGTTTTATTTTTTTTGAAATTATTTCCAGATTTCATATTCTTAGACTTTGAAATTTAATATTTTTGTGTCGATCCAGCACCGAAACTTTATCTTAATCTGTACTTTTGAACCAAAAACATACTGTTTGAGTGTTTAATTGGTTCCAAGGAATGTGGGAATCATATTTTTTTTTATGACTAGTGTTCTCATATTTTTCCTTTTACTAGGGAAAAAATGTATGAAATCGATTCGGAAGCAGTGATATCGGCAGTTTTTTTCTTCTTCTGTTCCGCCATTGGTACTAACCACAGAAACATTTCACTCTCGTCTTCAATGTACATTTTTTCATAAAGAATTTAACTATACACTCCATATGAACGGACCACGTTTCGGTCAAGGTGGCTCTAAAAGTCGCGTCGCCTGGACAATCGCGCGGTGAGAAGCCGCTTCTGATTCAGGCCTAAAACGTTATACAGAGTTCTCATTGTGCATCTCTCAGTTACCTAAGCCGTGAAATTATTGAATTTTAAAGACTCCAATTTCATTGATTTTTCGTTGTGTTTTTTGCTAACTCATGCGCACTGGTAAGTTGAATGTAGTACTTTGCTATGGCGCCCACAATTTTCCTGTAATCACTGAGGTTTTTTGGCATCACATATGCTTATTAAAATTTACTTTAACCTCATTTTCTCTTGAGTATTTCATTACTGATAAGAATCCGTACCTATTTCAGGATAAAAATGTTTAAATTCGTGCGTTTCTTGAATATATATTTTCATGTTCACAGGAAAATAAGGTATTTTGCGTTAAAACCTTTCAAAGAGGAACATAAAACGCTACACTTAGTGCTCACAAGTGTGGAACATTACTAAGCTGCTCGACATTATAAATAATACACTCCTGGAAATTGAAATAAGAACACCGTGAATTCATTGTCCCAGGAATGGGAAACTTTATATACACATTCCTGGGTCAGATACAACACATGATCACACAGAACCATAGGCACATAGACACAGGCAACAGAGCATGCACAATGTCGGCACTAGTACCGTGTATATCCTCCTTTCGCAGCAATGCAGGCTGCAATTCTCCCATGGAGACGATCGTAGAGGTGCTGGATGTAGTCCTGTGGAACGGCATGCCAAGCCATTTCCACCTGGCGCCTCAGCTGGACCAGCGTTCGTGCTGGACGTGCAGACCGCGTGAGACGACGTTTCATCCAGTCCCAAACATGCTCAATGGGGGACAGATCCGGAGATCTCGCTGGCCAGGGTAGTTGACTTACACCTTCTAGAGCACGTTGGGTGGCACGGGATACATGTGGACGTGCATTGTCCTGTTGGAACAGCAGGTTCCCTTGCCGGTCTAGGAATGGTAGAACGATGGGTTCGATGACAGTTTGAAAGTACCGTGCACTGTTCAGTGTTCCCTCGACGATCACCAGAGGTGTACGGCCAGTGTAGGAGATCGCTCCCCACACCATGATGCCGGGTGTTGGCCCTGTGTGCCTCGGTCGTATGCAGTCCTGATTGTGGCACTCACCTGCACGGCGCCAAACACGCATACGACCATCATTGGCACCAAGGCAGAAGCGACTCTCATCACTGAAGACGACACGTCTCCATTCGTCCCTCCATACACGCCTGTCGCGACACCACTGGAGGCGGGCTGCACAATGTTGGGGCGTGAGCGGAAGACGACCTAACGGTGCGCGGGACCGTAGCCCAGCTTCATGGAGACGGTTGCGAATGGTCCTCTCTGATACCCCAGGAGCAACAGTGTCCCTAATTTGCTGGGAAGTGGTGGTGCGGTCCCCTACGGCACTGCGTAGGATGCGACGGTCTTGGCCTGCGCCTGTGCGTCGCTGCTGTCCGGAACCTGGTCGACGGGCACGTGCACCTTCCGCCGACCACTGGCGACAACATAGATGTACTGTGGAGACCTCGCGCCCCACATGTTGAGCAATTCGGCGGTACGTCCACCCGGTCTCCCGCATGCCCACTATACGCCCTCGCTCAAAGTCCGTCAACTTCACATACGGTTCACGTACACGCTGTCGCGGCATGCTACCAGTGTTAAAGACTGAGATAGAGCTCCGTATGCCACGGCAAACTGGCTGACACTGACTGCGGTGGTGCCCAACCGCTGCGCAGCTAGCGCCCTTCGACGGCCAACACTGCTGTTCCTGGTGTGTCCGCTGTGCCGTGCGTTTGATCATTGCTTGTACAGCCCTCTCGTAGTGTCCGGAGCAAGTATGGTGGTTCTTACACACCGGCGTCAATGTGTTCTTATTTCAATTTCCAGGAGTGTATATTTTAGGTTTTACGTCATCTTTCGATACTAGCGTTCGATGCATGAACCAGTTTTTCAATATAATAAATTTGCTATTGATCGGCGTATTTTACTACCAAGAGATATAGGAAATAGAAATGTAATTACAAGCCGAGGACTTGTTTCTTGTTTTCCTTATAAAGATATCAAACGGATTCGAAAGAATCCTGGGTTTCAGTAAGAATGGAAAGAAAAGTGTGTATATCGCATCAATTGCATCATGTAAGTGGAACAAAGAGAATTATTTAAACTAAGCAAATCCCAACTGATAGTGTGTCACTCTGTTGTAGTTAAAAGTACTTAGCCTACCTAAAGTGTTAACGTATGAAATGCCTCTCCACATGAGACGAATGAATCATCCAATACGATAAACTCTATGTCGTGTAATAAATCGTAAACAGATTTTTCTGTTGATATATATTCCGCTTTTCTCTACCTTTCAACTTCAGTTCTACGACACTTACTGACGTTTACATCATTGTACAAATTCTTATTGTGGCAGGAATATATGGGGAATTATACAGAATATTAAGAAAATAAATGTTTGCAAACTGTAATGGTAATTAATGGTCTGATAACAGGATGATTATTTAACTCAATCGCCGATAATAATCGATATCGTTGAACTAATGAACCCGATTCATGTTACTAATATCCAGACACAGAGAGCAAGTTACGATGTCCTTTACTAACAAGGGCGGGTGAGAACGCCCGGCAATTAGGTCAAGCAAACAGAAATCGAAGGTAATGATTATTTTACATAACATGGCTTACCGTAGCTTGTGTTAAACTCTCACGTTTGAATACGTAAATCATTATGATGTGAGCCGGAACTGCCACATATCTACAGAAAATCTTTGCTCTTTCCAGTTTTATTGAACTGTATGATTTAAATACAAACCACAAAGTTTCTAGCGAACTATACCAAACATTGCATATTCCAATAAAAATCGCTCATACTTCATTTCAGATTTTTATGTTTGCAATGAATAATAAATATTTCTCTAAATACCGTAAATAAAATACTTCCGCATCACTATTGGCAGTTTGGTATTTTCAGAACATCTACAAAGATATCATTTACATTTATTTTACCGTATCTTCGGACTTACAACATTGGTCCAAAGATTACACCAGAAACGGATAGTGCATTTTTAATTCAAGCACAAAATTTTCGCTTTGTTCTGGAACCTTAATTCTTGTGGGATTATAACTTTTTTTGTGGCGTCATATAAAATAGAAACGCCGCTTTCAGATGAAAAAGTTTTTTTTAGGTTTTTCATAGTTTTAGTATTATATTTTCAGTCGAAGGCAGTTTCTACTGCTACATTCGCCTTGTAATGTCCACCTAGGAATTACGGATTAATTTCGCTTAGAGTTTTGATGCAGCTGCTAAACGTATTAATCTGTTTTACATTAGAAGTTTCGGACCTACGAAATGAGAACGATAAACACTGTACGGCGAGCCACCTTATTTTATTTTCAAGGAATGTTTAATATGGGAATTAGATAGTACGGGTACATCATTTGGGCAGCAACAAGCATCATTATAGCTAAAAGCCAATGCTTTCCTACAAGATTCTAGTCTAGGTACGAAATTGAGCCGTATTTGATGAAATTATATACCGCCTCCTTGGATCAAGAAAAAATACCAGCTGAATGAATGACCGCCATCGTAAGTCCAGTGTTTAAAAATGTGAATGTTAATGATCCTCAAAATTATAGGCCGATCTCGTTAACCTCAATATTTTGCAGGATTTTAGAACACATCATCTATTCAAATTTCATGAAGTTTTTGGATGATGGAGAGCTTCTAAACCAAAATCAACATGGATTCAGAAAAGGCCGATGCTACGAAACACAACCTGCACTTTTAAATTCACGACTTATGCCGTATTATAGATTAACAATCCCAGGTTGACTTAGTTCTATTAGATTTTAAAAAAGTTTTCGACATTATTCTTCACACTAGGTTACTTAGGAAACTTCGTGGTTATGGAATATCTAGACAAATATGCGACTGGGTTGCAGACTTTCTGGAGGGCAGGACACAGTTCTCGACAGTGGCCGTTCTTCACTAAGTGAAGTGAGGTCCAGGGTTTTCCAGGGAAGTGTGATGGGGCCTCTGTTGTTTCTCATATACATTAATGATTTGTGCGACGTAATAAGGGGGAAGAAAAGACTATTTGCCGATGATGCTATTATTTATCGTGAAATCAAAACCCAGAAAGACTGCGTTTTGTTACAAGACGATATTACGAAAATAATTGCGTGGCGTAAACATTGCCAGTTGGAGTTAAACGCTGCATAGTGCCAAGTAATGCCTATAAGTAAAAGGATCATTTGACTCTGAATATACAATTATTGACTCTGTCCTTAGAACGGTAGATTCTGATACCTAGGTGTAACAATTCGTAATAACTTTTCGTGGAATGAGCATATCGAGAAGATAATTGGGAAAGCAAATCGTATGCTCCGATTTCTAGGACGTAATTTAAAACAGCGCACACCGGAAGTTAAATAGAGTGCATATAAGTCACTAGTGCATCCTCACTCAGAATATTGTTGTCACCCTATCAAAACGGGTTAATGGAGGCTTTGGAGAAGGCCCAAAGAAGAGCCAAACGATTCGTGACAGGTAGCCTATATATATTTGGAGGGAAAGTGTAAATGTGATGTTGAAGGAGTTAGGTTGGGAAGACCAGGATTAACGAAGGCGTTGTTCACGACAGAAGCTAATAGAAAAATACTCAAATGAATTGTTTCAGAATGACAGCAAACAAATATTGCTATCAGCAACATTCATGCGTAGGAACGACCGCGAAAATAAGATAAGAGAAATCAGGGTCAGAACAGATTTATTTCTATACTCATTTTTACCACGAGCGATTAGGGAATGGAATAGGAAGGATTTACCGGGCGAGTAAACTTAAAATCCGACATGAGTAGTTCTCGATAAATCACTTCGGCCATCCTGATCTGAGTTTTCCATGGTATTCCCAGATCACTCCGGGCAATTGCCGTGATGGTTCCTAAAAATAGCCCATGGGCACCTCCTGCCATATTCCGTATATCAATTCCTATGAACAAATGGATACACATTAGGATTGGTGCATTGCACACTCTACCACCCACTTTTACTGAATCGCGGAGTAATAATATTAATAATAAATTTGACAAGTTTTACATTCGTAACTACATTACTTTAAATGTAGTACACAATACGACTAAAGTTTTTCAAAATAAATTAATTTTCATCGTACTAAGATTGTGTTTTGAGTGGTAGACATTTAGCCAAACAGCAATTAGCTTCTTTCCCTTACTACAAAAAATACTATTTTTCTGGAGATAACTCAACCTTCCAGAAATTGGGAATTACTCATATTATAAAGGGGCTGGAAATACAGAAACGAATGGTAATAAGAGAATCATTAAATACTCTAAACCAGTGTGCCCATTCAATAATTCAAAATTCAAATATTGAATTACATTGCGCAACGAGATCGGGAAATTATGATTTATATGCTTTCATAATGCGATCACCATTGAATAAGGTAGAAGATTTAAGAAGGAATTCGTAACCAGTCTTTTTTTAAAATTTATTTAACGTTTCATGCCTGGGTGTTTATATTCTTTTATTTTTTCTCTTCGTACTGACAAACCCACCACCTGGAAACAAAAATAAACACATCCACTGATGCACACGTTGTTTTACATGTCGATATAAAAATACACTCTGTTTCATTTTTATGAAAGAAAAACGAAAATAAATATTTATTCCAAGATATGGTGAATATTGTATTTGATTCACCATATGCACTAACGCCACCGACAATACTAATAGGCAAAGAGGATTAGCAGCAAAATTAGCGGCTAACAAGACTTACCTCTTTTTTTTTCTTAAAAAAAAATAAAAAATTGGTTTTCCCCTCAGCTCAGCTTACTCCGCAGGTGTTTCATAAAAGAAATTACTCTTCAAGTATAATATCAAACATTTTTTTACCATCATTACTGTAGGCAAATGTTTTGGACAAACCATGAGTATCAAGACAAAGTTGTACAATGTTCTCGTAACGATTATAAGTTTTTCATGAACAGTGTGGTCACTGAACCTTATATATAAATCCGTCACAGTCAATACTTGATCACAACACAACTTGAAATCATTGTTCGGATCACAAGTAGTATAATTGCTACTGACCGCTGATAATAATATTTAAATAAAATACAAACTTAAATTCTAGCAGGTGGCACAATGGTCTCTCTCTTTTTGTTTTATTAGTCCGAAATTTCTTAATACGAACGGAAGTAATGATAAGAAGTCCTTTAAAAGTCAGTTAGTAGTCTGCTCGACGTAATAATATTCAGAAATCTAGAGCAGGACTGATTATGCATTTGCACAAGCCTTGCTAATTGTAGCACATACAAAAAGACGGATAGTTTCATGTACTAACTAGATTACTATCAGACTAACAAACTGTATTGACACAGATCCTTGCCAAAACGCATGTGCTGTGTACACTGTTTGTTTGATATAGCAATGAGAATATATTAAATGCAATCGAAGTAGTGTCTAATACGATCTAATCATTGATTATTAACTTTTAATTTTCAGCCTCTTTCAACTTGAATATGTGTGTTGCACTGCTTTTCGGAATGTCATTCAGTTATCTCTTTCTATTATTCTTTTTTTCCCTTTGATCTTGAAAATCAAATAGTTTAAGAGCTACTACATGCCTTTTCATTTCGCTTTATGGAGAGAATTCGTACCCAGTGCCCGTTTTCCCGCAATTAATATGGAGCTCGTCATTTCAAAACTTCACAAGATCACTTTTTACATTACGGCGTGTAATGCTTTAAACATTTATACAGCTTTATAATAAACATCAGTCATGTGAAGTGTATCATTAAGTATTCAACTCTACTACATTATAAATATTGCATTTTTTGCGTACATCATTAATTATTGTTGAGAAAAATTCCTTAACTGTACTGTAACTTAATTTAATCAGCGTTTTCTACATCATATCGTCAGGAGGTCCATAGCCCCTGAGAACAATCAAGGAGATTTTAGGGCTTCCTTAAGTATTCCAACTTTTGCTTTTTTTCGTTAATATGGCTTCCATTTCGTTTGGAAATAGCTCTCACTGTATAACCCGAAAGAGGTAAACACGACATTCACCTGTAAATAATATCAAAGGAAGCACACAGTCTGAGAGAATGGCTTCATGCTAGAACAATGTCTTCTGGGTATTGTTACAATAATATAACGAAACTTTTCATTCATTAAAGTAAATTAACATTCAGTGGAAATAATTCAACGCTGTAGTTACAAGTTTCTGCTTAGGACATAATCCAGCTGAATTAAGACTAACTGTCAAGACGAAACAGTTTACTGAAGACGATTTATCAACCCGTTGATGACTAACTATTCTACATTACAATCACCTCTGGCGAAAAATCAAAGCATTACCCATTCTGAAGTTTTCTTTTGGCAAATATAAAGAGATTATCGGTATACTTCCCTTATCGGCCTTCATAGCTCATATGGGGGACTCTTGGAGCTGGAGATCTATATCTCCTTTCTGAGACCTCGGTGATGTCAGGAGATCAAAAGGTCCCCGGTTCGAATCCCTGCCTCGGCGGGGTTTTCTCATACCCTTAACCCGACTTTCACCTCTGTCACAGCTTGCTGTGTAATGTGAAGTACCTCAGAACGCTTCCATGGACCAGATCCACATGAAATTGTAGATCTCCTTTACCCGGTAGTATTACCAGGCTAGGATAGGTAAGAGATGAGAGGAGGCCGTTATGGGCCTCCTACCTATTATTCGGGAGGACGATGGTCAAACCTCGTTCGGCCATCCTGGCTGAGGTTTTCCGTGGTTTTCTTCAGCCACTCTAGGCGAATGCCGGGATGGTTCCCTACAAGGCCACGGCCGACCTTCCCTCCCCGTAGATTGGCTGAAAAGAAAAGAGTCTCGGTGACTCTCCAGCAGTAAAAAAAAAAAAGTAAGAAGGAAAGGTACTGGTCACCCTACCGCCAGTACCGAAATAAGAATATCTCCTTCGGGTGGTTCCTACCAACCTTCGCGTTAGTTTTAATTAATTATTGACTCTTGCGAAACAGCTACATGATTGCTACTAGAAAAACTGATCTTTTCTCAGGTACAAGCGCCTGTGATCGTGCTCTTCGTCTGTGTATGTAAATTCTCTATGCTTCTGGTTATTTCCGCCTGTTGATTCTTAATAATCCCTGCAGCACTAGGGGGACGTATCCTCTTTTCATGCATCACGTTTGTAAAGTAATCATTCTGTTCAGCTGGACTTGAACGCAAATTTCAAGTGATCTAGGGTTCAAGCGCCTCGTGTGGTATTATCGATTATGCTTGCAGTGGGCGGTGTCCCTTCACTCTAAATACGAGAAATATCGGTTCTGCTAATCTTAGTGTGTGTTTGATAATAAGCCAAGGGACACCATATGAATGGTTACTGTATTTAGATTAACCTGTGACCAAAGTGTTTGTGTCTAGTGTTCTTCTAACATAAAATGCTTTTCCTGCAATCAATACAAAACGAGAATCTAATGATTGTATAAACCGCAAGAGTTGATTGACAGAAAGGAGAATCTACAAGTGTTGACTGGCAGCATTATTTTCTGATACAAGATTAAAATCTAGGTTTCCTAACATTGTAGGTAATATTCCACAATTAATTATATTTCTCATAGCTGCGTTGGTGTAGCGCCCTCACCTCACGTTTTAATGTTCTGTGTTTAATGTTGTGTTCAACTTGCGTAATCCTAATGCGGAATACGAAATTTAATAAAAAATATTTAAGACAGTAAAAGTTGTGCTTTTAGAGAGCAATTTGTATCTAGATGAATTACTGCAGAAGCCGATAGAGCGCAGGCGGGCTCTCTGAAGACAAACGGAATACTATAGCCGGTTTAGTTAATAGAGGCGGCTGAATGTCACTCTGGTCTTTCCCCACTCCGCTGCCCTTACCCCTCCATGCTACTAGCCTACATGGATGGACACAACGTTCATCTCGGAGAGGGTGGTGGGGAGAGGAGCGGGGCAGGCTAACATGACCATGAGCCGCCGGTTGTGGGTGAAGACGACAGAGAGTAGGCAGTCAATGCTCAGATGGCGTTACGTTAGAAGGAGCGAGAACCTGCTCTCAAGATACTGGATAATTACAATTTAATATGGAGATACGCCCGTAAACAATCCACCTTCAAGGCTTCAGCTATTACTGCAGGAAATATAAAATAAGTTCTTTGTAATGCTTCTATTTGACTGCTACGCTGATATCGAACTTACAGTTTCCTTATGAGGTGTAACAGCATACAGAATGTTATTACACCAACATTCTATTGGGGTTTGCTCTGTGCTCTGTTGACAAACTCAGGCAAAATTCCTAAACCGAAGAAACCATTGCATGGAAACTGCGTTGTAGATAAAGAGGAATTATACCCAAACGTTGGTATCCAACGTCTTCCACAACGTAGACAAAAAGCAGTTAGGTTGTTTGTATTGTCCTTTGCTGGTGCTGCATATGATTGAGTTCATGTTTTACTCCGCGTTGTAACTAAACTATGATTTTTATTTCTGCAAATTTTGGTTATCCTTCCGGCAATTTCAATACCCGGACTTCAACTGAAGTTGGTACTAAGTAGCATGTGTATTGAAGAAATAATGTTGTTACAATTATTAATTGCAGAGGCTCTGCAAGTGTGAATAGTCTAGTACTGGACTGCAATATCGAATGCTAGCTTGTAGGAAGTGCCTAGTATCCATGAATAAAGCCAACCTCCGACTTCACTGAACTTTGAGTGATTTTCTCAGTAATAATGTATATGCTACTGTTTACTGGGCCTTGATGAAGGATAATTAGACCACTTAAGTTGCAGAATTTCAATTAGCTTCTCAGTTCGCCTCAATTACGGCGGCTTAACTTAATCCTGCTTAAATCCGTTCTAGCATGCATTATATACTCCAGTAGGGCATGTTAAGGATCACTAAAATTTAGAATCGAAACTGGGAGTGGGATCTTGCATCGACTGATCATCAGTAATACTCTCAACCCTGAGCCATATACCGAAAAATATAGTATTGAATGGCATTCAAATGTGCTTTCCTCTCCACTGTGAACCCCATCGTACGTGATTATGTCAGACATTTAACAGCGCGTTGACCAGACACCCTGTACACACTTTGACAATAAATTTTGCCGTCGATGAAAAATTCTATCACTCTTATTTTGCGCAATCTGACATCAATGTCATCCTAAGAAACAGTAACGCAATACTGGCTTGCCAGTATTGAATTACTGTTTCCTGGGATGACATTGGTGTCAGATTGTGCAAAATAAGAGTGATAGAATTTTTCAGCGGCGGCCAAATTCTTTGTCAAAGTGTGTACGTTCCTACGGCAAGACACGAATTCAATTTCCGTCTCCCAAATCTCGGTTCTCAATCATCCCAAGCCACATGATTGATAGTCCTTACTCGTTACAACTGGCTAGTTAAAAGTCCACTGATTTCGGTTACAATTTAAAAAATAAGGTGCTAATTACTTTAATAACATTACCGGAGAAAATAAGGTTTGTTGTTGTGGATTATATTCTGAAGAACAGCCATTAAGTTTACAGTAACAACATTTCGCCTGGAAGCGAGAAGTTCATAAACGGTAAATAAAGCTTTGTCAGTGATGTGATTAATATGATCCATTATGATAATTTTAAGTCAGACTCAACGAATGTTATTAAATTTATTGGAAAGAAAACAATTGTTTTTACGTCCACTGGACTTTATGTGCACATTTTGTATTGATTTCTGCAGCACGGATCACCCTTTAAGGAGGAAATGAGGATTAGTACAAACATTCTGAACTCAACCCTAGAAGCAGGTTGAGCAACTCTTGTGTCACTACACGAAACATGGACAGTATTGAACAACCTGCTGAGATTTTGTCTTACGAACAATTGGTTACAGGAATAAAACTTAACGACAAAAATCTTTTGTTAGCTGTTGATCATTGTAACCGTTAGTCTAATTTTTAACTATCTCATCTGTCATCATCAGTGAAGTTTTATAGATCCTACTAAGATGCTAATAATTCATTGTATTGTTACCGTGTAAGAAGTTATTACTTTGAAATAGGTCTAACAAGCATTTAGTTAAAGAAGTGAACGTCTTCACGGATTTTAAGAAAATTATTCAAATACTTTCCTTATAATGCTCCGAGTGAAATAGAATATACATCCCAGTGTGTCTTCTCAATGTTACGTTACAATGATGTGCAACAAAAAATTTAAAACTTTAATTTTGATGAAACAGTTGCTATCCAACTTTTCAACTTATATCTCTCTTATATAATGTACTGAAGAAACAACAGTAAAAAATTTATATTAATTATTTTAAATGGTAAAATATTAATACAGGCGTAACATAAAATGTTTCACGAAAACTTTAAAAAATGTAAATTATTTTGGAAACTCCTCTTTATGTACAGAGAAATGTAAAGCAGATATTTGCAGACAGATTCTTTGGAATATCAAACCCTCATCAAATGCCCATTCACAAACAATTGATACCAAGGACGTGGCTATCGAACAAAGCGTATTGTTCTGTCTGGTGACAATGGCTACGGAACTTGCGCTCTCTTGTTAGGAGCTGTTGTTTGAATAAAAAGTTTAAAAAGTGTTGCTGCAAGCCAGTTTTCAGTTTTTGTGTCAGTGACAAGTTTCATTCGCTACCACATTTTAATTCCATTTCTGCTTATAACTACTTAATCGTTCAAAACAAAACAAAATTAAAAAAGAAAAACATGAAAAAATAATTTCCCACGCGACATTCATGTTTAGAGGAACAGGTGCTGAAAACATATCCAGTCAATCGAAATAATTTTTATAACTGAAAAAAGTGACCACTAGTACGGAGAAAGCTCTATTAAATTTTATCAGACTAGTGTGGTTCTACAGTATTGATTGTAGGTAGAGGTAAAATATAAACATACACACATTAGTTTTGGTACATTAAAAGTTATTATTCGTAAATATTTAGTCATAACATTGCAATTGTAGTGTAAAATTCGATATTCCTAAAAAGACTGATTATTTTATGCTGAATCATAAGATATGTTTTTTAAAATGTATTCATGATATTTGGCATTATAACGTGCGCCAAAAGCTCCTCCAGTTAAGTATCGCGGTAGGTGATGCAGTACCGTAAAATTTTCATTTCAACTTAATGCCTAGTATAAAACACACATAAAAAATAACTACAGAATTAAATTCATATTTTCTGGTGGTCTCACACGAATTAATAGTTCATCGACCTATCCTTTTTAATGCCTAAATTTAATATGATTAGTTATTATATTCAAGAACCAGGAACGGGAACTAACTAATTTAAAAATTTATTAAGTAACAGTATGCATTTTGACACTGCTGACGAAAATGGTAAATATTGCAACAAAAACAAAACTGTATATTTTGGAAATACGGTTTGTACGACTGTTATTCCCTCGGGCGTTTTTTAGCTGTCTAAAATGTCATCGATTTTTTTTTAAAATAATGAAAGCTTTACGTATTTTTGACATAATTAGAGATTGGAGCGGGCAGCTGAAGGCATGGAATTCTAACATGGCCATAATGCAGGAACCACGTCGGCATTCACACGGAGTAATGTTGCTGTTAGATGGTTTCAATCCCAGTTGAGGACAGTGCCGATGATGTGAAACTGCATAGTATAATGTTGCCAACTACCAAGTACACACAATTACCAGTGACAACTAGAAACAAGTAACTATATTTGAATGTAATTTCTATAAACTCTTGTTAATCGTTATATCTTACACCACATCACCAGGTGGCAACCTCAACTGGAAGACCTGGAGAGCGCTAAATCGCGTGAGAAGTGGAGTGGGTAGGACCAAAGATGACCTGGCGAGATGGTATTATCTAAATCAGGGGTGGCCAACCCGCGGCCCCCGGGCCGCATGCGGCCCGCCTTGAATTTTTGGCGCCCCGCGAGATTCAACACACTTTTACAAAATATATTTATTTTATAATTGCCAACGTAGTGAAAACCAATGTAATATTTATATTACACTATTTGTGCATCCATATTTTCAAAATTTACTTCATTTATATTTATATATTTTTTTGTATATCATTTTTAGTGTTCTATATTTCTTTAAAATATGCGTTTAGTATCATTATTATTATATTATCTATGTTTAAATCTAAGAATAATAGTACACAGAATAATAATAACTAATTATGTTTCAATTTTTCACTCCAAAAAATGTGTATAGTGGGTCTAAATCTAATATAGGGATATATAATTTTATATGCGGCCCGCGGAGTTATGACGCATTTCCAAAGTGGCCCGCAAGATCCTTTGTGTTGGCCACCTCTGATCTAAATACTGCGTGTGAGTGTGGGGCAGATCAGACCATTCAGCATTTATACAATTGCCCGCAGTGCCCATCAACCAGCACTCTGCAAACCTCCTCCGCGCCAGTGACAATACCATACAAGTTGCTGACTTTTGGTCATCCATTATATGAAGTCTTTGGTGTTGATTGATATCATTTTATTTCTGTTATTGTTATTACTATTTCTAACCATTTGTAAAAGTAGCGTTTTTTGAGACGAAATAAATAAATAAATAAATGGTTGTTATTAACTTTGTCACTTTCCCCTTCTGTATTCAATTTTTCAGTACATTTGAATAACAATAGGAAGAAACATCTTTCACAACGTAAAATGGGTTCTGAAGCCAAAACTTTTTGTTTAGATTTTAAGATGACAGGTTTTGTGTTAGGACACTGAACCGAAATGTCGTGTATAGAGGGTGAAGTGTTTGGGATTTTCTTGCACAATGGGCAGTAAGGAGATTAGGTATTGTAACTATACTTTTTTTTTTTTTTTGCTTATGTCTTTACGCCTTGTCGACGTCGAGGTCATTAGAGGCGGCAACGGACTGAGAGCAAGGAATTGGAATGAACTCAGTCATTGCCTTTTGGAAGGAACCATCCCAGCATTCGTGTGGATTGATTTGGGGAAACCATAGAAAATCCATACGAAGATGGTCGGACGCGGATTCGATCCCACGTCCTCTTGAATGCGAGAGCGTTATTGCTCACCCACAAAACTCGATACAAATACACCCAGTTCACGGAAAACCGAAATTTGGATGGCTCAAACACGGATTGAACCCTAACGTTACCGCTCATTCAGCTAGAATTGTTATTGTATTTATAAAATGACTAATTACAGTGTATCTAAATTTGTCTACACGAAATGGTTTCCTGATTAAGGTTTTACACTCTCCAGTGTGAAGGCCTTTGTTTAGCTAAGCAAGGTGGTTATTGCCGTTGTGCCGAGGAAGAGTCGGGTGAGAGATCTCGAGGTGAGAGGCCAATTAGTAGGAAGAAGCGCCGGCTAATGAAGCGCGCAACGGCCGAGCACCGCACGACATGTCACTACCGTCATACCAATTTAACACCGGACCTTCTTATAATTAAATTTCTATTTATGTTAATTCGATCCATTGTCAAACTTGAAATCGAACCGACAAGATGGCAATGGAAACATAACGAAGTCGCTGTAAAGCACGAAGCAATGACAGTTTGGTTTTTGCAAAGTCGAATTTAATAGAAACTGCAGCACTATTGGCATTCGAAGCTGAAGTACTCGGCAACTGAACGTTCTACCTGTCGGTAGGGGAGGCCGGAGTGACGGAAGCAGCTTACTGGTTACGGTTTTAAGGAGGTTTTTCCGTAATCATCAAGGAGAATTCTGATTTCTGAAACGGTCCAAAATCTGAATCTCAAAACCAGACAGTTCACACAGATAAATTGATTCTGATCGTACAAAACAGTGATTACACAGTTCACAAACAGATCATGGCACTAAAATGTTAGGTTAGGTTGCAGACTACGCCAGAGAAGAAGACGACAAGCAGCCGGGGTATGTTTAGAATCTCCGGCCAAAGAAACTACTAATATGAACGTTAGAACGGAATCAGTATACATAAATATTTAGCATTGTATTTAGAAAGACGATGTAACCGAATAAAGACTGTAATCATTATTTTAAACATTTTTAGAACACTTGTTTTTCTTATTGCCTTACACCTCGAAGACGTCTCGTTCATTAGAAGCGGGAAGGAATTTGGCCATTTCTCTTTGAAGGAACCATCCCAGAATTCACCTAAAGTTATTTCTCGAAGCCATGGGAAACAGAAATCTGGATAGCTGGACGTGAAATGGGAGATGCGATGTTGAAGCGTTACCACTCTCGCACTTTCCAGAATTGTTTCATTGCTGATGAAACCTCGACAAGGGGCGAAACGCGTACCACATTAAATAACAATAGTAAACCGTATAATTTTCCTCAGATTTTTATATTGAGATTCTGAATCTGTAGCATCAATTGTTGTTTTGATGTTTTTCCTTGCTGTAGTTTCACAGATTTCTTCACTTCTTTTCGCAGACTCGGCAGTTCTAAATTGACGAAAACTTTACGGCTTAAACTACGTTAATGATTTCATATTATATCCAGGAACGATATTCATTTTTGTTGCATATGCAAGGTTTTTGCAACAAAATGATACAAACTTTCAATGATAATAGAAAATCGCAAATGTATTAATTTGAGATAGGTAAAATCAGAAAACGGTCCAGTCTCAATGTCGCTCTACTTCCTAAGAATGTCATATAGCCAGTAAGAATTCATGCCACGTGATCCACTTTAGTTTGTTACTTTTTCCTTCCAGCTTAACGTCTGGTAGACGCAGGAGTTATTAATGCCAGTAGGGAACTACGGAATAAAACTTGAGGTAATTAGACCGTGGCAATTTGAAGGAACCATTCCAACGTCCGCCTGTAGCGATTTCAGGAAGCAGCGGAAAACTGGTAGCCGGACCGACATTTGAACCCGCAGCCTCCGTATGCTAGGCCTGAACCTTACTCTCGCACTTCGTCCTCGGTTCTTTGTCACTACAGGTGCCTCCTGTACAAAACATTTCACAAGACCTCCCAAAAAATTAAGTGAGGTCAGATAACGTGAACAAGCAAATCACTAAGCACCTCGAGTGATTTGGAGAAATCTTGGAAAATCCAAATGTGGAAGCCCGGACGGGGATTCGAACCCGCGACCTCCCGAATGCGAGCCCAGCTACGCTCGCTGCCTATTCTCCAGTAGACATATAGAGCGCTAGACTCAATATGCTCCATGCACAGCCGTGAACATATTTCACTCGTCCGTGTAAGGTCACCACATATATTTGTTGCATTGCGTCACTTCTGGTAACATGACTTAAAATGTTTGAGCTTCCTATCACGTGGCATAAAATGACGGTACTTATAGGCACATGGCAGCAAAGCTTGGGACACCTGGTCACGTGATATAAAATGGCAGATATTTCGGCCACGTGACTTAAAATGGGGGATCCTCCGGTACCGTAATATAAAAGGGAGGTACAACCAGTCACGTGATGGTATATCCGGAGGGATGTCGTATTTCGGCGTGGCGTCTTTGGAAAAGAATGTTAGTCGCTATTGAATGTGGCATACTCTGATGTTATTGTAAAATACAGATAGGTTGGTTGCTTTAATAAAGCATGCCTAGCACGGATTTGGCTATTGCAGAAGTGTTTCAACCTTTCATGACGAGTTATACGACACATGACTTCACTATACGTTTACCAAGCGCGCTAAGTATTGTTGAAGTATTTTTTAATAGAATTTGGCTCAGTTCGAAAATCTAAGATAAGATTTTCTATTAGATGGAGAATTTTCCAACTTAAGGCCAATCTGAAGAAAGAAGGCAACATATCCTTATAGAAAGTAGAATGGCGCCTGATCACGTCCACCTGGGTTTATATAATACGACCGACTTAGCTCAGCCAGTTACAATGGCTTTTGTTTTAGTCGCTGTTCAAATTAAACAGTAGTGATACCACATGGCTATCATCAGTTTATCATCGAAATTAGAGTACTCTGAAACGAGTGTTTTCGTACACTTAATGTCTTGTCCTTTCCTCAAAGAAAATTTGAATTAATTTTTCAAGATAGTAACATACTTAGTCGGCGAGAGCCAAACGTCTAGTAGATTATGTCCAGACAATGTGATATTCCCCCCGAAAATAGAAATTATATTTCGTAGGATTGTTGGTAAAAGTGTTTTCTTCCTCAATCCGGTGAAGCAAGTATTTCAACATACACGATAGGGAAGAGGTATGTCTGTTACACTGTCCGTAGCACTAGTACGAAATGTTCACACTATTTTCATCCGAAAATACATGTATTTATTTAGAAGAGAATCGTCATTCGGTTTATCTGTTAGAAGCGACAAACTCACAGCACAAACGTTGTCCCACTCATTCTTTCAGAAATACATCAGCAATCTTAAAAACTCATTGTTGCTATTTTTCTGGTTACAGATACTTAGTTGCTGTTTTAGTCATTATTCCTTTGTTTTAAAACCAGGTATCTAAGATCTTATGTTCTAATGTCACAATGCACCACCCGAAAGTAAGGATCCAGTTTCTAAAAATGCATTCATTTATTGCATTTGCTTTCCAACACATTTAAGTTACTTATTTGCAGTAAAACACAGGTTTTTCACGTCTTTTAGATATTAACACACAAGTAATTTTATTTTTTTAACGGGAGGTAGTGTGATTATTAGACCCTTCAAAACAGGAAAGTGACTAACACCTTCACAAAAGCTTAGTTGTTTAACCACTTGTAAGTAAACATTTAGTATTTTGAAGACTTACTAACCAGATATAAGCTATTCATTTGAAGTGACATTAGAAAATACGCCTTGATAAACATCGTTTCAGCAACGAAGAATTGAAAAATCGTCACGATTTTAGAGTCTAACTCACACTCTTTACAATACAAACAAGTCCAAGAAACGAAATACCCAAAGTTAGAACCTACAGCAAGGCAACTGCTCTGAATTTAGCGGCTAACTAACATCATATAATTGCTAGCCAGGCAACAATGAAATTACGAACACACCAGCGATCGATTACACACAGACACTCACAAGCATATGTAAACACTTATACACACAATTGTGGTAAAAGGAATGAAAATTGGTAAAAATTGTTATATTTCCTAAAAATCATGAACATTTACGAAATTCCCCAGGAAAACACGTCAACTGCACTGTTTCGGATAGACGTTTGCCTGCATAAAATTTCACGTTAAATGAGTTTCATAGTGTAAGCTATAAATGTTGCGTCGTAAACGCAGTATTAAAATTGGTCGCGGGAAGATAGTAATGCTGTATGATTTAAAGTGATGAGTCATGACCGTCCTAAACTTTGAATTGTAAAATTCCTTCCGTTGTTAAACCCTAAATTTTTTTAGAATCGAAACTCTCCACACGGTGTTGAAGGATCACGTTCATTCGTATTTGATCTATCTGGTTAATTGTCAGCAACATTCTGTAACACCAGACTTCAGTTCTAATGATCAGACTGAACCTCCCATGTTTGAAATTTCAACCACGCATGGTCCACTTTGAAACAGTACTGCAATAAATAGGTTTTCTCATATTCCAAACTCAAACACAGGTACAGTACACCCAATACAGGCAGACATTATCTTTGAATAATCGAGACATAGTTACATGGCAAGTTCACAGAAAATATCAAAACCACCATAACATATTCCAGCAGGCTCAAACAGACATCAAACTCAAATATATGGTAACTCAGCACAGTGAGAAATAATCACTGAAACAGACATCAACACACACACAAGCCAAACTCACCCGGAGGAAAGGAACAGGTCGCGCAGTCTCCAATCACCCTTCACATTATACAGTCCTGTAAATACAGTGAATTTGAGTAAAAGTTGTGTTAATTTGTAAAAAAAAGTACAAAATTATGAACATCGAATAAATTAGGGTTTCTGTTACACGACAGTCTACAAGAATCATGAAAACTTGCAGAGTTCTCGTTGCTAAGCCCACTCCACAAACATTACACAGCCATCATGAGATAGACAAGTCAGAGGTTGTGACTGCATCATAGAGCTCACCCCAACGGACAACAGAACAGATATCCCATCATCATGTATGCAATGCATTGTGTTCACTGTCTGGTATGCCGTCGAACTAACATCATGTATCATTTCAAGTACTACAACACTTGTGTATGTCCAAAGCCACACTCATGTCATCAAGCTGAAATCCACGCAAATCATGAATACAACACTTGACACGTTGATTTGTGTGATCATTTTCTTAGCTGCTATTCTAGTAGTGGGTTTTTTGTGGTATTTTCCGTCTAGTGTAGTTAAAATAAAATATTTGTTTTGGAATACGCATTTCAATTTATTAAATCATCTTCGGTGACAGAAAATAAGTTATATACATATTTTGGATATTCAAACACAATGTTTCTGTAAGTAATAATAATTGTAAAGTGTTCCTAGATAATACTTATAACTATATCCAGTTTACTTACAGTTTTTATTTTCGTAATAAATTCCAGTCGGGAAATGTCACACATTGGTCTTGTGTTCTAACTCATTTTTGTATTTCATACATGGACTGTAATATATTGTCGGAGGAATACATGTTACTTTAAAAAAAATGAAACACATCAATATCGCTATACTGAATTCACAAAATCCTGTGTGGCAGAGGATGGTTTACATTAATATTAAACTGTCCTCTGTGCATTCATATACATAAAGGCTTGAGGAATATAAGCTTCAGTCCGGCAGTTTTATTTTCTTGATTTTATCTCTCCTCTGATTGCCACTCAGACATTTATGGGGTGCAAAACATTTCTACGCAGTCGTAAATGAGGGTGAGTGTACCCATGTCTGCCAATAAATTCAATCCGAAACTACGTCGTTGGACTGCCAATCACACCCTATACGAGTAGGTCGACGTCTTTTGTTGGGGCCATAGCAACCGGTCACAAAACGGGTGGTTCTTCTCTATACTTCGCCGAAATTAGTAATCAATCTTTTGCGATGTGGATCCCATGCCGCGTTTCATTCGAGGATGCGTGAGAATTTTATACGCTATCACCTCTACATAACGTCAGTATTCTTCAAAACGCAAGTTATGAACTGCAATCTAGAATTCGCTTTACGTGCTAACTCGACGTAATGTTGCTTTGTACCGCTACATTAGGAAATTCAACTTCATTAAGAGTTGTGCAGCTAACGTTGTACTCACGCAAAGGTATTAATCTTACACCGAACGTTAGGGTGAGCGGTTAACGCTCTGACCTGGCTTTCGGGAGGACGCCTGTTCGAATCCCCGTCCGGGCATCCAGATTTGGGTTTTCCATGGTTTCCCCAAATCACTCCAGGCAAATGCCGGTATGCTTCCTTCAAAAAGGTCATGGCCAAATTCCTTCATGTGCCTTGTAATGGAGCGTCCATAAACTAGGTATTTGCATTTTGGCTTCCTGTGAACCCCCCTTGACCCCCCCCCCCCCCCCTCCCAACGTATCCCGACGTGGGTTTTGGCTTTGATTCCAGAAAACATTTAGTACTGTTTTCTCTTGCCAGACTATATCGTATATTACATACGGAGATAATATATCGGTAATAAACATTCAAAACTAATTAATAAATAATATGAATGAAAAGCTACGTGGTTTGGCTAGGAACCACCCCCGCCCCCCTTTTCCATCTAGCCCCTCGTAGCCAACCCATCCCCCTTCCTTCCACTAGACCAGGCCATGTAGTTTATTGACTCTCCCTAAGCTGACTTACCTGATTGAAAAATAAGTTTTTGTGTTTTTGAGATGAGAGATCAAACCTTGAAATCCGAACTCAGAGCAATTTGGCAGTTTGTGTCTCCGTGTACTGGCAGAAAATTTTGACGTTTCGAGCGACATCCTTCAACTGTATCTAACATATTACAACAAACGCCAAAAGACATGCAACAGTTGTCATCTAGTTCACCTTTTGCATTTCCTTAGTGATATCTAAAAGCGGCGAAGACGAGACTAATACACAGACGGAAAAAAAAATCCCAACACCAAGAAAAAATTATTGTAGAGTAATGAAATTTGGACAATGCATTTGTCAAGTTAACATGTTTAATTGATTAAATTTTCAAGATCACAGGTTAATTTAAGCTCAAGAAAATGCATTTCAAATGTGAAATACTGTTAAATTAATAGCCGGTGTAACCTCCAGAATTTTGAATGCAAGCCTGCAAACGTGAATGCATTGTGTCATACAGGTTTAGAATGTCACTTTGTGGTATGGAGTTCCATGCTTGTTGTACTTGTGCTGTCAATACTGGGACGGTCAGTGCTGGCTGTGGATGATGCTGGAGTTGTCGTCCAATGATATCCCATACGTGTTCAATTGGAGACAGATCTGGTGATCTCGCAGGCCAAGGTAACATGTCGACACTCTGTAGAGCACGTTGCGAGACAACAGCGGTATGAGGGCGAGCGTTATCCTGTTGAAAAACTCCCCCTTGAATGCTGTTCATGAATGGCAGCACTACAGGTTGAATTACCAGACTGACGTACAAATTTGCAGTCAGTGTGTTTGGTATAACCACAAGAGTGCTCCTGCTGTCATAGGAAATTGCTCCCCAGACCATGACTCCAGGTGTAGGTCCAGTGTGTCTAGGCCGCAGAAAGTTTGGTTGCAGGCGTTCCCCTGGCCTCCTTCTGACCAACACTGGAGATCTGTTGTGTTTTCTGATGAAAGCAGGTTCTGCCTTGGTGCCAGTGATGGCCGAGTGTTGGTCAGAAGGAGGCCAGGGGAACGCCTGCAACCAAACTGTCTGCGGCCTAGACACACTGGACCTACACCTGGAGTCGTGGTCTGGGGAGCAATTTCCTATGACAGCAGGAGCACTCTTGTGGTTATACCAAACACACTGACTGCAAATTTGTACGTCAGTCTGGTAATTCAACCTGTAGTGCTGCCATTCATGAACAGCATTCAAGGGGGAGTTTTTCAACAGGATAACGCTCGCCCTCATACCGCTGTTGTCTCGCAACGTGCTCTACAGAGTGTCGACATGTTACCTTGGCCTGCGAGATCACCAGATCTGTCTCCAATTGAACACGTATGGGATATCATTGGACGACAACTCCAGCATCATCCACAGCCAGCACTGACCGTCCCAGTATTGACAGCACAAGTACAACAAGCATGGAACTCCATACCACAAAGTGACATTCGAAACCTGTATGACACAATGCATTCACGTTTGCAGGCTTGCATTCAAAATTCTGGAGGTTACACCGGCTATTAATTTAACAGTATTTCACATTTGAAATGCATTTTCTTGAGCTTAAATTAACCTGTGATCTTGAAAATTTAATCAATTAAACATGTTAACTTGACAAATGCATTGTCCAAATTTCATTACTCTACAATAATTTTTTCTTGGTGTTGGGATTTTTTTTTCCGTCTGTGTAGATGGAAAAAATAATCATTGAATATATTTCTATGACGGTAATTTAATAACCTTTCTAAACGAGGTACAAAACTAACAAACTGAGTTTGTTACGGATTATAATTTTGTTCCTTTTTGCTGTTGTTTCATCCAAAACTAAGCATAACCCTAGTATGAAGGTAAAGGAAAAGGGTTGCAGATTTGACGCAGTAATGGGAATATGAGTCCAGACATGTGAAGGCACTGACGCGTTAACCTGGAGCTGCAGAGAATGTGGCTGTGGCACCTTGGAAGGAGAGCCTGTTGAGGTGTATCGACCGGCCCAGGTGAAGGATCCCGTGGTAGTTAGCAGATGCGGATACACTATTCCAGTTCGTCTTGAGGAACTTACGGTTGATGGTCGGAGAGACAAAACGAAGACAGCTAGTCTCAACAAAACAGTTTTTAAACACAAAAACTGTCTCTTAGGCTGTGTTTTTGACCGGCACAAAGCAAAGACTTCTACACAGCGTTTTAAATGGGAAAAAGTAACTGATTTTGTTTTCACGTAATTGCTAACGATTTACGTGGATGAATAAACGAATTAAGCAGCCACACTTTTCTGCTCTCTTCCGTAAGATTTCGAGACAGCTGGAATTCGTAAGAACCTAACTGGTGACAGTACCTTACTATTGTTATTACTCCTAGATTCACTAAAAGTGTGAGGCGGAGGGTGCATTGCACCTATCCGACACTGTGATAGTTTGGAAGGGATATACGGGATATGGCAGGAGGCGCCCATGGGCTGTTTTGAGGAACCATCCCGTAATTCGCCTAGAGCGATCTGGGAAAACCATGGAAAATCCAGATCAAGATGGCCGAAGTGATTTATCGAGAACTACTCCTGTCGGATTTTAAGTTTACTTGCCCGGTAAATCGTTCCTATTCCATTCCGTAATCGCTCATGGAAAGAGTGTCTACAGAAATGAATCGGTTCTGGCTCTGATTTCTCTTATCTTATTTTCGCGGTCATTCCTTGATATGAATGTTGCTGGTAATTATATTTGTTTGCTGTCATTCCGAAGTGAGTCAGTCTCGAATTGTTCAAGTAGCTTCTGTCAAGAACATTGCCTTCGGTGTTGCAGGTCTTCCCAACCTAACTACTTCAACATCAAACTTACGCTTTCCCTCCAACTATATATACCTGTCACGAATCGGGTGAATCTTATTTGGACCTTCTCCAATAAACCCCTTTTGATGGGGACCCTTACAGTACCACAATATTCTAAGTGAGGACTCACTAGTCACTTGTGTGGAATTGATTTAACTTCCGGTGTACACTGTTTTAAATTACGACCTAGAAATCGGAGCATACGATTTTCTTTCCCAATTATCTTCTCGATATGCTCATTCCACGACAAATTATTACGAATTGTTACCCCTAACTACTAATCGGAATCTACCGTTCTAAAGATAGTTTTAAATCGATTACAAGGGCCACCCATATATTTAAAATGATTCAGACTGTTTATGCTATTAATTAATGAGTCTTGCATGAACTATGTTTTGGGAGAGATATCAGTGAAATAGATCCGTGACCATTACCGTAACTAATAATGCGAACTGATGAAAACTATTTAAAATACGCTGAAATTATTGTTTCGCGTCAATAGCGCTCATCGAATTTCTAAATTCACTGACCATCATTTTTTAGTAGAAGGTCTTCTCACACTCTGAACAATGATATTGGACAGTGGAGCATTGTAGGTGCATGAATAGAAGGTGTTGTTTGATACACACTATGTGCCAGGCGTTGCAACAAGGAACGGAACGTCTGCTTTATACTTATAAAGCGCAAAACCGCGGATTGGATGGGTCCAGAATCTCCGAAACTGGAAAAAGTTAACATGCAGAACAGCCGAATCCACACTCTTCTCATCTCTTTCTTTGATTAATTTATCAATAAGGAATACTCGCAAGATTGTTTAAGGGTTGCAACTGAAATGCTTTTTGTATCCATTGCTTGGAACCTGGGGAAAAATGCAAAAACTCAATTCCTTTTAATGGCCTTAAGTACGTGCAGACCTCTGCTTTTGTCGCTGTACTGAATGATGTTTTCCTGATACCACGACGACAGTTATGGACATAAGATCAACATTTGCATTCACTATGTGTAGTAGTGCTAAATCATCTGTACATCACGGTGGAATGGTAACAAATAAAGATTCGAGGTTCAACGCACACTACGTCTCCCAGACCACAACTCTTTACATTACACAGTTGAAAATTCTCTGTTACTACAACCTTGTGATCTTTCACCAGCGCCTCTCTTTTAAAACAAGATTTTCACATCAGCACAGTCTCGTCTCTATAGCTTGTTTTCACTCCCTCGAAATCATAACTCCCTTCTTATTGGCTACAATTAAACTACAGAAGTTAACTTCGTCCACCAATGGCCGAACCATCTTTTAACAGATACAACTAATTGTAATTATGGAATATTCCGCTAATGAAAACCCGTAAATTCACTTTATTGGCTATACTAGGTGTGTGAGAAAAGTGATGAGATTGGTAACATTGCGAGCGATCTGGTAACGCTGTGGCTAACGGTCTGTGCTAGACCGGTTTGTTCAATCCCTCCACATGCTCAGTCCGAGTTTCAACTCCGTTCAGTCAACACATTATTTTTGACAGTGCCATCAGTTAAGTTGTGTCTTATAAAAATGGAGCATCGGAATTTAGAGCAACGTTGTGCAATTAAGTTTTGTGTTACACTTGGGGAATCCACGAGTATGACCTTTGAAAAGTTGAAACAGGCCCATGGGGAACATTTTTTATCAAGAGTACTAGTTTTCCGCAGACATAAATCATTTTTGGAAGGCCGAGAAGATCAACCACGCTCAGGGAGACCTTCAAGTTCAAAAACTGACGAAAACGTTGAGCGTGTAATGGATCTTGTGAGATCAGACCGTCGTTCAACAATAAGGATGGTGAGTGAACAGTTAAATTTAAACATTTTCAACGTACATCAAATTTTGACAGACGATTTGGACATGCGAAAGGTTAGCAGACAACTGGATGCTTCATCATGACAATGCCCGTGTCACACGGCTTTTTCTATGTGTGAATTTTTTACCTCAAAACGCATTCCTTTTTTTAGACAACCCTCTATTCACCTATTTAAGTCCTTGTGACTTTTTCCTTTTCGTGACAACAAACATCAGCAACTTGACATTGTGCACATAAACAATTAAAATTAGTCTCTGGCGCCATTAATAAAAGGAAACATTATGTAATTCAAGACATGCAATGGGCTTTCATAACACATAATGTTCAGCAAAATATACCAAATAGCTCAGAGGGACTCTGCATGGTGAGAGCTGGAATCCTAATCTCGCGCTCGTTTACGTTTCTTTACTGTCTCGTGAAACAGATGGACGTTGGCCTGGCGTAGTAATACATTACTATCTAGTAGACTGCGACCTGATAGGTGCTACACAGCATGTCACTGCGTGGCATCAACCCCACGACCAATAGGGTCCGTCCGGGCAGCGCTCCAGCCAAGAGTCTCGTATCACGTCCCGATCCAGGAGTCAAGCCAACTGTCCAGAATGTCGGATCCAGCTTCTTCTGCCAGCGAGGAAAGCGATGCTCCTCCCTTCTCATGCGGCACAGAAAAAAAACCTGTATTGACTTTTGTAAACCCCAATGTTACTTTCCATTGGTGGGACACGCCTATGCTGAAACCACGTGGTGTCGCAGCGCAGGTGGCGATTTGCGAACGTCGCCTTGTCGGTAGTCACGTGACGAGGTAGCATGGGTCCGCTTCTCTCCCCATCGTGCTGTTCGGTGCCATTCTGTCGGAGGGACTAACGCTATTGTTTCCGGCCCTCGCACTCACCAGCCTTGTCGGTAGTCACGTGACGAGGTAGCATGGGTCCGCTTCTCTCCCCATCGTGCTGTCGGAGGGACTAACGCTATTGTTTCCGGCCCTCGCACTCACCAGCCTTGTCGGTAGTCACGTGACGAGGTAGCATGGGTCCGCTTCTCTCCCCATCGTGCTGTTCGGTGCCATTCTGTCGGAGGGACTAACGCTATTGTTTCCGGCCCTCGCACTCACCAGCCTTGTCGGTAGTCACGTGACGAGGTAGCATGGGTCTACTTCTCTCCCCATCGTGCTGTTCGGTGCCACTCTGTCGGAGGGACTAACGCTATTGTTTCAGGCCCTCGCACTCACCAGCCTTACAATTTCATTATTTCACTTGCATATTTGCATTGGTTCCTTGCTTACCTTGCATATTAATAAAAACCAGTTAACATTTTGGATCACACGAGATCAGTATCAATAATCTTATCTAGGACATGAATAAATTAACATCATAAAATAATCTGAATAATTAGTGTATATATATATATATTTTTATTCGAGTTGCGTCATACCACAACCTGCGAGCGAAGATTCGTGGAAGTTATTTTGTACTATTACGCACAATTACTTCCGGGAATCAGAATCAACCGTGTCTACAGTTGAACTGTTTACTTTCTATTCCTGAACAAACGAATTCTTTTTGTCAGTTATCCGTATCAGTGTTTCCCTCCACTTTCTGCAATTTAGTGTAGGTTGCCACTGATCACATCACGCCGTAATAAAGTTCAGATCGCAATGAAATTCTAAGCAGTTAGCAAAATTCCTTACTTCTCTATAGATAATGAGCAAACAATCCCAAACTGCTATTAAAGTTGTCTCCAAAATCATTTACAAAAATTAAAAAGTGGTCATTTTACACTTCCTCGAGGGTCATCTGATGTAACATCTAGATTAGTAGAGGCTTCTCCAACATATTGCGACCAACCGGATAAAAAATATTGTATACATTCACAATTCTGTTCCGATATATCGTACGCTCTAATCTTCGCTAAAAGGCGACTGTTTGATACATGTTCGAAAGCTTTGTGAAAATTAAAAAGATATCGCGTCAACTTGCGACCCTGCATCAATAGCTTTGATTACGTCATGCGAAAAAAAATAGAGTCAATTGGGTTTCATGGGATCTGTTTTTCCGAAATCCACGCTGATTCGGTGTAAACATTTTATTTTCTTCTAGAAAGTTCATAATAATAGAGCACATAACATGCTCCAGAACTCTGCTGAAAACATGTTAGAGACATAGGTTCGTAGTTACTAGGATCTTCGCTCCTGAAGATGTGTGTTTTATTAATCTCCCATTTTTTCACGAGAGTTTCAGATAACACCCCTCTCTACGTTGTACGAACAGTTGGCCACAAATGACAACCAAATCTTAAGCATGATGAACACGCAAATGTGGTCCCGCGGAAATCTAATGCTAAAAGCGATAGAGAGAAAAACAAGTTTTAGCGAGGATATCAAAAATGAACGACCCTGAGAATAATCGCACCAATAAAAGAAACTTTTGAGTATATTTTCAGATTAATTTGAATTACTTCCGCTAATTCTGATGTGAGTATCAACATAGAGTCATTGTAGTGTTGTCAATGTTTTTTTTTTTCAGTGGTGGAAAACTGAAATATTTTTGTCTCAGGGAATCAGACCTATCAGCTGGACGTTGTCCTTGAAGAGGAAGAAGGTCTGATATATAGAAACTTCAGGGAAAGCATAGTGATTTTTCACTATAAACAGTTTACTCTTTAGGCGATAAAACTTTAGCATGATTTGCGATAATCTTCAAGCAAAGAACCAGTCATTCACTTAAAAAAAAAAAAAAAAAAAAAAAAAAAAAAAAACCCTGATCTCGCAGTGATAATGGAAAGTTCAATGCTGCTTGTAATCACATGCAAACTCGATGGAGCCAACCGGAGTTGGTTTGTCTTGTACATGTTTAAGTACCTTCCAAGTTCTCGCACCTGCGTGTTACAGCTTGTATAGGCACCCTTTCCTGCGTCCAAAGATATGTAGACAATAGTGCGACAAATTATCTGAGACTACTATATTCTAGTGACCTATTGATTTCCTGGGTCGTTTCCTAAACCATTGCCTATGTCTTGTCGAACGTCTAGCTAGCGTGCACATAACCGCAACCGTGGATTTCTGCAATCGCTTAAAACTAAATTAAATAACAATGCCAACCTGTTAGGTATTTTCCTTTAACGCTCATGACGCAAATCATCATAATCCTAAGAAGAAATGAGAACATTTACTCGTTGACAATTTTATAGATCTGCAATGCTTGTGAATTTTTAGAATGTTGATGAAAGCTTATCCGGCTATATTTTTTATAATTTAAGGATAAGATCTGAATTTGTAAATAGTGGATGATGTGCGTAAAGTAACAGTGATATTTGGTGAATATACCGTCATTTTACACCGAACGTTTCTTCTACTATCTCATATGTGCTTTTGTGCGCATATAAGCAAACCAGATTCGTATCAATATTTCATGAGATCATTTAGTAGATATCAGGAACGTGACGCATGTTGATATAAGCTATATGGTGGAAGACTACGGTAATGTGTGCAGTATCAGCAAACATCATCTTTCATCATATCATTCAAAAGTAGCAGCCTGTAATATTGATGAAGTACCATTCGTTTCATGTTTAGGTTTTGAAATGATTGCTACCTACCTACAATGTACTGCAGTGGAACAAAGCAACATGTGGTTTCTATTTACTTCTGAACATTTCTCACCTGACTTTTACCAGCCACTAGCAAATACTCCGAACCGAGAGAATTAAAGCTGTTGGCTATTTGATTTTGGAGCCATTTCGCGGGGGTAAAAGGTGAAGAGACGAGGATGTTACTATTCTGGTGCCTGGTGTAGTCATATACAAAGCAAAGTGGACTTCTAGTCCTGTACGTATCCGTATATGTCCTGATGCTATTTTTCATGCTAAAGTCGTCCACTTTTAGGGAATGAGGCTAAAGTTTGGCTATATCCCTTTCAGCAATTGTTAATTGACGTATTTCAGCAGGTATACAGGGTGTTACAAAAAAGTACGGCCAAACTTTCAGGAAACATTCCTCACACACAAACAAAGAAAATATGTTATGTGGACATGTGTCTGGAAACGCTTACTTTCCATGTTAGAGCTCATTTTAGTTTCGTTAGTATGTACTGTACTTCCTCGATTCACCGCTCGTATTGTGGACGGCTGTGATACAATACGCCATTCTCCAGGGCTGCATCAGAGCATCAGGGATTCCATGCGACGGAGGGTGGATGCATGTATCCTCGCTAACGGAGGACATTTTGAAATTTCCTGTAACAAAGTGTTTGAAGTCACGCTGGTACATTCTGTTGCTGTGTGTTTCCATTCCATGTTTAATGTGATTTGAAGAGAAGTAATAAAATGAGCTCTAACATGGAAAGTAAGCGTTTCCGGACACATGTCCACATAACATATTTTCTTTGTTTGTGTGTGAGGAATGTTTCCTGAAAGTTTGGCCGTACCTTTTTGTAACACCCTGTATACCCCATGGGAAGGTAACATGTTGCATGATCTGTACGAAACTTGGACGTATAACCAGCATATGCTTTTGCGTGACATAGAGGTGCTATGGCGCACGATTGAATTGAAGCGAGAGGACCCATTCGTTCAGAGTAGTAGTAGTTTGTAGCTGGAGGAGGAAGATAACAGTCTATATTGTGAAGGAGAAAACGGTAAAAATTTATTTCTAGGCATTCTTCAAATGAGCTATCCTCGTTAAATGACATGATATCATGTACATTGACGCGACCATAGGATGTATAAGTTGTCTCTATGCTCTGACCAGAAATCGGGACGTAATATGCTCTTGGTTGATTAAAAAAACTAGTTGGTTTAATCACATAAGTATTCCAAATATTTGGATGTTCAAGTGATTTTGCAGAACGGGATGAATTCGGAAATTTTATTTTTACTGTAATTTATTCGTAAAATAAGATTTTTTTTTAAGTGTCATTACATTTGATACAACTTTTAATTAGATAACTGTCTCACAACACAGCGTATACGTTTATTTACTTTTTAGTATAGATTTAGTTTCTCCAAAATAATTTTTCAATGTATGATCACGCTTCTACAACGGGGAATGAATTTCGTTAAGGTATAAGCATTTAATGTTCATTCATAAAGATGGATACGACGCAAGAGACCTTCACCAAGCATTGAAGTGACGCCAAGCGGAGGAAGAGTGGGGGGGGGGGGGGGGGTATATGTACAAAAACCTCAAGGGGACTCTAGGATAAACGTGACGCAGCAATCTGGTGATGGATTATTATGTAACTCGATGAGACAAATAAAAAATGAAGAATAAATTTTTTTGATATTCTGCTTTGTTTTAGAGATATTTTGTCTCAAATGTGAGATGTTTTTGGTTGAAATTCAGAAGAAAAAATTAGTCAAATTCAAATTTGATGATGGATTCTTATTTAAAAAGACGAGACAAACGAAAAATAAAGAATAAAAATTTTCGTCATCTTGCTTAGTTTTCGGGATATACTGTCTCCAAATTGAGGGGATTGGGTTGGGACGCGGCCTGGACCAAACATTAATTCTGCCAAAGCCACAATGAATTACATGATGGACATGCAGAATGGATATTTCAGTTTTATTACAACCACTTGTGGTTAGGTTGAAATGCGGCCTAGACCAGAATAAATATAGTTATCTTTTTACCATACATCGTAAGCTTAATTGGGAATAGCTGGAAGTAGTTTCCATCCCGATACACGTTTTATCACTAGCATGGTTCTCATGAAATTACTAACAATAATAGATAAATTCTTTGCCCCTTCTGGAATAACAAAACAATTCTGGTACAGACTGCGTTTAGACCTATCCACAATCTCCATTAAATTGCCGCAACGGAGTCAAACTATGTAACACACCCACACACGCATATTTAAATCGCAAACTGCATTTGGAGTAACAACACAGTTTGCTTCATCTAAATTCCTAGATTACATAGCATAATTTAACACATTTAATTTCATCATACACTGTCAGTATAAACTGCAACGTGACGAAAGAAATCGTAATACTAAATTCACTGAATCGCGATGTAAAAATCACCCCTTTAAATCTCATTTTCAACACTCGTTAAAAAGTAATGCTAGTCTATTATGTGCAAAATAGCAGGGTATGCTGATTTTCTACCAACAAAAATTTGAGAACAAAGTCATCCCATTGAGAGCTATGACTAAATATTTATAGACAGGCACCAAAGTTCGCAATTCCTACTGCCCACTTCAAGAACTGTAATTAGAATGCAACTTACTTATAAAATGACATTCCAGGTTCTTTCCTCTCTTGCCTATTTGTGCAACCGTATGCAACACAAGATGGCATTATAAAAAAACTTAGACACATTACAAAATGAAATAATCACAGCATCAAACACAATGTGAACTTTGCATTTGTATGGGTTCGCAATATGGCCGCTGCCGCCACCACGCATGCGCGAGAGTTTAGAACCGGCGTCACAGATTTAACGTCACTTCTCCTCCATATATTTCCTTCCTCCATGGCTAGAACCACACAAAGATCCTCGTAGTATGTGTATAAGAGGTTAAAACAAAGAGATGCTTCAATCTTAATACGAAAGAGATATGTGTACATTTAATAGCTCTGTGTAATAAGATACTGTTAGTTTGATGTTTATAACTTGCTTCCTGTTCTTAATGCCAAAGCTTTTCATAAATTTAGGGAGTTCATATGAATATTTCAAGCTATGCTTAATTAATTGGTAAGAGAACACCGTTATTCTGGTCTCTTTTATATAGCAGAAAATTAATTGAGATAACCAACACCAAACACGTAGGTAGTGACAAATTCCGGTGAGTATCACGTCGTTAAAGTCCTTTGAGGTCTCGCTTGGTCTCCTTAATGAGCAGCGCAAATTTTCCTACATCACATAACTTCAGAGGTATACCTGGCTCTTATCCAGGGTATTTATTCGCCTTGTTATCTCCTCAGTATGATATCCTTTAATCTATTTCTGATCGTGGTAATAAAGGTGTTGAGCATTCGGGTAAATATTCCTCAATAAGAGCAATTTTTCTATTGCTCTACAAAGAATGTACAATGTTTGCTCTCCCCATGTTCCTATCTATTATCATTTCAATCCAAACTAGACTCGAGGTTTTAGCTACGTCCTATTTTTACTCGCACAAACGTTAATATTAATTTCTGGAATATTGTTTATGTTCTTTGGTTTCTGTCCGAGCTCTGAGTGGGTATGCTGTTGTACACCCAGCTACAGCTAACATGAGTTTTGCGTTTGCACAAGTCACTTTATTTGTTGAATTGCTTATCTTCTCAGTTGTTAGTTGCTGATACCGTACAACTGCAAATAAAATATTGATTAGTCAGGAAAAATCGCAGAGATTTTTATTTTATCAATTTCTTCACTTTTCTATTCAAACAGAAATCTGTACGATACTGAAAAACAGCGCACGAGAAGCAAACTAGCAGAACATCCACTCCGAATACCTGTGTTATATAACTGAATTTCATACAAATTTTTAATGAGTACCGTAATAATTAATAATATCCCAAGATAATTTGCTGTTAGGACTGTTAATTTTCTTACTCCAAGTCGTTTGACATTTACCAAGGTCTGCTTGTTATTTCCTCGCTGTCTGGCAGGCTCATCATCTATTGTTTCAGTGACTATTGTTGACGGAATGGAGGAACATAAATGTCGTCATGATGAGGTTGCAATCTGATATCTCAGTTCATTCTGGCCTACTCTTCCGAAACAGACATAAGAGGGCCGCCAAATTTAACTGTCCCAGCCGATGGGAAATCGCCTGGACTAGATGAACTGACAGCAGAAATAGAAAAGCAGCAGGAGCAATGGGTATGCAATCGTTGTATAGTGTCATACGGAGAGTCTGGAAAGAAAGGAAAATACCAGAGTATTGGAGGAAGAGAGTCATAGTGTCTATTCATAAAAAATGAAGCAAAATGATGATGATGATTTTTTTATTTAAATGAGTCCTGTACGATTGTTAATGCAACAGACTGAAGTGCCAATGGTGTTAGGATAGAGAGATGCAAGTATCTAGATGGCGGTAGCACCGAGGATGAAAGTTATAAATGTGCTGTGCATTTGTACTCCCGTGCCTCATGTGAAAGGTTTTCCGGAGTGATTATTGATGCACGCATGAATTAACTGACTCTGAACGCGTTAGAGTTCATATGGCGAGAGCACATGGGACATTCCAGTTCTGAAATTGTACGTTAATCCAATATTCCTCGATCCACAGTGTCATGAAATTTTCCAACATTACTTCTAGCCAAGGACAATTCAGTGGTTGGCCATGACAGAGACCAGCGACGTCTGCGTTGAGGTGTCAGTGTTGATAGACAGGCGACACTCATATGACAGACGTGTCCGCGCTGACAGTGCAGTGAGATTTGGCGTGGATGAGATATGGCAGCAGAAGACCGACGCGAGTGTGTCTGGCAACAAAACGCCATCAACTACAGTGCCTCTCCTGGAATCGTCAGCATACCGGTTGCACCATAGATGACTGAAAAAGGTTTCATGGTCAGATTAGTCACGATTGCGGTTGGTAAGAGCAGATGGTATGGTTCGAGTGTGGCACTGGCACTATACATACAGGTTGTTAGGTAGGCAATGTGGATGCTATTGGTATGGGCTGTGTTTACATGCAATAAACTGGGACCTCAGGTCAAAATGAACCAACCATTGATCGGAAATGCTTATACTCAGCTGTATGGAGATCATTTGCAGCTATTCGTGGCCTTCATGTGCAGAAACAACGATGGACTTGTCAGAACGGCAATGTGCTGTGGCACCAGACCAAAATCGTTAACGATTTGTTTGAAGAAGATTCTGTGCAATCAGCGAATGATCTGGCTACCTTGATCGCCAGACATAAATCCAATTCAAAATATCTTGGACATGTTCGAAAGGTAATTTAGTTCACAACGTACTACGCCGGCAAATCTTTCGCTATTATGGACGGCTGTAGATGTATCATGGCTGTATAATACTTCAGGGAACTTCAAAAACTTGTTGAGTCTATGCCGCGTCGGGTTGCTGCGCTTCTCCGGGAAAAAGGAGACCCTAGGAGGTATCCCCCAATGTTTGGCACTTCAGCGTATGGTTATTCAAGGATGCGTTTCTTTTCTAGTTGAAAACACCAGCAACAGAAATTTGAACGCTACACTCACTTTGTGAAGGGAGTTAGCTTTCGCGAATTATTCTACTTCTTTTGTGATACTGATGAAATTGTAACTTAATTTCCTCAATTCACTTGGCACCGCACTGCCAATTTAATTTACACTGTACTTTCGGCTTACATTGTTCGGTGTTCTTCAGGATAGCAGCGCCTTTTATTGCCAGTCAGAGAGTTTGGCCGATTAGCAAAGAAATCTAACAGATCTTCTTCAGACTCAATGAGGCGCTGGTAATTCAAGCAACACGAACAACTTGACGCGCTCTGCTGCGGAATATGTAACGAACGAATAAACAACTCCGGATACAATGACTGCGCGATTCAAGGCGAAGATATTGGAATAACAGCATAACAGCTTCCGCTTTGGCAACGAATAAGTGCATCTGTTTGAATTCGATTATTCGTGCTTTTCCATAGATCAGTTCAGATAGCCACAGTACATAGGTGTAAAGCATGCTTCTTGGCAGAACTTATTCTGGTATAATACGCAAGATTATCTTGGAAGGTGACCTCATACACCGTTAGGTCAGAGCTTTTGGGAACACTGTATCATCACTGGACTAGGTTGCAGCCGATGGTTTTTGGTAGCTTTGACAATAACCGGATTGTGGATTGCCGATTTGAAGTCTTTAGTCAATAGATGGGAAATAAATGTCACCAGAGTACTATTTTATAGGTTAGCAAAAATTTCGTATTATTTTGGGAGCAGAATGAAATAACGTTGTTAAAAAAACTTCCGAAAATACGTACATAATAGGAAGTGAATAATGTTCTAAAGTCGACTAATTTCAGGATCATTTTTTTAACATATCATTTAATGTTAAATAATTGCGTTTCATATCATATGATGGTGTCATAAAATGAATTAGTAAGAGGCAATAAATTTGTCGTATCAAAATAGTTGAGTACTTTTTAGGAATGATATCTATTTTAAACGCAGAATAATAATATTAAACGATGTAACGATGTTAGATGTATCTCTGAAAGCCTGTTTCAGAATGAGTGGAAAACATCTATTTAAATTCTGTTCCTGTCGATATTAGCTTCAATTATATCAGTGATGCAGTGTATGGTTCCCCTCTTCCCTTTATAATAGAAGACTACAATCCTAATCCGTAATGAAAAGACCCATCACAATGCAAGTGATTGAAAGTGGCAGCATGCTTCAGTTATGGTCTACACAATGCCTTATGCATTGTGACTCCATTCAAGATAAGAATAAACCCTCGTTTATGAACTGAAACACAGGAATTAATTCTTACCTATACAGCTATTATATATCTCTATCCGATGTTTGGTTTAGGCGATTACGTTCTTAAACGAGTTGATAGGTGATTACGAGAGGTGCCTGTAAGAAATCCGCTTCTAACAAAAATTATCTACGTTGCACTGATAGACGTGTTTTAGAACGTCGGTAGAAACTTACAGTTTTTTGTAATTTTCGCGGTACCATCTTTTATGGTATTCCAATAATATTGCAAAAAATAGTCAAAATGAAGAATGTCTTGGATGCTTAGCAGAACAATTGTGACTTGAGTTCGAATGTGGCTTAGAAACATTTACTGTTATGTCTGTTACAACACACGATTGCTCCCGTCCCACGCACGACGCGGTTGGTCGGCTAACGAAACGGAAAATATGTGCAGGCCGAGTGTGCTTAGAGATTGTACCATCCTCGTTTTTCGAGTGAATTGAGGCAAGATAATACCATTTCGCGTGAAGTACACTACGACAGATAGTTTAAGACAATTTCAAGTTTGATACAGGCAAACTTAGAACAATTGTGACACATTTAAATTAAAGATTTCAAAGTGCATGATAAGAAAGTGTAAGGATAAACAGCGCAACGTAATCAGAACTAAAGCAAACACGCTTAGATAGGCGGAAACATGTCGGCACAGTTAACTGAGAAATCCTAGAGAAAGAAAGCTATGGGGATACGACCTCGGAGGAACCAACGGTGTGGGGAAAGGAGTTACAGCAGCTGAATGAGGACTGCCTCGAGGAACACAAAGACGCCACAGTAATAAGACCGGAGTAATCGGCATAACTACTTCTGTAAACAACCTCTGATACGCCAGCTGTGGCAACTAAGTATTGATTTTTTTTTTTTTTTGTAACAGTTTAACGTCCCTTTTTAACAACTTGGTCTTTAGAGACGGGAAAAAGATGGGGGCAAGGAATGGGAAGGAATTCGGCCATGGCCTTTTGAAGGAAGCATCCCGGCATTCACCTGGAGTGATTTGGGGAAACCATGGAAAACCCAAATCTGGATGCCCGGACGGGGATTCGAACCGCCGTCCTCCCGAATGCGAGGCCAGAACGCTATCCATTACACCACCACGCTCGGTCTAAGTATTGAGTAGAAGTTTCTTTTATGTACCTAAACAAAATGTTTGCGGTTAAAAACCTGAGAGTAGTTTTTTCTGTAACTAAATATGATGTTAAGCTATAAACAATGGTTTTAGTTCTGTAAACCTCCTCCGTAACACATGTTGCAGCAGTTAAGTGTTTAGTAGTAGTAGTAGTTTCGCTTGTTTACCTAAATAAAATATTAAATTATAAACAATTTTCGTTGTTTCATTGACTATTTTGCTAAACAAAGACGTATTCACGTTAAAACTTGCGGTTGCAGCTCCGGGTACAAGCTACACCCTATTTTATTTTTCTTCCTACTACTTGAACAACAATGCATAATATATGAATTTTTACTACAGTCTAAGTCTTAACTTTTTTTAATAAAATTAATTATCAGCAACGTTAAGGCCAAACACTGAATATTATTTTTATACAATCATTAAGGGATATCATTTATAATACTATGATGCTAATGTCAGTCTACAATGAACAACATCTCATACAAAAACTTAACTTTATTTCGTATCATTATGGCACTAACAAAATAAATATACGAAAATGGCCATGGGGCAAACGTAATTCTTAGCAAACTCCGAGCGTAGGTTTATTCGAATCACTCCAGGCGGATGCCGTAATGGTTTATTAAAAACGCTATAATCGAATTCTTTTATTCCCTGCCTCCAGTCATACCCCGGCTGTAATAATTCGTCGAGGAGCCAATAAATAGAAAGAAAAGAACTTTCGATTTAACCGTAAATCGCTAAGGAAAGGAAAATTCTGAGGCCGTTCTTAAGTGTCATTAGGCTTTAACAATGAGAAATATATTAGTATATTATTGATTAAAAAATATTATAAGATTGTGAGAAACGGAATTAATGTTGGTGTTTAAAAGTGTAAGGCGACGTAATAATACATTTGGGGACTTTATTCGTAACCTGGAAACATTTGTGATTTTGTAATACATAGTGTTACGGGGAGGGCAGCTTTTTGGCTCAACGGTTAAGGCGTTTGACTGGTCGGAAGAAACACGTTTCTAATCCCTTAACGCGGCCTCCACCTCTGGTACAACTTGCTGTGTAACGTTAAGTACACCAGAACGTTTCCCAGGTTCGGATTCCACGTTAAACTGTAGATCCGCTATACCCGGTAGGATTACCGGGTTAGGTTAGGTAGGTAGGAAGAAAAGGAAATGACCACTCTACCTCCAATACCAGGAAGGTATACTTCATTCGGTAATTACAAGCGATGCTTTTAGTATAACGACCTTTTATGTTTTCCATTCTGATTTTCTTATATAGGCATGTGAGCACTGCGTGTCAGTCCTTCACCCTGTGGCATTTCAATTCAGCGCTGTAACAGTCGAAAAGTTGTTGCGAAGAGCTGATCCGGCAAACACAGCAAAGGTTAGGTAGAGCGTCGTGTATGGGAATTATCTCTGAGACCCGACTGGTATCGGCCACTTACAACTGCCCACTTCAGTCTCACTATAAATTCAGATAGTCCGGGAAATATCTGCCAGTTTGCTTAGTGATTGTTATTTGGGTATAGAGAGTATAATTAAACATTCTAACTACAATAAATAAGGAACTTTTATATGCGGCAACTTGTAGGATAACAGAAATATCAGAGAATACATATTTTATGGTAGGGAGCGTGCATAAACGACGTACCTACATTTTGACCTACTGTAAACCCCCCCCCCCCCCCACGTAGCACGTAGCTTTTTTCCCTTTTGATTCCAGAAGACATTTTATACTTTTTTCTCTTGTCGGACGAATGTAAATTATATAAGGATATAATTAATCGAGGGAAATAAATATTCACATGCTGTTGTGTGTTCTGCTCCTCATTTTAACTGTGAAAAATGTTATGAAAGGAAAGCTGCGTGGCTTGGCTCGGAACCCCCCCTGCCCCCACGTAGCCCAGCGTAGCCTTCCAGCAAACCCCTCCCCCCCCCCCGTGGACCGAGCCACGTGGTTTGTGGACGCTCCCTTATCCCTATATCTCTGAAAGTTTAGAGTTCCCTTGAAAGGTTTCCATAGTAACAAGACATACAGATATAACCAGGAGATTGCCTAGGTTGTTAGCGCTAAGGAGAACCTGCAAATAAGTCCGATTATGTAATTAAAGCGTTGTATTGGAATTTATTAAAACTAAGATAAACTGTGTTGAATATAAAAACTATCAGTTTATTTATTTATTTAGCTGCACATTCAGAAAATAAAATAAATAGCTCCACTTCGCAGCGAAACCACGAAGTTATTAAGAAGCATAGAAGCACGATAAATATAAACAAAATCTCTTCGGAAACACAAAATCTGCCAGTTTGCCTAGTGATTGTTATTTGGGTATAGAGAGTATAATTAAACATTCTAACTACAATAAATAAGGAACTTTTATATGCGGCAACTATTTCTTTGAAGAAGCCCACGGCTTAACATGCATCCAAATCGCTCTAATAACAACACATATTTTCCACACATACGAAAGATGTAAATTAGATTGGGTCAAGAACAGAAGATGTGGAGAACAGAAGATTTACTCCGTAATTCAAAGGTATCGATGGGTTATAAATGGGATTAATCAGCCCCTTAAAAATAAAATTTCGTTTATAATAAGTATACACTATACACCTCGTATTTCAGTCAAATATTTCACTATTAACACCAGAGGGAAGAGGTTTTAAACGCTTTGATAAGATCCATATTGTTTAAAGTAAATTGTGTACAGATCTAGGTTTGAAGTCACTTTAGCTGAACTTCAGTATATTCGAATTTGCTCCATGTTTACTGATATGCTTAACATCGCACTTCATCCCAGCAATGCTATCGGAAACGATTCCGAACAAAATCTTAGACTTGTTTTTGCTGACTTTTAATGATCGTATTAAATGGAGAAGTTATCTCACGGAGCATATTTAAGTGCATGGGAGACACTATAGTAATCTCTTGAAACAAATGTCAGCCTCTCCTTCACGTGGTTCACCCCGTCGGCACGGACGAAGCTCTAGTGACTCAACGATGCCCGGGATGAGGAGTCATCCATTATTTATCAACGGCCTCCAGTAAGGAGGGCAAAGGAACGGGTAGTGTTCCAGGCCACCCTCTAACCCTTGGGGTTGGAAACTGTCACTAAAGGCAAATGAATAAGAATTGATTAATGACATGGGGATGCTGAAGGCAGTGGGAAGAGTATGCATTAAAGACCCTAAGGCCGGTCGTCTAGTGCAAGCGTACTTGAGCGACTAACTGGTATCGCGTAGTCGCGGGTGTTGCTGCGACTGATCCCAACACACGGAACGTTACTGAACAGCGTCCACTGCAAGCGATCTTGAGAGACCGATTGTAGCCGACGGCAGGCGACGGGCGACTGAACCTATCGGAGTTAGATTACGTATTCTACGCTCCACGTTTCTTTTCGCGTATACCGCCGATTTTGTTCGTTTTACCTATCAATATGGGCAGTGAGAAATTAATCAGTGCCATAAATGAGAAATGTGATATATGAGAGACAAGCGGTACTACTCACGTGATATTCAGCGGAAACTGTAGGAAAAAAGTTTCAGAAGAAATGGGTATTAACACATTGACTGCCATGATGAAACTTGGACTATGTATTGCTATGCCACATTGAAATCACGAATATTACTTGTGAGGCCAAATTGATTTTTTGCATCAGATGTCTTCTTTTGATCATGTAGAACTAAGTTACTTCATAAAATATCAAGTTATGACTGATCTAGATTGATAACAGGTGTGAGCCATATATGGCTCACGTGGCCCAACAACTACATTTTAACACAATTACGATCTGTCGCCACGTGAGCCACATGTGGCTCACACCATTTAAAACACAATAGGTATAAAAAAATTGTTTTTCAAGAAATGATTCAAACTCTTAGTTTATTTGCTTATATTAGCTACATATAAAATTGATAACTTGATAAGCTATCTTGCATAGCCTCATTCACTAGCTTTTCAAGTTCTTCAAAAGTTTGTCTTCTTTTGGCCATAACAATAAACTAGGAAACTAACCAAATACACAAACGTAACCTCAAATAGCATACACGAGCAATCAGCAAAACAAAACAGTACTACAGCTGAGTCGTCGTAAGTTGATCTCTGACGGTTGCAGTTAGGAATCACCAGGGCTACCAAACGCAAAAATATTGATTGCTAAGAACATCAGAGTGTTCAGCGGAGCCACCACTTTTAAACCCATAGTTGAAACGCATTATCTGAGAGCCCCATGAGACTCACGAGGCCTCTAAACACAACTCTTCATGTGAGCCAGTTATGGCTCACGCGGCTCACTGCACAATGTATACGTGAACCAAATATGGCTCACGTGGCGTCATAACCCATGCAACTGTGAGCCAACATTGGCTCACGTGGCAGTCAATGTGTTAAAGATCTTGACAAGTTTACTATCATAGGTACTTTAAAATATATATCCTGTATACTTATACTTTAAATTGCGATATTTACGATTACTCTACAGTTACATTTAAATTACACATATAAAGTATACTCCATACATCAAGCACACCTGATAAAAAAATCCATAAAATTTGTATGTCTTGAAAGAATATTTGTATTCTTTAGAAAGTATTTCCGACAAGATTACAAAGTTCACGACTTGATGTAATCATTCCTTTCGCATCTATCGCATCTATTTTAAGAGGTTCAGTCGCAAATTGCCTGATGATGTGTCATTATGTAACTGTACTCTCATACTTGTGGTTTAATTAACTTTTCTTGCATGCTATCATAGCGTAGAAGACTGCAAACATATTACGTACACAGATAAGTAGCTAAAGGTTCTTTATGATTATAAGATGGGACAAAATTGTTTGTTGATAGCTTGAAGTGTAAATTACTTGGCATAATGTTTGATAATAAACTCAACTGGGCAGAACACACTGGCAGGTAGCAGGAAAGGATTACAAAATCCTTCATTTACTTAAGAGGGTGATGAGAGAATGTACCAAAGAAAATAGAGAATTGGATTACAAAACATTAGCAGACCGTGGTGTAGCTTGGGAGCCAAATTTTGGGTATCAAATACAGGAGTTGGATAAAGTGCAAAGGAAAACAGCTAAATTTGTTTGTGTAAATTACCGCAAGACCCAGTCAGTAATTGATGTGATAAAGGAGCTGGGTTGGGAGTCATTGGAGGTAAGGAGGAGGGTGAAGAGAGTGCTGGGAATGTACAGGCCATAAGTAATGGGGTTTGGAATGATATTGACCGAAGAATTAGGAATAGTGCATGGAAGGGAAAATATGACCATGAGTACAAGCTGGCACTCAATTTCTGACACACATTTGAACTCCTAGTTCCGAAGAACGTTCCTCTTCATAGGGAACTGGCAGTTTGGAATAAGCTGAGCAAGTTTTCACCGATGAGGACTCACCTCCAACATCTCCAAACGCACCTTTTCCATTTCATCGCTCAATGAAACACTCCAATTCCATCTCTGACACCCTGAACAATAGATTAATACCCACCTGAACCCGACGACAACCCCAATAAAAATATTTTTAAACCTTTTAAATGTGCCACAAAAACACGGTGTTGGTCGAGTATTTGGTAAGGAATGTAAAGTTTTGTCCCTATTTTAGTTTAGTTAAAAAAGTTTAAGAAATTATTATTATTACTTTATGCAAATAGACCTATAAAGATCGCGCAAAACTAAATTATTATCATTATTTGTTTCTGGCTTTTCGCCTCGTCGACGTCGAGGTCATTAGAGGCGGGAAATGAGTGGGGGTAAGGAACGGGAAGGAATCCAGATGTCCTTTTGAATGAACCATCTCGGTATTCGCCTGGAGTGATCCGGATAACCGGACGAGGATTAGTAGGTGGAATTCTACTAATGAATTCCGTTTTTCTAACATTGAATTAATCCAACACGAACGATTTCTACGACGCGTCGTCAGGCAGGGACTTTCCAAAAAAAAATAAGTGATCTCTGCATCCATTTCACAAAATTTTGAAAGTGTTAAAATATTCGCACGAAATCACTAGCACAACTGTTAGCCGAGAGAGACGCGGTCGAGAACTGCTGCAACAATCACAGTCGGCTATAGTGGACGCCCTCAGTCGCTCCCTGTCACCCGACTCAAAGTCGTCTACAGTTGCTTGAGTTGTTAAGTCACTCAAATACGCTTGCAGTGGACGACCAGCCCAAAGTTTGTAACGAACTGCCGAGGTCACGTAATCCTTTCAAAATACGAGTACACGTGTAACGATAATTTCTTCTGATTGAGATATTTCGGGATCTTCGTGATATTATACATTCAGGGTAACGGATGTTCGAATCCCACTTGGTGTCAGAATTTACAAGGTAACATAACAGCTACTAATAGCATTAACGGATGCAGTATTACTGTGAAGAGGGTATTTTAACTGTTGTAGTTCCAGGCTAAATTACAAGTTCACACAAAGCACTAAAATGAAAATTAAGCCCACCCAAGTAATCTGCTCTTCTATGTTAAAACTAAAGCAAAGTTAAGCTGTGCCCCCACTGGCATCGTACGCTATGGTGGACGTATAACAAGTGAGCAAACGTAACTAATCCCTGATTATGCATACTCGCACTTTAATGTTGCTGGAATCCAACTTTCTTGGTACCGTAATGACAAAAACTGTGTGATAACTCTTTGTAGGGCACTGCTTCAGCTATAGACATAGGGGTCTATTATTTCGCCATAGCAGTCAATGTTAAATGGGAAACGACAAATTGAATAAGCTTCTATTGACAAATGAAATGAACAGTAGTATCGAAAACCTCTATTAAGAGTCCAATAACACTTATGTAACTTCATATTACATAAAAATAACTTGTGATGTTAAAAGAATCTTATCGTTATATACAGCACACATTATTACATGTTTTTATAACACAGCAGATTATAAAATGTCTTAAGAAACACATATTTATTTATAAAGATTGAAGGTCTGTAAGTTTTCTTGAAATTTTATTTTTCATGGTTTGTCGATAGCAGCGCCACCTATGATTGAATCTAGACTGATTTAAGGGAAATTTGGTGGAAAATTTAGTTTTATAGGCTTCTTGTATCGTGTCTTTCTTTTTTTTACTTATGGCTTTACGTCTCTTCGTCTTCGATGTCATTAGAGGCAGTATGGGGCTGGTGAAAAGGAACGGGAAGGAATTCGGCCATGGCCTTTTGAAGGAAGCATCCCTGGAGTGATGTGGGGAAACCATGGAAAACCCAAATCTGGATGCCAGGACGGGGATTGTCTATTACTTGGCTTAAATTCTTTCAGGTAACACCAAGAGAGAGAAAAGGGATTTAAAAGAACAGGATTTTCTTTCCTTTCACCATAAAATTCCTTCATTTATGACACTTGTTCACTTTATACATAGCTGGTTTCAGATTTTCCGTCCGGGCATCCAGAATTGGGTTTTCCATGCATCCTTCAAAAGGCCATAATCGAATTCTTTCCCGTTCCTTGCACCCGTCTTTTTCTGCCTCTAATGACCTCGAGGCCATAAGCAAACAAATAAAAGTTTCCGAGTTTCTTGCAATCCACAGATTGTTTTGTAACTCCGAAACATTTTGCTTTGTGGCAGCCAATCCTTTGTCCGCAGTTCTCACTCGCTTGTATTAAACAATCGCTAATGATGAAGTATTTATTACCTGAAAGTACTAGTCACCTACAGAGCACTCAATGTTGGTATCCATAGGAACAAAGCTGAATTGTTTTTCGTGATTTTCTCAGGTAGACGAATAACAGCCACTCATCCTTATGAATACTAGTAATCTTCAAAGCTTGAATTGCTATCTAGGTCAGAAGAGACAGGTCGTTGATAGGCCACCTCCAAGATTATGATGAAACCACGTGTTCCGTAACTCTCAACAAAGAAATTTTTGAATTCTTATAAGGCTTACAATCGACCAAACACCATTTTTTTTTATAAATTTATGTTTTTAAAGGGGAAGACTTTATTCAAAAGTAGACACTATGAAAACAAGTTATCTAATTATTTATTCTCTGATAGAAGCGCATTGAATAGCATGCAATCTTATCTTATTGCACGATAGAAACAGTCTGTACAATAACGCAACAGCTTCCAGCAATCCTTATAGAGAACACTATTCTTCACATTTCTGTAACAGTAGATTCATTCTTGTACGTTCATATATCATACTATTTTTTCAGCACAGCTAAAAAAAAAATTAGCATTGTTTCTAATGATAAACTCTTATTATGTTCAAAGAGCAGAAAATACTCAAGGTATTGTAGAGTTTGTATGTGAAACAATTGCTTGTATAGCCAGGAAGGACGTTGATTAGAATCTGCGTCTGGCCATCCAGGTTTAGTTTTTCCATAGTTACCCGAAACCATTCCAGGTGACTCCCCGCATGATTCCTTCAAAAGGCCATGGCCGAATTCCAACCCGTTCCTAACCCCCAGTCATTTACTGGATCAAATGACCTCCACGTCGAAGATTCGTAAAAGCTGAAGCCAAGAGATATATATATACATATACTACAGCAGTCACTAGCTTCATCTACTGTTTCAACTTCCGAAGAATAATAAACCAGAATAGCTCAAAAGCTAATGCACTCTAAATATTGCTTTACACCTCGTCGAGATCATTAGAGACGGGATAGGACTAGGGACAATGAACAGGAAGGAATTCGGTCATGGCCATTTGAAGGAAGCATCCCGGAATTCGCCTGGAGTGTTGGGCAAACCATGAAAATCTCAAATCTCGATGCCTGGATGGGGATTCGAACCGGTGTCCTCCCGAATGCAAGACCAGGGCGTTACCACTTGCCCACGAAGCTCTGTTTGAACGTTTGAATACAAGCGACACGTGATCATGTATATTATTGTATGAATTTGTAACGGGGCTGTTTATTCCGGAACTACGCGAAAACTACTTAGCAAATTTGGACGATTAAAAAAGTATGGGGATTGACTTCTAATATGAGCTGTATCTTACATTGCACAGGGACAGGAAATAGAAATGTCTGCTGAACATCAATTTCTTTTCCCTTTAACCTGATATAACTTAGAAACTACCAAACAAATATTCACTATGATTTGACGTAGAATTCGTGTTTTACCTTCCAGGACAACAATGACCCCCTGACCATAAAATGGAGTGTTCCATTTTCGTGCAAAGTTTGAAACTGAAATACACAGTCCAGTCACATTAATGTGACCACCAACTACTTTCGACGTCAACGTGAAATAACCAATCACAGAAGGCAGGTGGCAGCACATTACAATGGAGTTTATATAAAGGATATCCTAGGGCATCGCAAAGCATTTCAATCGTTGCCGTAATGCAAATACGTAGCGATCTATCCGACGTCCAAAAGGGCATGATTATTGGCTTTCGGGCCAAGGGTGGAAGCATTTCGGAAACGGCTAATTTTGTGAACTGTTCACATGCCACAGTGGTGAAAGTATACCGTGCATGGAAAAATGGCACTATTCAAAATCAGCGGCGTGGAACATGTGGTGCACCACGGGCTATAGATGACAGAAGCGAACGAAGGCTACGGAGATTCGTTCGGGCAAATAGACGTGCAACTGTTGAGCAACTGACCGCCCAGATGAGCCAAGACTGTATCCTCAACAACGGTTCAGCGGACGTTGCTGCGCATGGGCCTCCGCAGCAGACGCCTGGTTAATGCACCTATGCTGACTGCTGTTCATCGGCGATGAAGTCTGGAATTTGCACGCCTGTACCGCAACTGGACGTCCACATAGTGGCGACAGATGGACGTGGCCGCATACCGCGTGAAACGTCTGAAAGCAAACACCCTGCAACAATTTCCGGAAGGATCCAGGGTGGAGGAGGGAGCATTATGGTTTGGGGAATGTTTTCCTGGCATTCAATGGGTGAACTCATCATTGTGGAAGGCACGATGGATCAGCACAAGTACGTATCTGTCCCTGCGGACCATGTCCACCCCTACATGCGAATAACTTTTCCTCAGAATGATGGCATCTACGAGCAGGACAATGCGAGTTGTCGTACAGCTCGCAGTGTAGGTGCGTTGTTCGAAGAGCACCAGGATGAGTTTACCTTAATCCCCTGGCCAGAAAATTCTGCGGATTTAAACCCAATCGAGAATCTGTGGGACCACTTCGATCGGGTTGTTCGCGCCATGGATCCTCAACCGCGTAATCTAGCGCAGCTGGCTACTCCACTGGAGTCGGCATGGCTCAACATCCCAGTGAACACCTTCAGAAACCTAATTGACTCTCTTCCTGCACGCCTCGCAGCGGTCCGCTCTGCCAAAGGTGGTTATTCTGGTTTTTGAGAGGTGGTCACATTAATGTGACTGGACTGTGTATAACAAACATCATGCATATCATAACAAGAGAGTACTACATCACCCAGAGCGGGAGAAACTGGCGAGTTTCATGAGATATAATGTGACTTCTCGTTGAAATCGTCATAGCGTGTCCTATTTATCCAGTGTATAGTAATAGCAGTGATATTGTGAAACAGATTGAGTACTTGTAATAGGGTATTTTAATATGTGTGAGAAAAACATTTTTAAAATGCATAAATATTGTACGTAGCATCGTAAGTAATCTAAATATGTTAATTTTAATTCATAAAAATACAAAATATAAAAATTATTTCATTTAAAAGATTCAGTATATTTCGTCTGTGGCGAAAAGGTATCCGCCATAATGGATTCTTTGTGACGTCACCTTGTAGTAAATACGAAGGCGTGCCTCGCACTGCGCAATTCGTAAGCGACGCGACTCATGTTTAAGTTGCCTGCAAATATGATACGTGAGGTGACCTAATAGCACAAACTGAGGATGTTGTGAAGCAATACAGTCCCTTCAGTCTGCCTCTAGCCGTGGTGAGCGTTATTCTATTAACATCCCTGCTGTACTTTCTAACCGAGTTTTCATTAAGTGACGATGATGTCATCGTCGCCTATTATGAAGAAAAATCTGAAGAATGTGGTGCCATTCTTAAGTCATATATACAAAAGAAAAATATAATGTTCAGTGGGTAAATAAACAAACTTATGAAAAGATAACGATTACTTATGAAGTTAAAACTTGTGATAAGAATGTCAAGCTGAGGAAAACTAAATAAATGTGTGAAGTTTGTAACGTAGTTTTAATTGGTTAAATTCTTTGTCGTGCATACCCAACAAAAGTCGATATTTGCAACTCAAGAAAACATTATCTCATAATACATAGACTAATTATAACTTCCCAAATTTTTTGATGAAATGACAGGTTTAATACCGAACAAATAACGGCTCACAAAAAATAAATTTATCTTCCTCTTTTATTAAACTATTCGTTTATTCTTTCACATATATATCTGATTTATTAGAAGAAAAATGTTTGATATTGATTAATATTGCTTGTTAACTATTTATTAATTTAATATTTTAATGGATGCTGAATGTTCCCCCAGCACTTTGAACTGAATAATTTTGTGCTATTCCTACAGGTGTTTCATAAAAGCAACATAGAAAATACTAGAGATCAAGAGGAAGTGGCTCGTGGAATTAACTCAGATATGGAAGAATAAAAGCTTCCAAACGCTACGAAGTAAACCTTTGATGGGAACGTTTTGCTGCTGTTTTTGGTGCATTTTAAATTACAAAATACGTAGGTTAGTTCCTTTTTAAAATTGCTTTCGGCTTGACTCTCGAACTAAACAGTTGTTGTTGACTATATAGCGAGGTCATGGCGACAAGCGTTTTCGCGAGGGAGTTTAAACGTAAGATTTAAATGCTATTTTAAGGCACTTATCGATATCAGAAAATTGAAATAAAAATATTAATGGCTTTACTACCAAAGGATTAAATACCAAAATAATATCACGGTATGTGGGTGCTAAACGTGTTGACAAGAAAACCATAAAGGTTTAGAAGATACCTGCAGTAGAAAAGATCAAGAAGCTAACAATGAACAGTTCCGAGCCTCAAAGGGCTGTATCGGAGTGTTTCATACAACATTGTGATCTCTATAGTACAAGTGGCGTATTCTACGCTATACAGATTTGCGTCCGTGTATCGTCACAGCCTCCCGAAACGCTTATTTTGAAATTAAAAATCATATTGAACAATTCCTTTAATTAATTATTATTATATCTCTATTTCAATTTATGCTATTATGACATTTATAGGAAACATGACATTGTGACAGTCATAGAAATGTAAGTATTAAAGTAAAAATCTTAAGCTTCAATTTCAAACTAATGTCTGCTGCTAGTTCGAAGCTTTTATGCTCAAGACATGTAGTTGTGAAACTTCTATCTATGTCGCTCAAAGGTGAGGTTCCACGTAACCACAAATATTTTCTATCTTTGTATTAATTTCGGAACCCGATTAATGCTAGTTGTTATCATGTAAACCAGAAGTTATAGTTTTTTACCCTTGATATTTGTTTACAGGGTGTCTAGAAATGAAAACATAACCTTGCAACCACAGATAGGACACATCATGTCCTACTGTTTGAAAAAAAAATATTTTTGTAAAAGTCTCACCATCTTGGAGATATTGATTTTTCGAAACATTAACCGTAAATTTAGGGCGTTCATAACAGCAAATCACGGCCATTTTGAACAATTTTTATAATTAAATAAATAAAAATATTACTTCATTTATTCTATTATTTGCATGCACACCATAGCAAAAACATTTTTAAGAAATCACGGTCATCATTTTATTACATGTTTAAAATACACAATGGTCTCTTTAACAGACTGACTAACATAAAAAAAAAATCATTTTAAAGGAATTATAATATAATTATACAATTTGGGATTTTTATAAGTTTTTTTTTAACGTTTTAAGAAAAAAAGAACATTGTTTTAAATTACTCAAATATCCTTGAGTAAATTAAAAAAAAAATAAACAGGCTTCAAAAAGTATTAATTTGTAGAAATGGCATGGAATAAACTCAAGAAAGTCACATGTTTCGAAAAAATATTAAAAATCAATATCTCGAAAAAGGTAAGACTTTTACTAAAACATAATTTTATCGTATAGTAGTAGGAAATGATGTGACCAATCTGCGGCTGCAGAATTTTCCTTTTATTCCTGAACACCCTGTTCATTTGTTTATAAATACAGTTTTTTTTAAAATAGTTTTTACAATTTGAAATTTTAAGGCGTATTTGATGACGTTACTTTACATTAATATCTTATGTAAACGTTTAACAAAAATGTGACTCTGTACTAGCACCATCTGGCCGATATAATTATGTTGAGAGCTCTTTATGTAAGGGCGGCAGTGAGCAGAAAATTAGATATCATTTACGGTGTGGATTAATCACACAATTTGTACCAAATCTAATTTAGAAGTCAACGAAAAACCATTAATTATTTCTCATATGCACGTAACATTAATACATTAACATGCGCAAATACGATTATCATAGCTACATGGTTTGTCGAGGGAGTCTATACATTCGGTTATGCCTCCAGTAGCAGACAGACCACCTAGTAAACATATCGTGGGACAGTTTTGCACGATATGCTCAACCGTCTGTTGCACATCGCAGCCACAATAGAGGTCTTCATTTAAACCCCAACGATATAATGGTGGTTTCCCAAGGTCCATGGTTTTGTCAGCTACGCCATGCAGCTGAATTGTACGGATCAGCACGCGCACGCGCACCATCTCGCAGCCACCTCCCCACCACGTTGCCTAGTATCGTTTCAGCTACCCGGGCGTTTGATGTTTACCGACTGGGTGACGCCCGCTGTTCATAGCTAGACCGGCGCAGCCGATAAATGCACAGGCCGTAGGAAGTCACCTTAAAGTTCAGAATGTCAGGCCATAAAGGGATCTCTGCCACTGATCGACTAAAGCTGTTTGGCGTCTGATACTCCGGGGAAACGGCTGGAAGCCAAGGCATCACCCAAAATCCTCAAAGCAACGTTTAGGTGGATGTCCAACTTCTCAGTACGTGCACTGCACAGCCATACCGTGGCGCAATATTCTGCAGTAGAATAAATAAGACCAATGGTCGCTCCCCAAGAGGTGCCTGCAGTTTCCTCATAAGGTTTACTCTGGGCTGGATTTTTGCAGCAATATTTGCCAGATGCTTGCGGTACGTGAGTGAGCTACCAATTGTTACAGCAGACAGCTGTTGCCTTGCCTGCTGGTTTGATAAATAAATGCGACCCGCCTCTCTTTACGTAGCATTTGGTTTGAGGCGCCATTTAGTAAAGTATTCGTGGAGGAAGCCTAAGTCCTCTGTCAGTACCATTTCACAATCTTCCATTCTTTTCCGTTATACAGTAACCGCAAGGTCGTCAGCGTACATAAACTTGCGGCATGTAGTATTCGGAATATCTGCCGTTCACAATTTGAAAAGAACTGGCGAAAGAACAGATCCTTGTGGAAGCCCGTTGTTCAGCGTGCGCCATCGGCTACTTTCATCACCATGATGTACTTTAAACAGGCGATCTATTAACATTTCATTCAGTATGTTAGCGAGGTGCTGGCATAGATTTGCACGTACAAAATTCAAAAGCAAACCCTTTCTCCAAACTGTATCATATGCTGCGGATAAATCTACTAACACTGCTTTATTCATTCTATTCTGAATACCAGTCTCGATTTGTCTACCTTTGACAGACACTGGCCTAGTAGGCATCCAACCAACTTTCGGGTCAAAACCAAACATACATACGTAATAAAAATGCATAAATACATTTCAAGTGATTTTTTGACTTTTGGATTAAAGGTGTAATGTTTTTGAACAATTTAGTAGGTACTAATATTCAAAGTTAGTACCTTCCAAGAACTCTAGATAATCTTTTAACGCAAAGAAACTCTCCCGCAACGCGCCCTGTCATTATTATTATTACTATTATTCGCTTATGGCTTTACGCCTCGTCGACGTTGAGGTCATTAGAGGCGGGAAAGAATGGGGAGCAAGGAGCCGGAAGGATTTCGGCCACGGCCTTTTGAAGTAACCATCCTGGTATTCGCCTGGAGTGATATGGGGAAACTATGGAAGACCCAAATCTGGATGCCCAGACGGGGATTCATATCCACGTCTTCTCGAATGCGAGGCCAGAACGTTAACAGCTCATCTTCCACGCTCAGTGCCCTGTCACAAAAGCCTGGCTTCTAAATATGTTTAACGTGGCTTTGAAGACCACTAAACTACCTACGACGTTTAAGAATGTGAAGATTATCGCCATCCAAAATCAGGGAAAGGAAGGTAACAGATTTGATCACTTCCACCCACTTTCTCTTCTCTGCATCGCTTATAAACTACTGAAGCGGATGATCCCCCCACGAACTGATGATCAGATTAATGCTATTGTTCCGCCAGGACAAAATATTTCACACCAGGTAGAGAATGTTGTGATTGTGAACAAGTGATGGCTCTCACAACACACATCACCGAGTGAGATGGGTGAGCGGTAACGCTCTGGCCTCGCATTCGGGAGGACGCCGGTTCGAATCCCCGTCCGAGCATCCAGATTTGGGTTTTTCCATAGTTTCCCCAAATCACTCCAGGTGAATACCGGGATGGTTCCTTCAAATGGTCATGGCCAAATTCCTTCCCGTTACTTGTACCAGTCCCATCCTCCCTCTAATGACCTCAACGTCGCCGAGGCGTAAAGCCATAAGCGAATAATAGTAATAATAATAATGACAGAGCCAGCTCCGGGAGAGTTTCTTTGCTTTAAAAGATTATCTAGAGTTCTTGGAAGGTACTAACTTTGATTATTAGTACCTACTAAATTGTTCAAAAACATTACACGTTTAATCCAAAAGTGCAAAAAATCACTTGATATATTTATGCGTTTTTATTACGTATGTATGTTTGGTTTTGACCCGAAAGTTGGTTGGATGCGTACTAGGCCAGTGTCTGTCAAAGGTAGGACTATCAGCTCCAGTGTCGTGTACAAGAAAGAGAGGATTAAACACGGTGTCAGTTCATTTAGGACCACACTCGAGTCCTGGCTACTGTGAACTGTGGCGTACTACCATCAGTGCTTGAATAAGTGAGTCCCTTCAGGCTAGTGTTGCAAATTAAAAAAAAAAAAAATTTTTTTTCAGATTTGTGAAAAAAAAAACAACATGAAAAGAAACCTAGCACCCTTGTTTTTTTTTTCTAATATTTTTTTTTTCAGAAAACAATATATTTGATAAATTATAGTTTTCTTTATGGAATTTACATTTTACATGTGTGTTTTAAATCTTACGAAATCATGTAATGTCTTACATAATGATTCATAAATATATCTATATAGGTATCACAATTTTTTATTCATCCTCTTATGTCAGTACCACATTCACTAGTATCAGTACTACCAACACTAGTTCGGTCGGAGTCAGAATTTTCTGTTTCTTCTTCTGTCTCCTCTAGATCCATAACTTCAGAAATAGTTATGTTTTCTGTTACTGGTTGTATTGTATGCAAAAGCTTTTGAGATTGCAATTTTAAACTGTAAACAAGGTACACACTGTGCATAAAGACTGCGCCGATAGTTCTGTATTACGGTCTTTTAAGTTTGAATTTAAATCTATTATCATACAAAATAAGAACTTTATTTGTTTTCAATCTTTGGTTTACGCCAACGGTTGCAAGGAAATGATTCGTAATTACTGAAAATGACTCAGTATCACTATACGCTGCGAGTTTAAGTATACGAATATAAGGAAAGCACAATAAGTAATAAAAAGTGGCAAAAAACGTAGATAAATTTAAAATTCCTAATTTTTTGAAAAGATTCGTAGGTCTACAGATAAATTTACAGGGCTGGCAGCACTAGTTCAAATAGCGAGTATCAAACCAAACAAAGGGGAACGGGGATTCCTTCTCGCGCAACCTAGCCTCTTCGGGTAGCCCCCATTCATAAAAGAAAACTTCAGGCAATGTTGCCAATATTTTTGTAATCTTTTTTTCCTACTGAACCTGAAAAATATATTAGATTTAAAAGTAAGATAAGTACTTAGTATAAACTCTTAAACAGTCATATTAAACGATAAATGCCTTAAAAATGTGATATTTAAGAGTTATGAAAAAAAACATGTCCCAGAAAAAAAAATGTTTTTTTCACAGTTTTTTTCATGTTTTTTTATGTTGTTTTTTTTTTCAAGTCAGAAAAAAAACGTTTTTTTTACAACACTACTTCTGGCTAATGTCGAGCGATGGCGAAATTTCTTTTCCAGCCCTGCCTCCTTACCCCCCCCCCCCAAAATTGTCTCCCGTCCGTAATGACCTCGATGTCGACGAGCCATGAAGCTGTGAAGAAAAGTATTTGACAGAGACAAGCAATTCTCCGGCCTAACTTTCAGAGAGAATTAACAGTGATAGTTAATTGAAACCTGAAATTATTTTGAGAACAGAACAGGAGTTCAGGCTTTGTGGGAGTAGACGTTATTACACATTCAGAGGAAATAAATGTTTGCACTTGCAATGACTGGTGGCTCGCTTTACCTCTTTCCCAACACTCTGTGACTTGTTGTTGGTAAATTATTTTTCTTTTTCGTAATAACTTTAAAGCCATTAACACCTAAAATTCAAGAGAACGTCAAGGAAAGAGATTAGAGACTTTTCCTTCTTTTGAAAATTAATATTGATATTTAAGTTTCACTCTTATACGTTTCTGTCTAGATTTGAGCGGCACGTACATATAAGAGTTAGTAAATTTTAAGCTAAACTACTTTCAACTTCTTTTTTTTAAAACGAACATCACTTTTTCCGTATTATGTCGCTGATTTACCAATCATTGTTTCTAAACAGCTATAGTATTTGTTTCCTGTTGCCATGGACAAGACCCGGACTGATGGGTAACGTTTTCAGTCCAAACTCAAATACATGATTTACATAGCGACGGAGCACCAGTCTCATCATTTCTTGGTTGGTCGGTTAAATGCGAGAGTAAAATCACACCCATATCTTGGTCGTTTAGCTATTCATTTAGGAACACTAATTCTCCGATCAGAGACTTATCACGTGGGGCTCGGTGATGTTTTACACGGAGAGAAGAACACGATGCTCATTTACTGCAAATTCACATACGAATATAAGATACATAACGAACCAGAAACAAACGAAAAATTTTCTTCGTAAGACAGGACCTGTTCAATTGTCTTATCCATCCACCTCTAATTAGATTAGATATGTTTGCTTCGATCCAGCGCGAAAACAGTCTAGAGGATGTGAAACAGTCCAAATAATTCCTGAAAATTCTATGCTAGACAAACACGCTAGATGCTTGACTTGAAAAGAGAGACAATGCTTAAAAATGAAATATTTTGTTGAGCAATACGTAAGTGATTGCGACTAACTTTTTCAGCTTCGCTTTCCACATCCCAAAACATATATAATTTTCTCACTCCTTTTCAGTTACAATTATCCAAATAAATTTTTTTTCTCATATTAAGTTAATTCTGAAGTAAAAACTCTTTATACTTAGATATTAATGATGGAATCGGATTGTATTAGGCTAAAGATTGCTAGTTATACTTGGTACTGAAATAAAGATGCTGAGGTCATATATAATATGCCACAACGACTACTGGTTTTTAGTTTGTGAGAAACGACGATTAATATTTGTATTTTAGGATAGTCTATACGCGAGGAGGCAACAAGGTTGGCAGTATGTAGCGGTTGGTCAGCTTCCAGCTCCGTGTAACACGTCAAGTGTGACTTGGTGTTTCCGGACTTCTCGCCTAAAATAAGCCACACTTAGAAGTACTGCGCAACTACAACTATCTACAAATATTTCTTCTCAGTTTATTAAAAACGTTGTTCTTCTTAATAAAAAAAAAAGAAAATTCCTAGGATACATTTTAATTGATGTAAAAGGAATAGTTTAAACAAGTCAAAAATTATTTGAAGCTGCTGTCTGTTGGGAAAAACTAGTGAACTCGGTTTAATTATTCTCGTTTTAATCCTATCTAATTACTTATCAGATTCTCTACTACAACAAATAAAACGGCGACATTGTAATTATTTCTTCAATCACCTGGACGAACAACGGGACGATATCCAATTACATTAATCACACAGTATCCTTGTCAAAGACAAGCCGGGAAATGCAAAGGTTTTCCCCCTTATAGCTTTCCTTCTTGAGAAGAAGTAGTGCTAAAAGGATGATTTTAACCACAAAATGTTCCAAAAGTTCTGACGTACACGCATCGCCTAACCGTTTAAGGTGACATTTAATGGTGGCATATATGCAGTACGGGGATAGGGTAGTATGTATAGTCTAAAATCCGGCTACTTGATTTATCCGTTTAACTGGGTTTTTTTTTATCGAAATGTGATTTTATTTGGAGATGCTTTATAGAGCCTTACATTGGGTCCGGCAGGACGTGAAGGTTAATCTAAATTAAAACAGTCTACCAGGCGCGTCTCATATTCTATATCTACATTCATACTCTGCAAATCACAAACATTGTGGGTGGCAGAGGGTGCTAAGCACCAATCTTAATCCCCGCCCATTCCAATCCCGAATAGTGCGAGGAAAGTAGGAATACATATAAGTATCAGTACGGCATCTTATTTCTCTAATCTTATCCCTCCGGTCATTGCGACCTAAATAGGTTGGCGGAAGAAGTATTTCATTGCACTCGAAATTTAAATTTATTCGTATTTTCTTCCCCATCAACAACGACATACTGTGATCGACCAGTTAGAAAATCACGTATCCACTCGCAAATCTGAGCCGAAATACCGTAAGCTCGAATCTTCGCTAATAGTCGGTTGTGTGGAACAGAATCAAAAGCTTTCTGAAAATCCAAAAAAAAAAACTGCATCAACTTGTGAACCTGCATCGATAACTTTCATTATGTCATGGGAAAATAGGGCCAATTGTGTTTCACACGATCTCTTCTTCCGAAATCCGTGTTAACATGATGTAAGTAACTCGTTCTCATCTAGAAACTTCATTATGTTCGAGCATATGACATGTTCCAGAATTCTGCTTCAGACCGATGTTAGAGATATGGGTCGATAATTCCTAGGATCACTCCGATCTCTTTTCTTAAAAACTGGAATTACCTGGGCTATTTTCCAGCTAGAAAGTACTTTTCTCTCTTCTAGTGATTTACGGAATATATCTGATAGAAATGGTTCAATGTCCTCCGCGTATTTAGAAAATACTCTTACCGGTATACCATCGGGACCCGGCGCTTTACCCCACTTCCGGAGTTTTAATTGCTTTACAATTCCTACGCTATCAATTTCTATCGGATCCATCTCTAATTCCACACGATGTGGTAAAGTGGGGATGTTTTCCATGTTTTCTTGAATGAATGAATTTTTGAATTCGGTTTTAAATACGGTAGCCTTGTCGCGGCTGTCTTCAACTTCCCGTCCGTCTTTTATTAGAACTGGCTTATTGTTCCCACTACAACTAACTTTTTTTACATACGACCAAAATTTCTTAGAGTTTTCAGTGAGGTTCTTAGAAAGAGAATTTTCACGAAAGTTATTAAACGCCTCACGCATCGCATTCTTAACACGTCCCCTTATCTCCTCTAACTTATCTAAATCAGTCCGATGCATCGTCCTTTTTGATCGTGCATGTATCTTCCTTTGCTTCTTGAGTAACCTTTTAACCTCCCGTGTGTACCATGGGGGATCGTTCCCATCCCTGATTATCCGTTTCGGTATATGCAAGTTCATACCTTCCCCTAGTATATGTAGGAATCAATGCCACCTCTATTCAACGGTGTCTCCTGCTACTAAGAAGGTGTATGCCTCAAATACGCTCTAAAACACTCTTTTGAAGCCTTTTCGAATCTGTAAACAATCCACTCTTTTCTATTTCTGCGCGTGGTTGTTAGTTTTACTGTATCAATTACAGCTTTGTGATCACTTATTCCTGCGGTGGTAGAAATATCCGTGAATAGTTCAGGCCTATTTGTTACAACTGTATCTAAAATATTTTCTTTACCGTTGAGGCATCGCGTTGGTTCAGTTACGAGCTGTTCAAGATTGTGATCTGAGAAGAGGTCTAGAATGATTTCGCAAGCTGCTTTATCCCTGCCCCCAGTAACGTGAACGTAGTTAGTCCAGTCGATATCTGGCAATTTAAAGTCACCTCCTAGCATTATTGTATGGTCCGGAAATTGCCGTGCTATATTATTTACATTATTTCTCAAGGACTCGGCAATATTTACGCTTGCATCGGGTGGACGATAGAAGGAGCCTATCACAAGTTTTGTCCTAGCTACGTTGAGCTTGATCCATATTATTTCGCAAACAGTATGGACATCTATTTCGCTACATGGGAGGTACTTACTAACAGCTATAAATACACCACCTCATTGGGAATGCAACCTATCCTTACGGAAAATGTTCATGTTACTATTAAAAATTTCGGCGGAACTTATATCCGGTTTTAACCAACTTTCTGTGCCTATTACGATATCAGCATCTGTACTACGAATAACGTTTTCGAGTTCAGGCTGTTTATTACAAACACTTCTGCAATTAACTACTAGAACTTTTAATGTTCGGTATTCTTTTAAGCTACCCCTAACACGCGGTGCTGAATTTATCTTGGCTGTCCGCAACTGAATTTCCTCCTCAGGGTCATCCTCCCTCAGCCTAAAAAAACCCCCAATGCACTCCACACGGCCCCTGCCACCCGTGTAGCCGATTCCCGTGTGTAGTGCACCCCTGATCTATCCAAGGGATTCCTACAAGACTCAACCCCAGGGCGAAGATCAAGGAATCTGCCGCCATGACTATCACAGAAGCGCCGTAATCTCTGGTTCAGCCTCTCAACACGGCTCTGAACCAGAGGTCCACAGTCAGTCCTATCGACAATGCTGCAGATGGATAGCTCAGCAGAAATCTTGTGGCCACAGAGTTCACCCTTTCTGCAAGTCGCCCAAAGGACGAGAGGATAACCTCCGACCCTAGGCGGCAAGCATCATTGGTGCCGACATGAGCCACAATCCGCAGCTGGCTGCACCCCGTCCGTTCAATGGCATCCGGGATGGCCTGTTCCACATCTCGGATCAGACCCCCCAGAATACACAATGAAGGATACCGGAATTCATCCTCGACCTCTTCGCCATTTCCCTAAGGGATTCGATAAAGCGCCTAACGTTGGAGCTACCCACCACTAAAACCCCCTTCTGCAGTTGTCCAGACTTAGCGGGCTGTGGGGCTGCCAACTCACAGGTCGACGATTGCAGGACTGAATCAGTTCCAGACAATTCGTCAAACCGATTGGACAGTGGTACAAGCTCGTCTTATTGGGAATCAGGCTTGCACGACTGCCCCCGCATGCGCCGACGACATCCAGACACCACACGCCAGCCACCACTAGGCGACGGCCGCATAGATTCCGACGTCTCGGCCTGGACTACAGGTACGATGATAGTTATGGGAGATCCTGCGAGCCACTTTGCTTCTACAGGGTCACCAATACCGCATCTACTGCACTCACTTGCGGCAGTTTCCAGCTGTGTAACTCTTGTTACCAAAGCTGCAAGCTGGGTGCGCAGGTCAGTCACCTCAGCCTGCGTCTGCACACAACAACCACAGTCCCTACACATACTAACTTACAGAAAGAAAAACTAAGGAGTACACGAGAAAAACGGATTCACTATGCGTTCTCAGTAGGAGGCCTTTTGTCAATAACCAAATATACAAAGACGAAGCTTACGCTAACTACGCACTTTAAATTAAAATTGCACTGGAGGTACTACTTCACGTAACGATTCCGACCAAAGCAAGAATTACCGGTTGGATTTCAACCTACGATTTAAGAGATTTCAATTAATTGCGACGGATGTCCTGTTATGTTTTTAGGGTACTGAAAACATACGCTGATAGAATAAATACACGATATGTTAAATGATGTGTCTCATTTGAACAAAGTAAAGTGGGATTCCAATCCTGGACCCCATAGCTCCTGGCTACATCTTTATAATATTTGATTACGAAACTTATGGTAGCTAAGTTAGTTAAGTTAGTTAAGTTAGTTAGTTAGTAGCTAGATAATATTTTAATAGGAAAAATAGAAATTCAGACTGCATTAATCTTGATGCATTAGAAATGTGTGAAATCCCTGAAACTTGCATTCGTTGTTACGTAATGTGAAAACATTGCAGGGAATGATCATCGTATAAATTCTCCCTAGCGGACGTAAAGACCAGGGGGTTCACGTTATGATTTAGAAAAGAACTACGTAATGGGACGAGAAGGTGAGACCGCAACATGTTTCGAACTAATTTTTAAGTTGAGCCATACATTGATTCACATGCACCTTTTATGTAGAGATAGCGTAATACAATAGTCTTCCTATTTCTGAATTGTCGTTTAGAATTGGAGTCAACTTGAGTCTCATAGGGTATGAATGGTTCGATTTGCATTGTTTATTTTACTGCCATTAAGACAAAACAGAAATATATTTATGGAGACTGACTCGTATTATCGCTTGGTTTAAATCATTGTACTCGTCGTTTTCTCCTCGATGGTCCTAAGCCATCCCAGTCACGCCTGGAATTTTTCCAAGTTGCTAACCTGTCCCTCCCCGCTTGTTCATATTCCTCACAGTATTGTGGCTTCCTGTTACAGTAATGAAGAAAAGAATTGCTTTATAAGTTGAAACTTTTTACTCGTGTGGTGGAAATACCGTATGTAGTCACCGCAATCCCCAGATGCGAAATAGCAACAACGTTAAAAATTTCTTTATATATATATATATAAAAAATACCTCCGTTCACAAGTAACTGTTTTGGTGATTTTTATTTTATTTCAAAGACCCTTGTAGTACAGGGCATCATCAGTGGAGATACAGTGGTAATCCTCACATACCAGTCTAGAACAGCACCTCATACACTTCAATGAACAGTGTTGAAAATGTGTATGAGGTGCTGTTCCAGACCGTTATGTGAGGATTACCACTATATCTCCACTGATGATGCCCTGCACTACAAGGGCGAAACGTGTATCTGAAATAAAATAAAATTCACGAAAACAGTTGTAGACGGAGTTATATAAAAATTATTGCTCAGCAACTGTGGAATTATTGCATATTATCAGATTCATATTAAAAATTTCTCTACCACTGTTGAATTCACGATTCGGGCTATGCGCTTTATTAGATGCTTGTTAACATTCTCTGAAATTTGGAGGAAACTAAAAGTATTTCATACTGGTTTCAGACAGCTGATAGTTTCAATGTATCTCTCTCTGTTGTACAGTAAATCTAATTTAATTTGTACGTGGTTGAAAGAAGCTTCGTGAAGTAAAACAGTCCTTAGAGAGAAATTCCTGAATTCGGTCACAATAGTATTGAGACGATAGCAAGGTGTCTGGATGAGGCAGATTTCTTGTAGACGATGCGAAAGTTACAGGAATCAGTAGCTCTGTTATATTTAAACTCTAACAATTGAAGAATATTCCGTGTGACCAGAAATATTATTATTGCTTGGTCCAAACTTTTGATCACGGGATAAAGGAAAAACGGATGGTTACATCTTATAAACACATGACTTTCTTACGGCTCACATTCTCTATGTCTATTGCGGAGTTCGTCAGGCCTTAGTTTGGTTGTATGTCGACGTAGCTGAAGTGTATAATTTTCAATAACCTCGCATTGACAAAGGAGAGTAAATTCTTAAAATCTCGCCCGACGAGAATAAATTGTATGACGATGTAGACTTTTTGGAACCAAAGAAACAACTGACTTGACTAGTCGAAACGGTCTCCACTGTGGCGATGTGTAGAGGTATGGAAAAAGACATAAAAATGTAGCGAACTTCTCGATCACAATGTTGTTCGAGATACCAGATGAGAGAACTGAAATCCACAATCGCTTAAACGGACATTGCTGACGAACAGTACCGGCGAGCTACATCTTTGCTTAGATACAGTCACCAGGGTATAGGTTACAAACTAAGGGCTACGTATCCTTCACAGTAAGACCCATAATTAATTTTAGAAAAGCCCCAACATATCTCTTAGCCAAACACACAAACATCATTCTTAACCAACATACACATTACAGGAAAAAAGAAGAATAAAAAATGCAACAGAACTCATGCAGAAAATGAAAGACACACACATCCCACACACAGCAACAATAGTATCATTTGACATTGAAAGCATGTATAGTAATATCCCAATATAAGAAACAATAGAATTAATTCAGAGAAATCTTATGAATTACAAAACGGCAATACATAGATGAAATCAAAAGCACTATTCAGTTACTAATTTTACAAAATTATTTCAGTTTCAATAACAAATATTACCTGAACACGAAGGTACGATTCGTATGTGATCACCTATTTCTGGAATTGTGGCCAATATATTCATTGACCATATAGAAAATTAGATATGGAAAAAACTTAAACCACAGAAAGGAAGGATACAATATTATATATTGGTAGAGATTTGTTGATGATATAATGTGTCTCATCAATGAAACAGGTGACCGAATACACGAACTGCACCAAGACATAAACAATATACACAAAAATCTCACATACACAATAGGAAAGGAAAACTAAATTTCTTAGATCTCACAATAACAAAAGATGAAAACACGCACACATTTCAAACACACAGGAAACCTACAGCAACAAATCAAATAACAAACTCCACATCAAACCACCCACAAATAAGCTGCAATACAGATTAAAAAGACCGCCATTAACAAAGAAAAACTATCAAACAGAACCCAATAAAGGAAATTACAGCAAAAAATATATATAAATCACGGACAGTAGACAAAATAAACAAAAAAATCATAAACAAACTGGAGAAAGCACAGACAATAACTAACACAACCAAACTTCAGCCACACAATACCAACCAGATAAGAACACCCACAATACAGACAATTCAATACAACTCACAGACCACAATAGAAACCGAAAAGAAGTAATTGGTACTCAATGACATATTCCAACAGACAAATTCCAACAAATACACCCACAGAATTACAAACATTAAAAAATAAAATAACAAGGCATAAATATTGCTCTAGGAACAGACAACTCACTACAAAAACAAATAAAAACTCACAGATAATTATCAAATCTCAGGCATTTATCAACTAACATGTCAAAATTGTGAGGCAATATACATAGAACAGACAAGAAGACAGTTTAAAACCAGATACAAAGAACACATGAGGACACTTAAGTACAGCAATCACTCCTCATTCGCTGAACGTTTAAAAGAAAATGAACACTTACCAACAGACATGCAAATCCTCACAATCAACAATCACAGACACAATATTCTCACTCTAAAAGAAAACTGTCAAATTCAAAAAACAATAAAAAATGGTATGCAGGTATTGAATCTAAACTAATACACTAAAGAGCCAAAAAACTTGTACACCTGCCCAATATCGTGTAGGGCCTCCGCGAGCACGCAGAAGTGCCACAACACGACGTGGCATGGACTCGACTAATGTCTGAAGTGGTGCTGGAGGGAATTGACACAGTGAATCCTGCAGGGCTGTATATAAATTCCTAAGAGTACGAGATGGTGGAGATCTCTTCTGAACGGCACGTTGCAAAGCATCCAAGATATGCTCAACAATGTTCATGTCTCGGGAGTTTTGTGGCCATCGGAGGTCTCTAAACTGAGAACAGTTTTCCTAGAGCCACTCTGTAGCAATTCTGGACATGTGGGGTGTCGTATTGTCCTGCTGGAATTGCCCAAGTCCGTCGGAATGCACAATGGACATGAATGGATGCAGGTGATCAGCCAGGATGCGTACGTATATGTCACCCGTCAGAGTCGTAACTAGACTTATCAGGGGTCCCATGTCACTCTAACTGCACATGCCCCACACCATTACAGAGCCTCCACCAGCTTGAACAGTCCCCTGCTGATATGCAGGGTCCATGATATCATGAGGTTGTCTTCATACCCGTACACGTCCATCCGCTTTGTGTCGTGCACTCAGCAAGGGTACAAGATTGGGCCTTCGGCTCCGAAAGTCGATATCGATGATGTTTCGTTGAATGGTTCGCACGCTGACACTTGTTCATGGCCCAGAACTGAAATCCACAGCTAATTGCGGAATGGTTGCACTTCTGTCAAGTTGAACGATTCTCTTTAGTCGTCGTTGGTCCTGTAGTACCTTCCCACAAAGCGGTCTGGTATCTCAGTGGTTAACGCGCTTTCTTACTGATGTTTGGAGCGTGGTCTCCGTTTCAAACCCCGGAGGAAGTAAAGATTTATAAGAATTGTTTTTGTTCGTATGCCTAGTCAGTTGTTCCGATTCAATTTTAAACTGTAGATATCATAGATTTAGGGCTGCAATGCGTGACAAATCGTAGGAGGTATAACAATGCTGCAAGTGTACACCTTTGTACGATATATTAAACCCTCAGGGGTTGTTACTCTCGCAGTCAGTGTGTGTGTATGTGTGTAATCTGTACTAATAATGTTATAATTGTGGACATAAGTCTTTGTCTTTTTATTACGTTTTGACGACTAATTGGCTATACCAATTTTGATTGAATTTGAAATGAAATACTTTGTATCTGTAGGAAGGACACACGATAATTTTTGCGGTATGAATAATAGTTGTAGTCACGAAATTTTGAGAATTTATCGAATAGTGACAGACAGACGGATGCGTGTGTTAGTCTGTAATGTTGCGTCGGTTGCTGTCCCGCTGTCTGTTAGTTTATGATTTGTTAATAAATTTCATTTAGAGACAAAACGTCTTATTTAGTTTAGATGTCGATTTACAATGCACTGTACTGTTACTTTATGTCTGTCTAAAATTTCTGGCACCAGTTTATTTTGACTTTTTTTTTTTTTTTGACATGCCTTTGGGGCGTAAACCTGGACTAAGATGTAACTCCAGCAGACCACGAGCAGCTCAAGTTCTCAGAACTCAAGAATAGGATGCTCAAGCTGAAGAAAGAAGAAAGGACCAAGCTGAAATAAAGCTGCCCTAGTTAAACCCTCCCACATCCCTGCACATTCGTTTGATTTCTGTTTTTAAGTATGTTGGAAATTGATTCTCTTAATGAGACAGGTTCGACGGTAGAATGATATAGTGATGGCTTTCCTGTCATATTATGCTGACTCGGTGTTGTTTGGGACCAACAGCTAACAGCTTTCTATATTCAATTCTGGCAATGAAATTCTAACTCCACGCGTACTAAGTCGCGGGTATCAGCTAGTGACCATATAAACCTAACAAACCAAACTCTGGTAAACATACATTAACCCTACACAAAGGAAAGTACAATAAAACCATAAATTATTAATAGCGAAATATCACTCTCCTAAGCAATTTCAAAACTGGCGCACCAAAACCGCAAACAAGTGAGTAATGATAGATGCAATGTTTAATCCAGTATACAGCAGCCAAGACAAATGGCTTTAGCGGTAACATGCTTTAGAGAAAAAGCAGAGATGTGTGGTTACGAACCTGGAGAACACTGATATTAATAGTTAGTTGTGAACAATTAGAAAATGTTTCTATTTAGAATTATGTTAAACATCATATAATAACTTTGTAAATTAAATTATAATTTCAACGTAGATTCGTCGCTGATGCCTCGATGAGAGACGAAACGAGTACGGCATTAAAGCACACAAAAATAATTGGATTGGCGTTATTTTATCTTTTAATTTAATTTTACTAAACAGTTTTGGAATAAACTCATGAAATCATACTGGGTCCAGTGGACTCAGTAGCGAGTATTTGTGTTATAAATTATTTAACACTGGGTACAATTTATGTAATTTGGCACAGACATGGTTTAGTTTATTATTGAAGTGTATGTTCGACGTTAAGCGTCTATCGAGGTCGACTGGAGGTATTTAATTGACTTATGATGTGGATTCCATGCTATGTTATTTCCCATGATGTTAAACAGAGGAGGGTTTTGTAGTCGTCTTAATGTGAAGATTTTTATTTGAGTTTTACCGGGTGTAGAGATATACGCTAGTGACTGAACCATTCGGTTAATTGCGTGTAACATGCACTGATGATCTTGAGCATGGCAGCATCAACAGCAACGGTATTTCTTCAATTGTAAAATGAATCACAGCCAACCTGTTGCAATATTCATTGAATTTATTGTTTACCTGTTTCGACCCGCCTTAAGGGAGTCTTCTTCAGAACCTGTTTTTAAGATTTTTAACTTAATATCCTTATATTTAGTCACATTTACCTTTGCTGTTGATGCTGCCATGCTCAAGATTTTGAAATTTATGCCCGCCAAGGCAACCGCAGCTGTGACTAAATATAAGGATATAAAGTTAAAAATCTTAAAAACAGGTTCTGAAGAAGACTCCCTTAAGGCGGGTCGAAACCGGTAAACAATAAATTCAATGAATATTGCAACAGGTTGGCTGTGATTCATTTTACAATGCACTGATGAGACTACTAAATTGAATATCTGCTGAATTTGCGGGTACGTCATGCGCTAAGGAAAGTATATAATCATAGCATAAACACTTGCAGAGTCATTCTGTCAACGATACATGTGAAAAATGGAGAAATCCACCTGACATAATTAACTTTGACAAAGTGCAGACCAAATTTGCCAATTCTCAACCCGATAGAATACATCGGGGACGCTATCCCGAATCAAAGCTGTGCCTACAAACCAACGGCCCGTAATTCAAAAGAATTGCGTGTCACGTGATTAGACATATGGTGTCAGAAACATACGAAACCTGCAAAGAAATCGTCGAATTTATACGAAGCTGTATCTCTGCTGTTTTGTGTGCAAAAGTCTGTCGAAAACCCAAAGATTCTGCCTCTGCCAAGCCTCTACACAAACAAAATTTCATTACGAAAAGTTTATAAATATTAGGTCCAAAAGGAGGAACAGCTGTAAGGTGTTACATTACACAGCAATAGAATAACTTCCTGTTTAATTCCGATAACTATGCCATTAATAACGTCTCTAAAAAACAAATTACAAAGTAAACCAAATATGCAGCCTATATGGGTGATTTCAGAAATTGATCTTCTCAACAGTTAGTTTATGACGTACAGAATATCGAGTTACATCCTCTGTAATGGCGCAGTGCATACGAATTTTTTAAAGAAACACAGGATTTTTTTTTTATTCCATCAGTTTTTGTCATCTATTTGTCGACTTTTTGGATGAAACGTTCTCTTCTATCAATCCTGTAATAAAATGTTCATCCTCGCGTAAAAATTACACCCTTCGTATTCATTTACCTGCGTGCAATGCTGTAATTTGTGTGTTTATCTACAGTTCTTTGTTTCCATTAATCCATCGTAACAAATCAACGATTACCTAATGACATAAAATGTTGCGTTCTTTCCTTTCATAAGGTCGTTCCATTAATTCCTTTTGTAACCAACCATCTAAATCCATAAATGGCAAATCTTTAATTTCACAGTGTTCTGGGCTTCACGCAAAAGCTTCAGAAAGTTCTTAGGAATAACAAAAAAGTCACTTTCGCTAGAATCTGTAATCACTGCCACACTTTCTTTCCTTTACGCCTATTTAATCTTTAATACCATTAATACAGTACGTGTCAAACAGACCTGGAAAGCGTAACGAAATTCAACGTGAGACTGGTAAGCAAATGTTACTTAAATTGCATGAAAAATTTCTTACCCCACTCCCCCCACCGCCGCCCCTCCATGCCCCCTCCAACAAAAGCTTCAACGTACAGCTATGTGCTTTCGCTTTGCAAAACACCTAATGCGGAAGGTGAAAATCGGCATGCTAGAATTAAAGTTGATCCACACGTCGTGCTGTTATCCAGTTGTTGTTGTGGCTTTAGTGCGCGTCGTTAGCGCCGCTGTTATCGACAGTTGTTGGACTGTAGTTCTCACAGTATCGCAACCATACTGAGTGTACTCAGTTAGGCGACACCGATTATAGTACTCGAAATACAGATAGATTAGTTTGTAGTTACTTACTGTAGCTGTACTCTGGAAGTGCAAAAAATGTCGCTGTTGCAGGCACTCACCTGAAAATAACAGAACAAAACGTCAACATTTTCAATTGAGTAATCGTGCATGTAACAACTAGAGCTGTAAAAATAACTAGAAATTCTGTACCCGTATGTATTCGTTACTAATCCAATCAGTACTTTCGAATCGTTACTCGTTACTTTGGATACAATCGAACACGAGCATGGAGCATCGCATCGAGTCGCGTCGCATACGAGATAACTTCGTTAATATCGTATCGTTTCGTTAGTCCTTACTCGTTACTTTTGATATAATCGAACACTAGCATGCAGCACCGCATCGAGTCGCGTCGCATACGGGACGACTTCGTTCGTACTTACTGCTTGATAAAGTTTAAGTAAATTGTTTATTTAGTAAAATAAGTTTAGGTACGTTGTTCTTTTGAATAAAACTGAAAGTAATTAGCAGATGGATCTTACGGAAAACCTCTGAATGTACACTTGATTTACTGTAATGAATATTATATACGAAAGAATAATCTAATTTCAAAACAAACACCTGTTTGCATACAAATAAAAAAGACCTGACCCTTCACCTCACTGTGACATATCAAGTGACAATAACTAATGACGTTTATTTATTAAAGTATACTTCTCAAAACCCTGCATAGTGATAGTGAGTTAGTAGTTTATAATGTTCAAGTGGGATGTAAGGGTTTGGGAGGGGCAATACTAGACTTTTCCAACCAAATGTCAAAGAGCGGGGAGCGGTTCAGGGCACCCTATTGCCCTTGGGGTTGGAAACGGCCCCTAAAGGCGGATGAATAAAAAATGATCAACGGCATGGGGATGCAGAAGGCAACGGGAAACCACTGCATTAAAGACCCAAATGGTATCCCGAGGACATGTAATCCTCTATCGAATTCAGGTCTAAAGTATAGAGATAGAAGAATACTCTATAAACTATATAAGTGGCTATAATAAAAGTAGAGAATCACGAGAGACATGCATCCGTTAAAAATGGTGTGAGACAAGGTAGTAGTCTCTCCCCGTTAATATTCAACTTGTATGTAGAAGAAGCAATGAAGAAAGTCAATGAAAAATTTCCATGTGGCATAAGTTTTCAGGGAGAAAAAATCAGTATGCTACGATTTGCTGATGACATTGTCTTGTTAGCAGAGAGGGCTGAGGATATTGAGAAGTTACTGAATGGCATGAATAAAATACTGTAGGAAGATTTTGGACCGAATATAAATCAAAGCAAGACAAAAGTGATGAAATGTAGCAGAAATAATACCAATACTAGTAGAATAAATATAAAAATAGGATCGGATAAAATAGGACAAGTAAATGAATTCTGTTACTTGGGAAGTAAAATTACAACCGATGGCCGAAGCAGGAATGATGTTGAAAGCAGAATAGCACTAGCAAAAAGAGCCTTCATGAAAAAGAGAAACCTTTTTAGTTTCAAATATTGATCTAAGAATTAGAAAGAACTTTTTAAAACTCTTTGTGTGGAGCACAGCACTTTATGGTAGCGAAACATGGACTTTAGGAATACCGGAAATAAAGAAAATTGAAGCATTTGAAATGTGGTTCTACAGAAGAATGCTGAAAATTAAGTGCACAGACAAAGTAAGAAATGAACGAGTTTTGGAAATGATGGGTGAGAAAAGAAGTTTGTGGAAGAAGCTTACAGAAAGAAGAGACAGGCTGTTTGGTCATATTTTGAGACATTCTGGATTGGTTAATTTGTTAGTGGAGGGAACAGTCGAAGGTAAGAACTGCAGAGGAAGACAGAGATTAGAATATATGAAACAGATAATTGAGGACGTGGGCTGTAAGGGGTATGTAGAAATGAAGAGGTTAGCACAGGATAGGAAAGGATGGAGGATTGCATCAAACCAGTCGAAAGACTGACGACAGCAAAAAAAAAAAAAAAATAAAAGTAAATTGTTCATTGAGTAAAGCAAATTTAGGTAAATCGTTCGTACATTTGATTTACTGCACTTAATATTACATACTTCAGAATAATACCTCAATACCTCAATCGCAGCACACTTAAATCAACTAATTTGAAGACAAACATCTGCTCATTCAATCGCTGGGTGAACCGTTCCAGCTCCCGCATGACAAATGATACATCGTGTTCGTTCGTTTATCAAATCAAACTGACATCTATACCACAAATGCGAGTAACGAAATTATGACTAACGATTCGAGTCAGGCGACGAACGAGTTATTCAGTAACGAATACATACGGTTTGCTACAGTTCTAGCAACAACTGGAAATATTCAATAAGATATAATCTCATCATATGTTTTTTTATTTTTTTTTTAGAAAGTTAAAAACTAAAAAAAAAATTAATTCCTCGCGATTTAATTCCTAAAATCTTCGCTACATCTTCGTAAAAAAACACACTTAATCTCTTATCAACCATCATTCACATGCTGCAATCAATATAAACCATAACATCACGTTAATATCACAGCCTTAGTTATGGATTTCTGTGGAACATATTTCTGGATTCAGAAATTTAATTTTTGCTTTATCGTCACATGGAGCTAAAAGTTTGAGAAACACTGATATACATTAGGGTCTGAACTACACCTTAGTTCGACAACTGCTAAGCAAAACAATCTGAAATTATATAAAAAAGTTCTTAAGTTCTTTGCCTTTCTAAGTAAAGGGTTGGATTAGAAACTGTATTGTTACTTTATGGCTTTATGCCTCGTCGACATCGGGGTAGTTAGACGCGAGAAAGGATTTGGGGCGAGCAACCCGAAGAAATTCGACCATGACCTTTTGAAGTAACAATCCCGGCATTCGCTGGAGTGATTTGGGGAATCCATGGAAAGACCAAATCTGTATTGCCGGACGGGGATTCCAACCCACGTCTTCCCGAATGCGAGGCCAGAGCGTTAACCATTCACCCACCACGCTCGGTATTTTTGTTTTTGATGATTCTATTATCATTTAAAAAAATTTGCTCTACTTTCAAGAATGTTTATCAATAATTCTGTACAAATAATTGCAAACCATAAATTTACATAAATGAATATCGGAATCCATTGGGTGGGAGATTGCATTAGATAGTTTACAGTTTTAATTCATTTTACAGAATTCGTTTTCGTTCGTTGTATGCTAATCTTTTTCCAGTCATTGCAAAAAGATGCTACATATAGTAAAGCCTCATCTGTATAGAACAACAAAAAGGAATTCTCATTGCTTAATGGACAGAGTCACTTAACCAGTTATTTAGTGTTACAGTCTACGCGCAATTCATGAAGAACATAACACTTCATTAAGCCACTAATGTCCGAGGCCCTACTCAAACCGTCTATTTTCGGGAAGCGAGACAAATGTGGTCGACTTATCACTAAAGTTCCCGTGAATCGAAGCCACAATCAACGCCTGCACGTGAAACGGCATCTCAATTAGCAACTACTTGGAACCAGTGTAGCTTAATCCTTTCTCGTTACATAGCTTTCCTGTTTATACTTAAGCTTTAAATTCCAGGAACAACATCTTCACGTCAGGATGAAGACTGTGAATTCTTGAAGGTATGCATTAAAATCGACGTTAAAATTCCTTCATTTCTGTGTTAACGTATAGTTGCTTTGTGGTCTGGCTAACAATTTTGCCACTTACTACAGACCGAATATTTTACAGACTACCAGCGTTAGATCTTAACATAATGGAACAAGATAAGAAGTTGGCCAGCAAGAATAACTCCATGCCACGAATCAAGCATAATTTGGGACGTGCATCAATTGCATCAATTATGACTACTAACAGGGGCAGAATATTGTTAAATATGGGTAGTTCTAATTGCATCTCCTTCATAATGACATATAATTTATTGTTGTTGTAAGAATAGCCACTCGATGTCTTAGCTTTCATTTGTTTACCAACAGCATACCGAACGTGGTGGGTGAGCTGTTAACGCTCTAGCCTCGAATTCGCGAGGACGCCGGTTCGAATCCCCGTCCGGGCATCCAGATTTGGGTTTTCCATGGTTTCTGCAAATAACTCCAAGCGAATGCCGGGATGCTTCCTTCAAAATGCCATGGCCGAATTCCTTCCCGTTCCTTGTCCCCAGTCCGATTCCGCCTCTAATGATATCGACCTCGACGAGGCGTAAAGCCATAAGTAAAAAAAAAAAACCAACAGCATAAGCCAGAATATATAATTATCGCACAACATACAACAGCCATTTTGATTTGGTATATCTTCGAGTTTATTTTTAAAGATCCATAACTGTATCACATTCATGACAAATCTTCCACCTTCGTCGTCTGCAACTGAGTTCTGGAGGGAGAAGTCGCAGCATAATAAAAAATAAGTTTCCGTCTTAATGAAGCACAGTTTTTATAATGTTTTCAAATACCACAAATAATACCCAGTGCAGATGAAGTCTCATATTGACCTACATGAATCTTTATTTGTTGTTCCATGATTTTTATGTTAAAAAAATTAAGATTAGAACTTAAAGAACTGGTCTTGCAGCAGGCAGATTCACGAGCCTACTGCCAAAATAATTAGATTTAAAAATTATTTACGTGCTATATATTTGACTGTTCCCTCAGATAAGTTTATTTCCATAAACTGTCATAGAATAGAAACACTGAATTTTATTTATAGCTACTAGCGATCGCCTAAAGGTCGAAATTCGACCGTAATTCATTAATTTTTTCGTGAAAGAGTAATAATTATTATTTAAATTTGTTCTATTGCGTTTGCTGCGAGCATAGATATATTATATACTGTATACATTGACGTCGCTAGCTGCGAGCGCATATCAATACGTCATTATTCGTAGCTTGTTTTGTTTGCCCTAATTCCCTGCAATTCCTAGAAAATTAAAATAATACACTCCACGCATGACTGTATCCTGAATTTTAGCTTCTGAACTAACCATAGCAAATGATTAAATGTATTTATAAATGTTTTCAAAATATTTTTTTACTTTCTATCTATCGATGGTTCATTTGAATTTATTCTATCATACAATGATTTAAAATATTCATTTTGACTTAAGGCTGGCAAAAGTGCTTTAGCTTTATTACAACCTGAAGTAACAGTCCTTTCACCTGAAGTGACATCTGATTCGAATTTTTTTGTATTGAAAAACCTGCATTGCAAATGCTAAACTATCAAAATTTCTTCGAATGAGACTTAGTGCGCATTTAAATGTATCCATCAAAATAATTTCTTCATTTTTTGTGTTCACTATTTAAATTTGGTCTATTATCATTTTGAATTTCACGCAAATAGGTATCCCTTCTTTTTTGTCTCTCTCTCTCCGACTGTCAATGTTCTATATGGAAGCATAATGAAGTAGGTGCAAATATCTGAAAAAAAAAAACCGTAATGAAATTACTGAAATTCAAAAATCGAAAGAACCTTAACCAAAGTTTAACCTTTTAAATAATAAAAAGACCATATAGTATATGGTAGAATCATTACATTCCTTTTCTAAATGTTCCTTTTATAACTTCAAAGATTAACCTCAACTTCTTGCGACTGTTTTTTTCACCAATGACCCAGAGTATCTCAAAGCTGGGAATACACGTCAGATAGTTTGCTCCGATTCGATTTCACGCACTCACACATTCACGAATTTATTTTTTATTAAATAACGTATTTGTAACATGTATTCACTATGCTTTTGACCAAATACCACAGACATTGGCAGAATCGCTAAGTGTCGTTGCAACTAAAAAAATAATTGAATTTAAACAACGAATATTTTATTTTATTTAATTTAATGTATTTTTAACACACATTATATATAGATTTTAGCTTTCTGTACTTCTTCTCCATGTAAATTTTAACTGTGTCAAATCTCACACTTCTCCGTGCCCGCAATAGTCTTAAAAAGGGATACGAAGTTTTCGTTTTGCATATTAATATATAGATTTTATGTTGTTGACGGTCATTATAACTGATATTTTGTACTGTTCCAGTACTTGTTCAAATTTAATATTTTATTTCAAAACGATAACGTTTGTATCATGTTTGGACACTTAATGTCCCTTAAATGCCTTAAAAAAGCAAAAATGAATGTATATTATAACAATGAAGTGTGTTTCATGAACGCGCACCTTGTTCATTCTCATGGTTTAGAATTTCTAGGACGGAAAAATTTATTATAATCGTATTGCTAGATACTCTGAAATAACGTAACACTTCTCTGCTGCCTCAACTCAAAAAAATTTAAAAAATCTTTGAAAATCTTACATTTTCTGAACTACAGGAACAATAAACGATTTCCCGATTTTCGCAGCTATATTCTTGAACATCAACGTGTGAACATTCAACGCAGTGACACTATCGTAGAAAACCTGAGGAAGATCCAAAACTCAAATCGTCGAGAAACGTGAGCAGAAGTAATACAGACATATCCAGACAACTCCTGATATCAATGAAAATAATATTCAACAACTCTCCTTTTTAATGTGACCTACCTGTTTTATAAATCGGTGCAATGATAGTCCATTATACAGGGTATCCAGAAATGAAAGGATAATCCTGCAACCGCTGCTAGGTCACATCATATCCTACTATATTACAAAATTTTATTTTAGTAAAAGCTTCACCATTTCTGAAACATTAATTTTTTAATTTTTTTCGAAACATGTGACTTTGTTCAGTTTATTCAATGCCATTTCAACAAATTAAGACTTTCTGAATCATTTTTAAAATTTACTTAAGGGTGTTTGTGTCACCTAAAACACTGTACTTTCTATCTTAAAACGATAAAAAAATCTTATGCGAAAAGTGTATACAAATTTATTCAGTCGGATGACTTTGACAGTATGACGTGTATAAAAATTAACTAAGCGGTAAATTTAATTCAATAGACTTTTGTTTTAATAAAGTCCAAAATTCCGTGCTTTAGAACTACCGTAAAAACATAATTTTAAAAGGAATGTTAAATAATTATACCATTTTAAAGTTGGTAATAACGAATCAATTTTTTAAAGTAATTGGCACGATCCGCTCAGTACAAATATTTTTACACCACAGGCTGTCAAAGTCAGCCGTTTTAATAAGTTTCTGTACACTTAATACTTAAGATTTTTTAAAGTTTTTTAACGTTTAAGAAAAAGAAGAACATTGTTTTAAATGACTCAAACAACCTTGAGTAAATTAAAAAAAAAAAAAACAGGTTTCAAAAAGTCTTAATTTGTAGAAATGGCGTGGAATAAACTGACTTGTTTCAAAAAATAATTAAAAAATCAATATCTCGAAAATGGTGAGACTTTTACTGAAATAAAATTTTGTCATATAGTAGGAAATGATGTGACATATCTGCGGTAGCAGGATTATCCTTTCATTCCTGGACACCCTGTGTATTTAGGAATCAGTGTAGTTCAAGCAAGAAAAGTCTAAAATCCTAAGATGACGAAAAGATTTCATGGTGCACTGATCTTGATGATTTAGTGTTGCACTGCTCTTGAAATTCTTTCACATATTGTGCTATGTGTTAAAAACATCGCGTGTGAAAGTTTGACTAAAGTGAAGAACATATCCTGTTCCGCGTGCTTTCCCTGCAGTAGTGACCATGTTTCAATCAGCTAGAACAGTGAATAACACTCTGCGACACACGCGGTCGATACCTGCTCTGTAATGCTTGGTTTACATACCGCGTTCAAAGCAAAATACGAAAGTTCATCCTCTTTATAACTTCCTACACAATTACAAAACGGAAACTATGCTCTGTGAACAATTAACAGTCTGTAAATGCTTCGCACAATTTAATGCAGGCATTTCATCCTCCTACAACCCAATTTTTTTTTTATTAAATTCTACAGTACTACTTTCCATATCTTTCTTCACGTAAATAACGATTTAAAGAGCAGAGGTTAACACTTACCAAGCATCGTGCACGATGAAGTATTTTTTTACCATGTCATATCATCATCATTCATTCCGTATCATTCTAAATTTGTAAAATAAAAAAAGTCTATTTACCATGGGGTACCCAAAAACACAGGAATTATTTTTTAAAAGCTATACATTATCCCCCTCAAAATACTCTCCATCACAACTAATAAATTTGTAATTCCGGTGCTTTCACTGTTCGAAACATTTTCTGTAGTCATCTTTAGAAATGGCTGACAGCTCCTTCCTCGTTTTTTTATTTACCTCTTCAATGTTGTCAAATCGGTGTCCTTTGATGTCCCTTTACATGCGTGGAAATAATTAAAAGGGGTTTGAGCCAGGTCTGGCAAGTAAGGTGTATGGGGCAGCGGAACCATGCATTTTTAGCCAAAAACTGCCTAACAGACACAGTTGAATGTGCAGGTGCATGGTCGTGGTGGAAGAACCAGGCTCCTGTCTGCCACAAATCAGGTCTTTTTTGACTAACACTGTTGCGTAATCTTCTTAAAACTTCAAAATAAAAGGTTGGATTGACGGTCTGATGTGGGGGAACACACCTTGGAATCACAAAATCATATGAGCATTGTTTTGATGTTTGATTTGACTTGATGACATTTTTTTGGACGGAGTAACGATGACGCCTTCCATTGGCTTGACTATTGCTTTGTTTCTGGGTCATAACCAATAGCACCATAACTCATCATCAGTAATGGCCTTTGACAGAAAATCTGTATCAATTTCAAGCTGTTGTTTCAAAGCATGACATGTTCCAACTCGACGTTCTGTTTGTCAGTCAGTGGAGAGGAACAAACTTGGCAGCAACCCTTTTAATTCCGAAATCCTCTTTTAAAATTCGCTGAAGCTCTCGAATTTTTTCAACATTTTCGTCGATTCGGGCAGTTGGTGGACGTCCAGAATGAGGTTTGTCATCAATCAACATATCGCCATTTTGAAACCGAGCGAACCACTTGTGCACTTGAGTTTTTCCCATAGCGTCATGTTTTTAAGCTATTTTCAACATTAAAACAGTTTCAGCAGCATTTTTACTGAATAGAAATTATAATTTCACTGCTGCACGTTGTTCTACATCTATATCTACATCCATACTCTTCAATTCACAAACATTGTGGGTGGCATAGGGTGCTAAGCACCAATCCAAATTCTGCGCATTCCAGTCCCGAATAGCACGAGGAAAGAAAGAAAACATAAAAGCATCAGTACGGCATCTTATTTCTCGAATCTTATCCTACCGGTCATTGCGACCTAAACAGGTTGGCGGAAGAAGCATTTCATTGCACTCATAAGTCTAAGAATTTCGCATACTCTCCAATAAATTCAAACTCAAAGGACTTCGACTGTCTTCCAAACGATCCCAGCCAAATCTACGTATCAATACTGTTACGCTTTCATTAAGGATGTAGCAACCAGTCACGAATTGAGCGGCTCTCCTCTGTACCCTCTCCACTGAGTCAATCAAACCCTTGCGATACGGATCCCAAACTCCACAACAGTAATCCAGATGCGGACGCACTAGTGTTTTATACGCTATTTCCTTTGCATAAGCATTACAATTCCACAGAATACGACCATCCAGAATTTGGTTTTTCATGTTTTCCCGTTCCTTTCATCCAGTCCTTTACCGCTCATAATGACGTGGACAAGGTGTAAAGCAATTTTTTTAAACGTTTTTCGTTATCTGAGTTTCTCGAATTTAACATGTGTGTTTAGTACTCTTGTTTGCTGTTGTGATTTTCTCTAATAACTATTCGCTTAGGTTGCAAACGAATGCAGAGTATCGAGTGTAGTGTATGTACTACGGTTAACACAAGTGCAAACTACGGGCTAACAGTATGATTAAATTAACCAGGTAGTATGGTTGAACAGCTACGTTTAAAATAAATTTGAAAAAGTATTTTGTGATGACAAAAATGTAACTACAATAGATTAGTTGTGTAATATAAATGTACTAGTGATCGCCCAGCGGTCGAAATTCGACCGTAATTCATTAAGTTGTTTAGTTTCTTTCATGAAAGAGTAATAATCATTATTTGAATTTGTTCAATTGCGTTTAGTGTGACCATAGATATATACTGTATACTCGGACGTCGTTTGCTGCGAGCGTGTACCAATACGTTATTAGCATGTGTTGTTTGGCTTAATTATCTGCATTACCTATAAAATTAAAACGATACACTCCACGCGTGACTGTATGCTAAATTTGATCTTCTGAACTAACCACAGCAAATAATGAAATGTATTTATCCATGGTTCATTTGAATTTAAAATATTCATTTTGACTAAGGCCGGAAAACTACTTTAGCGTTATGAAAGATTAAGTAAATGTAGCCCTTCACCTGAAGTGACTTCTAAATCGAAATGTTTTGCATTGCGAAACCTGCATTATAAATTCTAAACTGTAAACATTTCGTGGAATGACATTCAGAGCGCATTTAAATGTATCTATCAAAATAATTTCGTCATTTTGTGTGTTCGCTATTTAAATTTGGTCTATTATCATTTTGAATTTAACGCAAATAAGTATTCCTTATTTCTTTTCTCTCTCTCTCTATGAAATTACTGAAATTAAAAAAAAATCAAAAGACACTTAACCAAAGTTTAACACATTAAATAATCAAATGACCATATAGTATCTGGAAGAATAGCTACATTCCTTTTCGAAGTATTCCTTTTATAACTTCAAAGATTAATCTCTACTTTATGCGAGTCTTTCATTTTACCAAAGACTACAGAGTGTCTAAATGCTGGAAATTCACGTCAGAACGTTGACTCCGGTCCTATTTCACGCACACACATACGTTCGCAAATTAATTTTTGATTTGAATAATCCATTTGTAACATGTATTAACTATGCTTATTATATTTTTTCTTTACTGCTGCCTAAGATTACAGACATCGGCAGATTCGCTTAGCACTAAAAAAAAATTAATGTAAACAACGAATTTTTTATTTAATTTAATTTGATATATCTGTAACACATATTATACACAGATTTTAGCTTTCTGCACTTCTTCTCTACATAAACTTTAACTATGCCAAATCTCACACCTCTCTGTGCGCGCAATATTCTTAAAAATGTATCATAAGTTTCCGCTTAGCGTATTAATATATAGATTAAATGTTACATTACAGCTTGCTTGCTAAACGCCAAGAATGCGAAAAACTTGCAGCTGATTACAACGTCGGATTATTAATTTTTGGTAAAAGAAAACTTTCTTTTTTGAAACGCATATGTAGGCAATGTTGCAATCGAAATTCTAAGTAGTTTTCCTGTGCTGTACACGAAAAACATACCACAAAATAATTGTTATGTTCCACATTGACTTACGCTTCTATGACACGTGTGCCCTGTGAACAGCGTGATAATTATACATATAGCAAAACGAAGTAAATTCAGTGATTGAATTTCTGAATTGTTACAAAGGCAGCAAATGAACGATTCAGTTGAAAATGAACATAATGCCCTTTGCGATTTTCCAGCATTGTTTTGTGTGAATGCAAAGTGAAATTAGTTCTTGGTTATCTCTAGTTAGAGGTTTCATTATCCTCGAATTGTCACCAATATACGCAATTAGCAACCGATCCACGGATAAAGGAAGTGAATAATTTTTCCGTATAACGGAATCATCATTTGTGGCAATTGGTAACGATCGTATAATTACTGATTTAGCGAGCTCGTATTTTCCATCTCGGCAGTGTTTTCTGGCTCAACCGAGTAAGGTTCCTTTACTGTTTCCGCCACTTTTAAGAGGAATGCTGGTACCAGAACATAGGATTCAAAGTATACTAGTATTCGTACCTTTAATGGTCTAATATTCAGGCCGGATTTTTTTATGAAGAAATAGTAATGTTAATAGCGTAAATGCAATATTAAATAAAATAATTAATCGGAATGTAATAAATGAAACTAAAATAGTATTATTCTTGAATAAATAACAATCCTTACAGTTTTGTCATTTAACTTTAATAATTGTTTGAGCTGCTCTAACTAATCTATTTTTAAGGTTATTAAAATCACAAAGTCTATTCATTTTTTGTGAAACAAAAACAAAAACATTGTAAGCATTGCATATACTCTAACATTATGACTAAGATGAAAAGATGATACAAATTTTTTAAGACAGTCACTATCGAAGAATAAAGTGCCATAGTTTAATAGTATTTTTACAATGAACAACAGTTTTAAAATAGTGATTGCGTTAAACTTCCGCCACACATAAAATGTTTTTTCTGTAATGTGTTGCCTTTTTTTATCTAATCAACCATACAATTTTCTTAAGAAATATATGTGCTTAATTTATTTTAGTTGGTATAATTACATTTTTAATTTCACCCCATGTTCTTCTTGTACTGGTAAATATAGTGATATTTGTGATATGACTTCCAAAGACGTGTCAGGAGTCACATTTCAACAAGCGTCTCTGCTAACACTCGAGACTAGCATTCGGGAGTACACGGGTTCGAATGCCGGTCCTGCAATCCTGATTTAAGTTTTCATATTTTCCCCAAATCGCTCCAGGCGAATGATTATTTTCAAAGGCGATGGCCGAATTCCTTCCAGTTCCTTGCCCTTAATCGTCTCCCAGTTCACATGATACCGACGTAGACGAGGCGTAAATCCCAAAGAAAAATTCAATAATTCCTTCAGCTAAAGGAAACTGCATGATATTGTTGTGCAAGGCAATCCTGCAGTATTTGAACGATTGGTATGTCAAACATTCATGAATACGTGATGATCATTCGGGAGCAGAGACCACGGCTAATAATAGTGATGGCATAGCTCTCGTGCTACTTGAAAACTAACTTTTAAAGGCAATTCCAACAGTGCATTCCAGATAATCCTCGCCTTTAGGAACATCAAATAATTCACGAAAAACAAAATTGACCTAACTATTAACTTGTCAAATACTTCTTGTTTAGAACGTTTGCAGGGAAGGAACTTAAGTGAGTTTATAAAATTTTAGGTGTACAACATAAAAACATAATAGTTATTTTAAGTCTCTTTTCTGAGGACATCATATCGATCTCTTCCACCATGTTCTGACGATCAAGTACACCCTCTGCCAAGGACAATGTTATCGACAAGTGGATCAGATGTTAATGGGTTCAGCACATTTTTCAGCTGTCCTAAATTTCTTAATGGAAGAATTCGGGAGGCCCTGTCAAAAACGCCACCCAAAAGTCTATATCTTTCAACGTTATGTCGCTGATCAGTTAACCATGGATTTTAAACGTCTTATACTTGAGTACGTTTTGGCGAAGAAACACTTCTACGGCTTTTTAAAATACTCATTTTTTCCGAAGCAATTCCAAAAAGCTGTCGTCACTCGAGGCACCGCAACACCGCGCCGTTATAAAGGAAAACTGCATGGTCAGGATAACTAAATGCAAGAAAAAAGCGGAAAATACATTTATGCAACGAGATAAAAATATAATGCGTTTTCAGATAGAAAGAAGGGCAAGCCCATAGGACGTATTGAAACATAGCAACACATTTTATTTTTCGTGGGAGCTGAAATATTAATAACATGCTAGCTACTGAGAAAAAGTGGTTTCAAAACCAATTTTAAATCACCTATGAAGGTCATAATTCTCGTAAGTGTGACTGACGTTTTGGGACACCGAAACTGGAAAAAGTACTCTACCTGAACGTGGCATGATATACAGGGTGATTCAATAAGAATGGTAAATATCGAAAGAGGTGGTAGTATGAACAATATAAGGAAAAAAAAATATATAAAAATGTGTCCGATTTCTGTTAGTTATGGAGATCCAGGTTCTGGAATGTTATACATAAAATAAACCTCATAAAATGATCTAGCGCACACAAATAACTTATAACATGCAATGTACTATATTTTTTTACGCCTGTGTTCACAAAAAAATATTTTTTCTCTAAATAGTTAGCAACTATATCTGCACATGTGAACCAAAGTATCACCCCTGCTCTACAACAGGATAGCGTGTGGTCTTCCAGTTTCAAGCGGACGCTGTTTTGTGTCCAGTCTGGGGCATAAGTAAGTGATGTGTTTGTCTTGCGTCATCTCTACGTCCAGAAACTTAACGATACACAGTAGCAGAGTAACACGTGCGCCTAAAGTAAATGGGTAAGCGGCCTGGTTGCCGAAAGCCTTTCCCAATCTTTAAAAAAAAGGCGTCAGAGAAATTGTCTTCTCAAGACAATTAACTGACTTGGCCAACCCATTTCGTTAATCCATCAAAATGTGAGAAAAATTGTGGCATGTAGTTAGACCAAGCACCCGCTGGGATATTTATGTATAGTTTTCTTTCAGATACCTTTCTTTATTTTTTTTATGTTATGGTTTAATCCTCTTGCAGTAAGAAAATTTTCATTAAAATAAACAACAAAAAAAACAAAAAAAAACAAACTAGAAACAAGGTGTTTAGCAATGTAATGCCATTAGAAATTTGAATTTGAGGTTCAATTTCTATCTTTTATTGTTGAAGCTTATTGTAACAAAGTTTAAATAGCCAAAAACTGCTTGGGGCTGAGACAGAATGAGGCTTTTATTTTTTCGTAAAAACGCAATGTTAGTAGCTCCTGTCAAAGAAACAGGAGAGACTTCTTTTCAACCTGATTTCATAGTGTAAACTACGAGGGACTGCGAAGCGGTGCCAGTTTGAGTAACGTCATGGTCCAAACAGTCAGGCAGTTTAGATATACTGTAATCAAGAGTACAGGACATTTAGATTCAGATCGGCTGGTTGCATGGGCTAGATACGCCATAGTAAGTTGCAACGACTCCCAGGTTTCAGGCCTGGACAGTGGCGTGTGTTTTCACGAATATAGGCAAAGGCCACATGGGCCGTGAACGAATAGAGTTGGTAAGAAACAGTTTTCACTGGATTCCGTGTATTTCGAAGGAGGATGCTAATCGTTTCCTTACACTCGTAACGTAAAGGTGTAGGCCAAAGAAGCGACTTTTCGTTAGCGAGCATACGATTCGTTTGTTTCCACGCGGCAATTAGAATATTAGAAGTGACGTCAGTCTCCGACACACATAGCACAATCACAAGATACATTTGTGACTAAAGAATTTGATTAGATTAGAAGGAGCATCTTTAGTCATAACCTCAACGTACGTGGAGTCTTAATTACATGAAAAGATTCCGTGGCTCAGGAAATATTATGTAAATTTAAGGACTTATATGACACAATAACTTCTATTTAGTAGACGGTTGATACAACCACGGACCGCGGGAAAATAAATGAAAAAAAGAAATATCTTTCTCGTGCACACCCAATCACAGTTTGCAACTAATGGAACTGGAGATTCGTAATCAAATGTTATGTGTACTGTACGACGCTCAGATCTCATTTTAAAATGCCACAGCTGAACTCGAGTCACCTGCTTCCCGGTTTCACTACTCAGCAAAGATGTAACATCAGAGAACCAATCAAAACTGTCGTGCTACCCCCCCTTGAAAATTTTCAAATGATGATATACATTTTTTTTTAATCGTCACCAATTGACAAAGTCGTTTGCGAGCGAATTATTATCTGTCAAAAATGTTACATTAACTGACTGAATTGCGGCTGTATGCTAATGTGCTCCCTTTCCAGAATAATGTCACTAGACGCGACTATCGCGAGTATCAAATCGATTCTTGTTTCGGTTAACCATATTTCTGTTTGCGTGAATCCGCAAATACATGGCGTCGTAATCCAAACCATCTTGTAACCGAATCTGTAATTTTATTCCATTAAACGAATTATGAAATCACTATGTATCGTTCACTTAAGACTTCTAGTACCTTCACACTTTCTGCTCAGCAAGGCCCGAGGTATAACTGATCCTTTGTTTCTGTATAACAGCTGTAGATTGACAATGTTGCCATTTGCCATTCTTTCAGTACAATGATCAGCTAGAACATTGTGACCACCTACGTAATAGCCAGTATGTCTGCCTTTGGCACGGATAACAGCGGCGACGCGTCTTGGCATGGAAGCAATGAGGCCTTGGTAGGTCGCTGGAGGGAGTTGGCACCACATCTGCACACCTAATTCCCGTAAATTCCGGAGAGGGGGCGAAGAACTCTGATACCACGTTAAATAACATCTCAGATGTGTTCGATTTGGTTCAGATCTGGTGAGTTGGGTGGCCAGCACATCAATTGCAGCTCGCCACTGTTTTCCTCGAGCCACTCTATCACAGTCCTGACCTTGTGACATGGCGCATTATCTTGTTGAAAAATGCTACTACCATTGGGAAACATGGTCGTCTTGAAGGGGTGTACGTGGTCTGCAACCAGTGTACGATACTTATTGGCCGTCATGGTGCCTTGCGCGAGCTCCACTGCACCCATGGAAGCCCACGTGAATGTTCCCCACAGCATCATTCAGCTGCCGCAAGCTTGTCTCCGTCCCACAATGCAGGTGTCAAGAAGCTGTTACCCTGGAAAACGATGGATTTGCATCCTCCCATCGACACGATGAAGAAGGTATCGGGACTCATCAGACCATGCAACGCTCTGCCACTGCACCAACGTCCAGTGTCTATGGTCACGTGCCCATTTCAGTCGTAGTTGCCGATGTTTTGGTGTTAACATTGGCACATGCATGGGTCGCCGGCTGCGAAGGTCCATTAGGAGTGTTCGGTGCACTGTGTGTTCAGACACACTTCTACTCTGTCCAGCATTAATTTCTGATGTTAGTTCCGGCACAGTTCGCCGCCTGTCCTTTTTTACCAGTCTACCCAGCCTACGACGTCCAACATCTGTAATGAGGGGTTGCCGCCCAACCACTCGACTTTTGGACGTGGTTTCACCTTGGTTGCACATTTGTTGAAGAAACTCACCACGGCACTCCTCGAGCACCCGACAAGTCGTGTAGTTTCCGAAATGCTCGTGCCGAGCCTGTGGGCCATCACAATTTACCCTCGGGCAAACTCAGATAAGTCTCGCGCCTTCCCCATTCTCAACACGGATAGCACACTCTCTGACAGTACATGCACCTTGCATGTGTCTGACTAGCAGTCATTCCTAATCAGGTGACGCTGCTATCGTCTGGACGGGTTTATATCGATAGTAGGTAGGTAGTCATAATGTTCTGGCTGATCAGTGTATGATGCTTCATTTATTTAAGCATTCGTCGATTTTGTTACTCAGCGAGCAAATATGAAAGTCACTTCTAATATGTTTACTCCGTCTTTTACTCTAGTGTGTACATCGTTTTGCATAGAGCAAAAATTACATTCCTTCCAGATTTCATCGGTCAAATTTATAACTGCAAATTGCACACTATTTCCAGTCAGTATGCTGCTGCCTTATATTACCCACGTTGATATGTTGTCTTAATATTGCAACATAATTCATAAATATTTCTGGCATACAAGTTTTTCTATCCCGAATACAAAGATACTCCGCTGGTATTAACAATTCATATTGATAACAATCAAGAAATATTTTTTATATTTATTTTTCGGATGAATAAATAAAAACCAGTTATTCCAGCTTTTAGATTTCTTGTCTGCTTACTGTATTTTATCATATATCGTATAGTCCAGACTAACCTGAATACTGAATACAAATTCACGTGACCATCCGTTGTTCCGAAAATATCATCGCGTTGTTTGTTCGCTTCGTTAGGCTGCTACTGCTAAACCTTTGCAGATGCGTGTCGAAAAGGTGCTGACTGATGCTACAGGAAAACAACACCCACACATCTCTCACACTGTTACACATTCGATTTTTTTTTTCACTATTTCTGACATCCAACAGCTGTTCATCATATGAAAATTGGAACTAAGTGGGCGTTTAAAAGTAAATTAAGTTTCAGATAGGAAAGACCACTGCGAGATGCATGAATCAGTTAAACGTGGTGTCCAATTGATTCACCAGTCAATTACATACAATACACAGCTATCACGTACCATCCGCTTACTGTATTACCAAATTAATCCCAGATCGATAAATAGTACTGTGTTAAATAGACTGTGTTCTTTGAAAAAAATTGTTAGTGTCCGGTGACCAAATGCCTGCAAACCTATTTTTAATTTATGTGAATTTAAATTATTTAACTGTGTCAGGAAATTTGTTGACCACTTCCGATGATAACTTATCCCTATGCGCTTACAGTTTCTTCCAACAGAAACTAACAAGACGAACTACGCCCTGGTAAAAGTGGCGTAGCGCCTTTCGAAGCACTTAGGAATATTACTAAATCCTTCCAAAAACTCTAGAAACTATTTGAAAGACAGTCATCTACTGAATTTAACCACACAATATTCAGTATTTTATTCAGTACGGAAAAGGGCGTATCTTGAAATGAACGAGTGAGTTAACATTCCACCAAAATGATAAAATAAAGGAAGATAGCCATTCTGCAGCTAGGATGTAGTTCTATACGTTGAGAAGGTTATACCAGGCGAAATTAAGGTAGAAAATTTTGTTGAGCGGAAGAAAGATATCATTCCCGGAATGTTGTTCTTTTTCCCCTCATTTTGATACTAGCACGGTTGCATCAACGCTAAAAACTTCAGGTCATCTCAAAAGTGACACATTACATTCCTCAACTGCACCCTGCAATTAGAAAAAAACTTCTAAGGCATGCTAAGGACTGAAGTGCCCATAAATATGAATACGTAATTTTTTATCAAAATACCTTGGGATCAAAACGGTATCATATTAAAGCAAAATCTACATTGTAGTCCTTTTTTGCCTAAAACTACTAATGAGTGTAAAATGGATTATATTCCAACTGAAAGAATTTTTGTATCCATGAGGCAAGCAAATTTTTGGAAAAGTATTTTGAACGTAGGTTCATAAATAAACACAACATCAATAACATAAAACCGCAGCTACATTTTTCATATTTTTTTACCAAAACATCTTATTAGTCGAAAAATATTCCACCGGATAAAAAGCTTTATAGCTATGAAACTGATAAACATTGTAAGTTTAAATTCTAGGAAGAGATATTGTAGACTGTGTAGGGTCTCTGGCAGTCAACACTGCTGAGACTTCTCAGAGGTTGGCGTAAGTAATTCTCTGAAAACATCTATTACTCGTCCAGAGATAGAACTTCAAAAAATCTAACAGGGAAGCTTTCTCCGAAAATCTCGATACGAGCCTGGGATTTATTTCTCCTAAGAAAGAAAACTGTAGAAGATTTGTGGTAGCAGTAAGAGGATATAAAAGAAGACCTAGGTGGAGCTAAGCCAGCCAGAACTAGTATAGGGACTTTCTCGACGTAGCGGAGGCTCAAATAGCGGATGAATTACCACATAGTTTGGCTGCTGTACACCCCCAGAGGTGTATGTAGGTAGTTCAGGCAATGGATTTCAGCAACTCAATTGGAAAGCATGGTCTGGGATGTAGCAACCACGTACAGCTTCCAAACACCTTTGTATCACCCACTAGTGTTGCAGAGCACACAGTGTCTACTATGGAGTCACCTAGACAGGAAGCAAACATTACTAAAATAAAACAGGAAGTTCAGTTTCTTTAATAAATGTGTGCTCTAGAAACTGAATACTATCGCCTGTACACTGTCAGTGAAATAACAACTGAACTTAAAGATATTCCAGTCCCAGACTAATTGGATAGAATGAAAAACAACATACCCCCTGTTCTAAAGTGTGCAAAAATATTTTCTATTTTGAAACCACATAAAACCAGCGAGTATCCTCAGAGCTATCGGTCAGTTACTTACTAGAGGTCTTATACAAATTACTAGTGATATAATCAACGGACTCCCCATTGAGCAAGCATATTTCATGCTAATCCAAGTCATGGAGGAAGGAATAATATGGAGACGACGCAAGAGACCTTTGCCACGTATGGGAGTGAAGCAGGCCGGCGGAGGAGTGGGGGGGCATGGCCGGAGTGGTGGGGGCTTGACCGCTTCCCAACAAACACGGGGAATATGTACGAACACCTCAAGGGGACTCTAGGATAAACGTGACACCGCAATCTGGTGATGGATTATTATGTAACTCGATGAGACAAATAAAAAATGAAGAATACATTTTTTTGATATCCTGCTTAATTTTCGAGATATTCTGTCTCAAATGTGAAATGGTTTTGGTTGAAATTCAGAAGAAAAAATTATTCAAAGTCAAATTTTATTATGAATTTTTATTTAAAAAGACGAGACAAATAAAAAATAAAGAGTAAAATTTTTCGATATTTCACCTAGTTCTCGAGATATACTGTCTCAAAAGTGAGGTGTCTTGAGTTGAAATGCAGAAGAAAAATTTCGCAAAAGTCAAATTTAATGATGGATTCTTATGTAACACGACGAAAAAACTCGATAATAAGGAATAAATGTTTTCGATATCTTGCTTAGTTTGGGGGATATACAACATCCAAATTTAGGGGTTTAGGTTTGGATGCAGGCTGGACCAAAAATTAATTCTGTCAAAGCCACAATGATTACATGGTTGACATGCAGAATGGATATTTCAGTTTTATTACTACCACTTGTGGTTAGTCTGAAATGTGTCCTAGACCAGAAAAAAAGTAAGAGGACCCACTCTAGGGATGAGCAACCCAGACATTTTGTAGGCTGGTACCAGAAATAAAATGTTTATTCAGTCACCTTAATGAACATTCTCTTGATCAAGATGTGTTGTCTAATTTCACAGCCCTACTTATTAGGACAATTGTAACAAAATTATCTCTCAGTTAGATTTAGATACGGGGGGGGGGGGAGGGTGGGCCGGAGAATGTTGTACAAAAAAAAAAGAGACTAAATTAGAAACACATTCCCCAAATTGATTTTGTTCAAAGGCCAATAACTTCTTTATTTATGAAGCCCATTTTTATTTCTGCATGAACCTGTTTCGACATAAATAGATGAGAAAGATTTCAAAATCGGTAAAAATAGGTATAGACGTATTTACAAACAGAAACAAGTCTTATATGAAGCTTTAAAATAACCTAAGTCAATGGCCTGAAATAGCTATTTAAAAAATTAATAAAACTCACAGCTTCTCACATAACAGTTAATTTCATCATCCATTGTCAGTATAATCAGCAACGTGACGAAAGAAATCGTAATAGTAAATTCACTGAATCGCGAAGTAAAACACGCCCCTTTAAATCTCATTTTAAACACTCGTTAAAAATAATGCTAGTCTATTAAGTGCAAAATAGCAAGTTTGCTGATTTTCTACACTACACCATGAAAAATTTGAGAACAAAGTCATCCCATTGAGAGCTATGACTAAATATTTATAGACGTGCTGCAAAGTTTGCGGTGTCTACCACTCACTTCAACAACGATAATTACAATTCAACTTACTTATGAAATGATATTCCAGGTTCTTTCCTGTCTGGCCTATTTGTGCAACCGTACGCAACACAAGCTGGCATTTTTAAACACTTATACACAATACTAAATGAAATAATCACTGCATCTACCACAATGTGAACACCTTAATTGTTGGGAAGCGCCATATGGTCGCTGCCGGTGCTGCCACCATGCGGGAGAGTTTAGTGCTTGCTTCACCGATTTAACGTCACTTCTCCTCCATATAATTCCTTCCTCCATGATCCAAGTTGCACAGACCAAAAACTTTCTTTCGCCACATTTATAGAGGTATATTTCCAAAAAAAGCTCAAAACTTCCGCAACTTTTATCGACTTAACAGCTTACAACACCATCTGAAGGAAGGCATTGATAAATTATCTAATGTGACTGATATCTTTCGAAGAAACTGTTACTGTTTATTTAAGACATTCCAAGAAGTCACAGCAGACAAAATTGGTTACAAACAGAAGCTCTTCCACCATTACTTTTTAACGTTTATATCGCTGAAATGCTGAAGCACAATCTAGAAAGTTGGGGTATGCAGGTGAATGGACAATAATCATTCAATATAAAGCCTTCGGGATAACGGAAATCATCTTATCAAGCGATATCAGTGTATTGGATAACTATTTTCGAAAATGGGATTCCAACCTAGTGCAAATAATATAGAAATAAACTTTCACTATCTTAATAACAAATTTGTCGGTGGAATGCTTAAAGTGAATGTTGAAATTAACATTCTTTCTCTCAACAATTATTCCAGATAAATTGGTGTCACACTTTACTTAATACTGTCATTCAGGGAACATTTTATAAGAGATAGCGGTAAGATAAAGACAAGGGACAATATTCTGCGAAGCCTTGTGGCCCAACATGGGGTTCCTTTGCAAGCTTCAGTAATCAGATTAGTGATCTGGGCTGCAGAATACCGCGTCCTCCAAAACACAATACGCTTTAAATCAGCCACAATAAAGCCTACCCTCCCCTACTGCCTGCCTGTTCTCAGCTACATTGTTTTTCAATAGTTCAGAAGCAAAATCGCCCTTGTTACAGAACACAAAAAACAGTGGAAAACCAGAAGCTGCCACGATATCACAGATGCAAGTATCAACAGACTCCGTTCGAGGAATCCCTTAATGAGGATTGCAAAAGATCTGCAAGAATATAACTCTAACATGACAACACTTGGGGGAATGAAAGGCTGGAGAAATCAAGTCCACAAAATCATAACATGCCCTGCATCACAGAAACCAACAGAATCAGAACAAAATGTGGAAGCTATTTGATACTTGAAATTAATTCTTCATAACATAATGTGTACTAATCTTCTTCTTCTCGTGTTGATGACAGCATCAAATATGAGGCAATTTTTCCGTCAATGCGATGGCTTTGTCAGTAGCTGATTGGAGGTCAAATTGGGATACATTCATTCCGATTTGTGGACCTGACAACAGATGTACCACGGTTTCCCTCTCACAACACCAACATGTGGTATCTGACTGTTCTCCCAGGTATCCCCATGAGGCAAGAGTATCTTTGGAACGACCAACTACAACTCGAAACTTATATAACGACTTCCATATGGGTCATGGTTGTTCGGAACCAGGTGGTAGACCTTCTTTTGGCTTGATCTAATCGATATCATGTTGCACTCTCTTCTCCCAAGCCAATATTCTTTCATTGCTTGATGCTCCATTTAGTGGCTCTGAAGTCCGCAGGAAGCTTGTCTAGATGGCGCTGGTGTAAAGTCATGTAGAAGGTGTTCACTTTAAGCGTTGCCATGCTAGTAGTAACTTCCCGGCGCATGTCTCCAGTGGCGATGCCAGCTAGTAACTTCACATTGCTCACAGGCGTTGGTCAGTGGCAACTTGTGATAAGTCGGCATGTTCTGTGGAGCGCAACGTCTACTGTCTTAGCATGGCTTGATTTTTGCCACACAGGGCATGCATACTCTACTGCGGAGTCATAATAATGATGATAGTACTGAATGGTATGTCATGTAATTGTAGTTAACATTGTAAATTAATTACCGAGCGTGGTGGGTGAGCAGCAACGCTCTAGCCTCGCATTCCGGAGGACGTGGGTTAGAATCCTCATCCGGGCATCGAGATTAGGGTCTTCCACGGTTTCCCCAAATCACTTCGGGCAAATCATCTCTTCAAAGGGCCATGTCGAAAATCCTTAGCGTCCTTTGCCCCCTGTCCTTTCGCATCTCTAATTTCATAGATGTCGAATGAGGTTAAGTTACTAACTCGCAATTTGGGAACTTTATTGGTTTATCATTTGTACTCTTCCATATCTCCAAGGCAGTTCTCACATGGCATCGAAGAAAACATATCTAATCATGATTACGAAAGCTTCCGCGGTCACTGTATGTATTATCTTGGTTCTCCGGGTAGAGCCGCGTCGATATATTTAAACCTAACATTTCTGCCACCGTGCTGTGGCAGTCCTCTGAAGAAGGCCACAGCAAGATGGCAGAAACGTTAGGTTTAAATATATCGACGCGGCTCTACCCGGAGAACCAAGATAATATATCAAATCATAGTGGTAAAGTTTTCAGGGTCGTTCCTAAAAAAGATACTAGTTGGCATTCGCTACACTCATTTATTAAAAGTGCCAATACTGAAATCTCCCACAGTGAATATATATTTAGATTAAATCACGTTATTTTTACGTTAATACGGTTTAGCTGGGGTCACTGCTACTGTAGTATCCTCCTGCTGGTTACGTGTCCCTAGTAGCTTTCAGCCTACTGGGCCATCGTAGCAAGTGAATTTTATTGGTGATCAGTGGAGCAAGTGATATGGCTTCGATCTCACGTGCTGATTACATGCGTTTGGTTATTACTTACGACAACTTTTTTTATTAGCTTTTTAAAGTAATCAACTTTGCTATGAGGCTTCGTATGTTTATTTTCAGGATTTTAAAAAAAAACTTTTCCATGCATTAAAAAATCACATTAATTATTTGCAAAGAAACTTATAAAATGAAACTAATGATAAAACGAATCCTTGGGAACCTCTCGGATCCTCCTCCTTTTTACGTTTTTTGGGTTGTACTGACCCCACAAGCGCGTTACGCACAATTTATGAATGCAAACTTTTTCACAGGTGCACTGATATTCCGAGGCAAACATGTCCTATTGACATTCTCTCATTTATTAATTTTGAAGACGTAGAAGGATACTTGATAATTTCTTTATAAGCTGGGTCACTGAGTTATTGGTTAATTATAGAATGAATCCTGATGATGTCTTTGCGTGAAATTATGTCAGGTTTCTATTGTATAAGTATTAAGGCAACATGTTGTTTCTTAATGTGCCTGTAAAAGTACAGTGTTACATGGTTGGCAGATAGGAGTGCATTTTGGAAGAATTACCTTTAATTAGTACGTTACTTATTTTGTTTTTTGGTAAAGAGCATCGTCGCAGATTGACGTACGGAAAAAAATTATTTTGTGATTTATATTATAAACCTTGATAAAAAAAATCATGAAATAAAATTCAAGGGTCGCATGGTAAATTAATTGATTAAAATAATACTAATGATAATAAATTCTGAAAAGAAGAAGCAAATGGTTATCGGCAGCGTCAGAACTCGTGCCATTTCGCTGGCTTCCATAAAGCAGCGCCATAAACGGGCATTCACTCACTCGGAAACAAAGGGCTGGCAGGATGTTTGTCTATAAATTGAGACCCTCACCTAAGTCTCTCTAAATCAATACCCCAGCTGTGTCAGTACAAGATAAATATCATAGCATGAAATACAGAATTTACTTTATTCCGTAACGCAAAATTCTCTGATAATAATTGCTATAAACAGGTGTTGTTGAGCTATGCTGTTTCACATGAACATTCTCGTTTGGTACTTCATCAGAAATTTTCAATTTATAAATAATAAATGACAAAATATCGGCACTCCTTTGCCATCATCAATATAGTAAAAGGAAATAACATTAATTCGTCACTGTTTAAAATGCTTTGCATTTATTTGTCTGACCATCCCATAGATTCCTTAAAAAGGATTTAAAACTTTTGCAGGCAAATAAAAAGTAGTTGTACACATAAACACTAATCCTTATCTTTTAAACGTTAAAAGACAGATTAATCACTCCCCATTCATTGTAAATTCACACTCTCATATACGTTAAGAATATTAAAAATCAAGAATAAAGTTCTGGCCAACACGTTTATTGAAATATTTTCAAAATCAACTTCATAGGATCAAAGTTTTAGATGACCATTCTTTTAAAAAATAGGGAGTCGCTTTATATCACTTTTTCTCGAGTCTCAACTTTTCTCGATTCATGCTGGTTACATTTTCATCTGTAGAGCAACAACTAGTTTCTGGCACACAACACACAGCGGCAAATTATAATCACGTCATAAACGCATTTTGATGCCGTAGATGGCGTTGTTATGCAGACAGATTGCTTAATATATCTGGATTACTACTTGTGGGGTAATACGAGTATGAAAGGACCTCTTAATGGGGGTGTCAGCAACTACCAGGGATTTAGTGCGCCGACGCTATCAACATTGTTGTTCATGGTCAGGTTGATGAGATCAGAAAACAACTCTTAAACATGAAGATGGTATTCATATGTGGTTCCGATTTGTTCCTGTTTCTTCTAACAGACACAAATTATAAGGAAAATTCAAAAATAAACGAGCCGGAGCAAACCGGTGACAGAATGGTAATATCGCTGCGTCGGTAACAAAGAGGGTTTCCGACAAGAGCGCGGAAGTCCATACGCGCGCCGCTAAAGGGTCACGAGTGCAAGTCACGTGACTACAAAGCTAGCATAAGTATGCGTCAGTCATCCAGCACTCATTCGTGTGGTAAGCAGTGAAATTGAGGAGTCAAAAGAAGAGCAAAGAGGTGTTGTTCGTTTCCTGACAGAGGAAGGAGGAAGGGGAACGGACGTTCATCGAAGAATGTAACAAGTGTACGGTGAACACTGCATGTCCCTTGCAAGGGTCAAGACGTAGCACAAGCGCTTCAGGGAAGGACGGGTGTCGTTAGCCGATGATACACGATCTGGAACACCATACCGCATTACCAATGACATCGTCCAGCTGGTTGATGGACTCGTTACCCAGGACCACCGAGTTACAGTGAAAGCCGTAGCCGCCGAGGTCGGATTGAGCGTCGGAAGTGTTCACACCATCAGGACGGAAAGACTGAACTGGCGCAAAGTGTTCACCCAATGGGTGCCCCACAGTCTTCAACCACAACAGGAAGCATGTCGATTGGCCCACTGTCTTGATCATCTGCAGCGCTATGCCCGGGAAGGGAATGAGTTTCTGGCACGAGCTGGAGTCTTGGTGTCATCACTTCGAACCAGAATCGAAATGACAAAGTCTCCAGTGGAGCATCGAGGGTCACCACCACCAACAAAATCCAAGGTCATCGACACAAGTGCAGGAAAGGTTATGATGACGTTCTTTTTTTTACCAAGGTGGCTCCATCTGATAGACTTCCTGTAGCACGGGACAATAGTGAATGCCCAGCGTCATTCGCAGACCTTGACCACCCTTCGCCAAGTGATCAAATCAAAACGACCAGGCAAGCTCACCGGTGGGGTCATTCTGCTCTATAACAATGAAAGACATACGACCAACACAAGCACGGTACTCGTACAGTAATTCAAGTGGGAGTTTCTCGGTCACCCTCTATGCAGTCCAGATCTCTCTCCCTGCGATTACGCCATTTTTGGCCCCCTAAAAAAATGCTCTGAGGGACAAACGATTCACCTCGGACGACGACGTCAAGCAGTACGAGCAGAACCAATTCACATCACAGCCCCAGGAATTTTACGAGACAGCCATCCACCGCCTTGTGTCGCAGTGGGACAAGTGCCTCAACAGCCAGAGCCAATACTTCTGGAATACAGGTACTGATTTCTGTTCCTGGGCCTCCGGTTCGCTACTTTTTGAAACATCCTTATAGTTTGCTTACGTCGCTTTGTTGCATCAAACATCAGTTGCGTTTTAAAAACTGATACCAAATGAACTCCGGAAGAGATTTTTGTTCAAACCCTTTTTATCTGTCCTCACTGAAGGAAATGCACTCGCCAAACGTAAGAGAGGTTAACGCCGTATATTTCTATGTAGGAGGGATTACCATGATCTCAAAGTCCTCACAGACATTCCAGCACCGAGCGTGGTGGGTGTGTGGTAACGGGAGAACACGGGATCGAATCCCCGTCCGGACATCCCGGTTTGGTTTTTCCACGGCTTCGTTATATCACTCCTGGCGAATGCTGGGATGCTTCCTTCAGAAGGCCGTGGCCGAATTCTTTTTCGTTCCTTGCCCCAGTCCTTACCCCCCTCTAATGTCCTGTTAAGTCAAATCGTTCACTCTCTCGCCGAGTGGACTGTCCATAGCCTGGAGCAAACATTTCATTTATAAGTAAACATTCGGAATTTTAACTGTTGATTTTTTAGTAATTTTTTTTTTTTAGGATACCCTGGCGTCCATGGAAATAAAGCTCATTTTTTTTTATATACAAAGACAAGCTTGTATGATTTCATTTCAGTAATTTAGCACCCAATAAAAGCATTGATGATTTCACGTGTAAACCGAATAGCTCACGCAAATTCTCCCTATACATATTAAATTTCAATCATAACAATAGAATTAATTATATTTTCAAATTTGGAAACAAGGCCAGAAACTTACAAGTTTTAAAGCGAATATGGTTTTATTTATCCAAACAGCTAGTGAAACAACAAATATTGTTTATAAATTAACATTTTATTTAAGTACACAAGAAAAACTACAACTACATGCTTCACTGCTAAACATTTTATTTAGGCCTACACCAGAAACTACTGCTCACTGCTTAAATGCTACAACATAGAGGAGGTTTACAGAAGTAGAAAGGCCGAGGCTGGTGGAATGTGCTGTAATTGTGCTCCTCTGGGTAGTCAACATGCAACAAAGGCTGTTTCCCGCCGACCCCGGCAGCGTAGGGGTAGCGTGCTTGCTTCGCGTTGCAGGGGTCGCCGGTTCGAGTCCGGCCGAGGGCATGGGTGGTTTTAATTAAGTGTTGTGTTCGTCTTGTGTCGTCCTTACTAAAGAGAGAAAACAATCACACTTGGATGAAATCTATACACTGTAAAAACGAAAAAACACATTGAGATGGCTAACATGGCCGAATGCCATATTTAAAAAAAAAAAAAAAAAAAAAATGGCTGTTTCCTCGACACTGGGCCTCGCCGTGATTTGTTGGGTTTTATTTCGTTGGGCTTTCTTTCACGCTGGCTCTGCTTCCACTTCGAGCTTTATAAATTAAAAACCGGCGTGTTGTTGCGTCATGGGTTTTTTAACAGACGATTAAGCTAAATTGTTCATGTCATTACTTATTGAATCTGACATGCTAGTGCCATGGTAATAAATATATAAACAGTATTGTTACGTAACACGTTAGTTTAATCATAGATGACGAAGCAGGTAGCTTGGAGATAACAGTACTCGATTTTTCACAATCTGACAATCTGTTATTAGAAATGGATACCAATAACGTCAATAAATTGATCAGCTATTGTAAAACGGAAGTTATTTTCTATTTTTAAACAGTCAAAGATAACCATAGCATTGTTATCTGACTCCCGGATGTTAGAGGAGCGTTCAACTCATTTTTGTGACAGCTCATGATGCTTATATAGGGCAGAGGAGAATGCGACGGAGCGTGGTGGGTGAGTGGTTAACGCTCTGGCCTCGCATTTTGGAATCCCAGTCCGGGCATCCAGATTTGGGTTTCCATGGTTTCCCCAAATCACTTCAGGTGAATGCCGAGATGCTTCCTTCAAAAGGCCATTGCCGAATTCCCTCCCGTTCCTTGTCCCCAGTCCTATCCCGCCTCTAAAAAAGTATCTTGGAAAGGTTCAACTAAAACAAAATAACCTTTCTATAGTCTAGTCTGGCTGTGCTACGGTTTTCAAGTTTATTCACGTTCTCTCGGGTATTCTGGCTATTAGTTTTTTTTATATACACGCGATATTTGTGGACTGTTTCCACATGAGTCTCATATCTACCGAATGTAAGTACTGAATCAAAATTATTTCTCCTGGGAACATTGTTATTCGAAAAATACTTCAGTTCATTCAAATCTCTTACTGACGTGTGTACTTTATTATTTATTTATTTATTAATCTTATGGCCATAGCACATAATCAGTAATACAATTATATACAATGGTTCCAAGCTAATAGAATGTAAGATTAAATTATAGTTAAAATTCAAAATCGACGTAATGCAGCCAATATAAAGCTTCATTTGAAATAGCTATGAAGTCTTTCGTTGATCACCTGAAGACTCGAAGTGGGCATTCAAAGGTCACGTGACAGATGGTTTGCTCTTCCTCATAACAGTCGCAATTCGGTAATTCTCCCATTCCCCATGTGTAAAGCAATAAAGCAGATCTGGCATGGCCTGACCTACTTCTGTTGGAGCAGCCCAGATCTTGCCGGGAAGGTCGAGTCCCTTTAGTGCCTGTTGATTGTTAAACAGGGAGTGCCATTCTTATAGGGCTGAGGCTATCCACTCCAATCCCCATGCTTCTTTCCAGTTAAAATTGATAGATACAATCTGTTTTGCAGTATTTATGCTTCATTTAAGTCAGTGAAATTGGGTTTCCATGTCGTCGTTGATGGGGAGATCCAATATCACAGATCTTATTATATTGGGCAATTAGGTCATTGTGTCGCCTTATCGTAGACGGTTCGATGTTACTCAAAACGAGGTAGCCAGTACAGTGGAGTAGACCTGATACTGCCACTAATTACCCGCATTGTCTGATTCAAAGCTAAGTCGATCGCTTTGGTGTGGGAAACAAGGCTCAGTGCTGAGGAGCGAAGTGTGGAGGCGGATGCTCCCCAGGAGATGTCAGTTAACTTCTGCAGAATTTTATTTCCAGTTCTTAGTTTTGCTGGAAGGATGTTTAGATGTTTATTGTGCGAAAAGGTGCGATCCATTACGACTCCCAAATACTTCGGAAAGGTGTTGTTATTTTATTGTTGACAACAGTTTCTTAACCTACACCTTTTACACGCTAATTGTGACTATTAGGCCTATGTAACTTGATTCTCTGGACTGGTATTGCATGGCCCTGCTTTCCCGTGTCATTTTGGTCCTATACTTATTCACACCCACTTCTCTTCGGATGCTGAGTTCAGCAATCCCTGAAGCCTATCCACTAGGGTAGGCTCTAGAAAATCTCTCACCAGCCTACAGGTATTCTTGAGTGCCACATCCACCTGTTTGGTGTGAGACGATGAGTACCATACTCGGCTTGCATAGCAGATATTTTGTTGTAATTTTTTTGGGGTTGGGTTCCTACGGTGTAGGTAGAACTCCCATTCCGAGTTAGTGCTAAGCAGCTGATTAGACCTAAGGAACTGTTGGAACAAAAATCTTCGGCTTAACTCTCTCTTCCGAACGGGATTCAATCACTTTATTCAGCCCTCCTGTGTAATAGTTATCTTACACTCTATTCAGCCCTCCTGAGTAATAGTTACCTTACACTTTACTCAGCCATCCTGAGTAATAGTTACCTTACACTTTACTCAGCCCTCCTGTGTAATAGTTATCTTACACTCTATTCAGCCCTCCTGAGTAATAGTTACCTTACACTTTACTCACCTCCTGAGTAATAGTTACCTTACACTTTACTCAGCCCTCCTGAGTAATAGTTACCTTACACTGTACTCATCCCTCCTGAGTAATAGTTGCCTTACACTGTACTCATCCCTCCTGAGTAATAGTTGCCTTACACTGTACTCATCCCTCCTGAGTAATAGTTGCCTTACACTGTACTCAGCCCTCCTGAGTAATAGTTGCCTTACACTGTACTCACCCTCCTGAGTAATAGTTACCTTACACTGTACTCAGCCCTCCTGAGTAATAGTTACCTTACACTGTACTCACCCCTCCTGAGTAATAGTTACCTTACACTGTACTCACCCCGCCTGAGTAATAGTTACCTTACACTCTACTCAGCCCTCCTGAATAATAGTTACCTTACACTCTACTCAGCCCCCTGAGTAATAGTTACCTTGCACTCAGCCCCCTGAGTAATAGTTACCTTACACTGTACTCAGCCCCCTGAGTAATAGTTACGGTACACTCTACTCAGCCCTCCTGAGTAATAGTTACCTTACACTCTACTCAGCCCTCCTGGGTAATAGTTACCTTAAACTTTTTGCAATACCGAATAGATTCACGCAACTCAGTCAAAATCTCATTTTAGGATTTTATGATCATTTCGGTGATTTTTTTTTCTGTTCGTAACGTTTAATATGACGAACTTAATCTGTTCAACAAACGCTAGTTGTTGCTTGTTCTCCTACCTCTTCAAGCAGAAGTGGGTACTCTTTCTTCGTTATCATTTTCGTTTAACACGTGTCAAGAATAACTTTACAGAACTGCTTTCCTTCCCCGTTTTGTGTGAGTTCGGGTCGACGTTTGTCACTAAGGAAATTGCTACCGAGAACTTGTGGTACAAGAAAGGCTGTAAACAAGGTTCATTTCGACTGTGTTAACTTTTATTGTATACAGGCCTCTATATGGTGACAATATTACAATCAAACATTTGTTGTGGCAATAATGTTTTTAATACTTTGTAACATTTTCACTTGTGTTATATAATTCTATTATGCAAATGATTTAAACTGCATTTTCAATCTTAACTATATAAACAAAAGAAATACTATGTGTAACGTGCATTAAATGTTTGACCTAAAGGCCAAGTGTCAAAAGAAAAAAAAATTAATACCAACTATATAATGGACTGTTTGAGTAGCCAACTGTATTTCTGAGGAACTGTCAGAAGCAGTGAACAGAACAACGCAGTGGTTATGCTTTTTACGAGATTTAGAAAGCAGCAACCTTAGTACAAAGGACTAATGTAAAATGCTGCAAATTTTAAGACTGAGCGAAATGTGTGTTTCTGATGAGAAGTAGAAACAGCGTATTATTAAATTTCCTTTCAAAAAGCGACAGGAACAAACGTCATTGCTTTGGATCTGTGTTGACAGTGAAAGAACATATACGGCAGAATAAATATTTGTCCAAAGCTAACCAAAACGACTGAGTGAACTGCGCGTGTTTAAAAAACGCTTCACTTTTTAAATCCTTGTAATCTCCAAAGGTATTTGTGCTTAAATATTAACCACATTAATAAAGAGCTAACAACATGATCAAAGGGAGGAAACATTCGTCAGAAGAGTGAACCCGATAATTCACTGAAGGAATAGGCACTGATAAAAATACAGGCGTATTAAATGCAGTTATATGCTGGAATAGATTATAGAAACGAAAGAATTCCTAAAAAAATGTAGCTTCACCGTAAAACTGCCAAGATCAAAAACAAATTGATTTTCAAAAGTATTAAAAATTGATATAAAGTAAATTAGTTAGACGAAGGCTAAACAACAGAAAGTTAAAAATCCTGTAACGTAATGTAGCCAAAGTGAAACTATATCTAAACAAATTGTTTTAAAATACTTCTAATAGCCATTGGAAATTCTTTAAATCGTGTAAAAGGAAAAGTCAAAATTAAATTGAAGTTATAATAATTCCAGAGTATTCATAAAGCTAGTATATAAATGCTGTGTTTACGAGGATCGGTTACCATATGTCAGGAAGCACATAAATAAATATGATTCTAAGAAAGGAAATAAAAGTAATCAGAAATTTGATAGGAACATAAAACACATATTAACAAAAGAGTGTTGTAATTTTGTACAATTTCTTCTTGCAGTTCGTCTCCTTAAAAGAAAATTGTTTCGGAGAGAATGTTTATTATAAAATACAATAAAAATTGTATTTACATGATGTTATTATCTGTTCACTACGAAAAGATGTGTGGGAAAAACTTTCTTTCCAGAGTTTTTATCAATGTCCCAAATAATCAGCTCCCACTATACCACTATACAGGTTGGGAAAACTCTGCTTAACAAGCTGCCTGTCACAGAGAATGTTGGGGAAAGGGGTGAAGGGGACGTTAGGTTTTAAGGAGGACCCAAAAGCTTTTAAAAATGCAGGAATCTTTTTATGATTAGATTTTTTTTTTTTAAACAGTTTAACGTCCCTTTTTAACAACGTGGTCTTTAGAGACGGGAAAGGATGGGGGCAAGGAATGGGAAGGAATTCGGCCATGGCCTTTTGAAGGAAGCATCCCGGCATTCGCCTGGAGTGATTTGGGGAAACCATGGAAAACCCAAATCTGGATGCCCGGACGGGGATTCGAACCGCCGTCCTCCCGAATGCGAGGCCAGAACGCTATCCGTTACACCACCACGCTCGGTTTTATGATTAGAGTTTATTTTATTTTTTTTACATGCATCAGACATTAGTTATTTTCAGAAAATTCCGTCTCGACGATACTGTAACGTGAAATAAATTTTTGGTGAACCAGTAAAATTAAAAGGGTAGGCAGTGTTGCAGTACGCCCAGATATAGTACTGCGCTGCCTGTTAGGGACCGTGCACAAACTACGTGGCTCGGTCCAAGGGGGGGGGGGGGGAGGGGTTGGCTGAATGGCTACGCTGGGCTATGTGGGGGGAGGGGGGGGTTCCGAGCCAGGCCACGTAGCTTCCCTTTCATAATTTTTTTTACATTTAAAATGAGGAACAGAACTCACAACAGCATGTGAATATTTATTTCCCTCAGTTAACTATCTCTGTATGTAATTTACAATAGTCTGACAATAGAAAACAGTACAAAATGTCTTCTGGAATCAAAAGGGGGGGGGGTAGAGGCAAAAGCCACGTAGGGCTACGTGGGGGGGAGGGGGAGGGGGAGTTCACAGGAGGCGCAAATGGAGCTACGTGGTTTATGCAGGCTCCCTTATCAGAGAATGTAAAATCCTACTACAACCAGAACAACATGATGTATGCATGATGATTGAGAATTCGTCTGTTAGAGATTGCATAGGGTATTTTGTATGTGTAATGGAGACGCTTCAGTGATTGGTTATAGATAGCAAACTTTATATATCCACGGCAGAATCAGCTGATATAATATTAAAATTAAAACAATACCACAAAATACAAATGAAATATCATATTTAACCTCATTACTTCCACGGTTAGAAAATAAATGTTATGTGGGGGGAAATGCTCCTGCTATGCAATTTTACAGGTTCGTTTAAGTACATACGTTGCAGCCTATGAACTTCTGTTTCGCTGATATATTTTGTTTCCGCTTCTATGGTGGAAATGTTGGTTCATGACAAAAAATAAAATAAAATAGGTGGCTGTGAACTAATGTGGATGAAGTAAGATGTTGGTTACGTTAAAGACAGCGAATTCCGCATGTTCTAACATCTGACAGACAAGAACCCAGACAGACTGCTTAGCATCTCTACATATTATTTCGTTCTCGTATTGCAGTGGTGTCGTTATGACCGCTATGCGTGTGGGGGACTGAATTGCTTGGCAGATAACTGATGTACCTAATACACTTATCACACGCTGAATATATTGTTAAGGGAACGTGGTAGCGCAAAATGACAAAAATTTGATTTTTTTTTTTTTTTTTTTTTTTTTTTTTTTTTTTTTTTTTAGTGAAAAATAATCTACAAACTTTCCTGATTACAATGATATATAGTTTATCGGGTATATTACATTTGTTTGGGGTGTTATTGATGGTTTTCATTAACTCTATACTCAAACGCCTCACCAGTATTCCATATTTTCATAAATGTTGACTAAAATTTTAATTCGATTTTTCTCAAAACTCGAAAATTTCATGTTACTTATCTTTTTCTCAGGAACGGAATGTTCAATCAACATGAAATTTTGCACATTTACAGGCGCTTATAAATCATGATGTGTAAAGAAAAATGAAAATAATGGAATCAATTGCTAGTAAGTTGTAATATAATAAGTGTCTGAAATATTTGCAAAAAGAAAAAAGAAAAAAAATGTAGTTACATAAATCTGAATTTTGTAAAATATAATCAAATCTCTTATCAACAATAAGTTTGCACCAAGCGTGGTGGTGTAACGTATAGCGTTCTGGCCTCGCATTCGGGAGGACGGTGGTTCGAATCCCCGTCCGGGCATCCAGATTTGGGTTTTCCATGGTTTCCCCAAATCACTCCAGGCGAATGCCGGGATGCTTCCTTCAAAAGGCCATGGCCGAATTCCTTCCCATTCCTTGCCCCCATCCTTTCCCGTCTCAAAAGACCTCACTGTTGAGAGACGTAAAGCAGTTAAAAAAAATTAGTTTGCTTCACAAGTTTTATCATTTACACATTTCAAATTTTATTAAATTATCTACAGTAACAACGGACAAAAAGGCACATCACTACAAGAATGTTTTTTTTTTTTTTAAAATTTAACATATAACATTACGTGCAATACAGCGTGATTTATTCCAGAAAATAGTTTCCTTTAATTATTATTATCATTCACAACACAGTCTGGCGGTATAATCGTGAAAACGTCATTACAATCAGGAGAGTTTCAATTCTTACAATATTTTTCACTTTTTGTTAGTAAGTTTATTGTTTAGCTTTTTTTTTACAGCTTTACACCTCATCGACGCCGAGATTAGGGACGAGGGAAGGGTTGTGGCCAAGGAACGTGAAGGAATTCGGCCGTGACCTTTTGAAGGAACCATCCAGGAATTTGCGTGGAGTGATTTGGGGGAACCATGGGTGTGTTTTCAATGACAGAGGTATTATTTTTTACTTTCGTCGTTTCTGTACTTGTATATCGTCAAGAAGTATTTTAAAACAAAAACGTACTATCGAGAAGATTGGTTTTATTCTTCAAAAAATATGTTTTAATTCAGTGTATTGGTGGCGTGTAAATGGATGAAAATAAAATAATGACCGGGAGGAAAGAATGGAGAAAATGGAGCTCAGTGAGGAAGTTAAAGGACAAGTGGCAAAATGCTTTTTCAGATTCGAATTTACTAACTGATTCGCTTACTGTCCAAATTTCAAATGCTATGGGCGAGGCATATTACGAAATCATTATTGATGTATTCGACGAAATTGCTTTTTTTTTTACTTAAGGCTTAACGCCTCGTTGACGTTGAGGTCATTAGAGTGGGGCAAGGAACGTGAAGGAATTCGGCCTTGGCCTTTTGAAGGAAGCATCCCAGCATTAACCCGGAGTGATTTGGGGAAACCATGGAAGCCGAAATTGCGTTTGTTGCGTCTGTTATAGACAATATGATTTGATTTAAATATTATTTCATGAAATAAAATTATGTAAATGATGTAAAATAAAAAGCTCATGCTCAATAATTTCTGAAGATAAAAATAAATAAAAGTATTTGACCCTGCGGTGATTTGATCTCGGATAAGAAAATTGTGAAACTGACACCTTACCGCCCACAACAACAGTGAAAGTGTAGAAATAATTATGGTATTTAGATGATATATAGTTTTTAAATATTAATTTCTCAAAAATTAGGGAATATTTGAAGAAGTTTCTGTACCACAGACATATAGGGTGTGTACGCTTCAGCATGTATGAAGGAGATTGAAATCCGTTCGTAGCGTCTGATGAAGTGAGATGCAATTTCGGTTGGTAATAGCGGCAGGTTAAGGTTGTTATGCAACAACCAATATTGCACCTATGCGTTTACTGAGCCCAAAACCGAATATTATTACTGGAAAGAAGACAGAAAAATGAAAATTTTTTAGTTTGTTATTTTAATTTGAATATTGGTTTCAAAAAGCTCATACCTTATATTTTTTACGTGAAGTAATTAACAAAGCATAAAAATGGGAATTTCGTTAGTAAAATGATTTCTACATTTTATAAGTGGTGTTAAGTGGTTCAGTAGGTTATCAAATCGATTAAAACTCCGAACACATTGTTTATCTACATTAAAAACAAGAGCAGAATGTGACTAAGACTTGCATGAGGAATCCAGTATATTTACTCATGTCTACAAAACTTTCAATGTATTTTTGTGAAGACACTTTGATGTATGTTTTAACGTAATGTTTTACCATGATCAATAAAATGTGTACCTTAACAATTTTTTGCTGTGATGTCTATCGGTAAATAAATTATGACTTATATACTACGTATTGATTACTCCTATAAACAGAATGGCTTTGTAATCCGTCAAAATTTGTCAGACAACAACTGTAAGATCTGCTTTATATTTCGAATACATAGAAGTACATAACCCATCTAGAAAATTAGTAATGCTTTCTAAAATAAACCAGTTATTTTCGTAACGTCGCTACTACTTAGAGTACCAATAACATTGTATCAGATTAGTAGGTTGTCGTGACGAATACTTGCCACTAGCTCAATGTCATGTACACAGTTAATAAACAATATTTGCCTCGGCTGACATTGCTACTATAAAACAAATTATATCTTATAATAAGAACTTGTTTTTAGAATATATAGGTTTTTAATCTCTGTCCTCTGTTTTAAATTATATAACAATAAGATCATTTTTCAGACAAAAATAGACTTTCGAATATGTATGCTCCCAAGAAAGGCTTCTCGTTCCGGTATTCCGCTGATCAAAATCACTGTTTCAAGAGAAAAACATTTCCAGCATCGTCACATCAATGTTGGGCAAATTAAAGCTGTTTGATTTCATAATTCCGGATTCAGTTTCAAATATTATTTGTTATAGGCCTATGTACTGGTAACCAGAAACAAATTTGGATTGACATAAAAAATTAAATAAACGACGCACAGACAGTCGACAGACGATAAATGCACGGTAGCGTCACATGCCTACGACTTTATTTTCGCGTTTTTGTTTTATTAAAAATAATATATTTTCAATCCTTATCCAACAAACGAGGTTAGTTTTCGTTATCCCGACAACATATTCTATCATTGCCAATAGGGAATATGTTTGCAATTCAAATATACGTCTAGTATTTTTATTTGAAAGTTTTATTACTGTAGAATTACAACTAAAACGTTTTTTCTATTTATTTGCTTTTTATTTAATGATTTTAACTAATCAAAAGTGTTAAAATACAAAGGTAATTTAACTTCTCAAAACGCAACGCTATTGGTCGAATCGAATTGTGACTTCAAGGTACACTTTCACATTGTAAATGAAGGCGTAGTTACTGAATGTTTTTAGAATTTTGTTATTGTGTTTATGTTTTAACGTAATTTATCAGCGTAATTGGTGAAACAATACATAATGAATGGAGCCGTTTTGTAAAATAATCTCCCAAAAATATATATTTTCAAAATGACAACGCATTTTTCAGCCGCTGAAGTTGGAGGAGTGAAAGCTACAACGTAATTAAGCGTTAAATATTTGAATTATTAAACTTTTTACGCTTTTGGTGCATTGTTTATGTATTAAATACACCCAATGTGATTCAAGCGACACGATGGTGTAATTGAAAGCGAAATATACATGAAATTGAAAAATAGGTCTAGTATATTTAAAACAAATCACGTTACCTACAATAAAGGGTAATTTTTTAGATGTGAAGTCTTCACTGGTGTACCGCCGGTTTGTGCTTTCACAACACAATCTGGCGATACACTGCTAAAGACTTCATTGCCATCATACGCCAGGAAAGACTTCATTCTTAGTTTATTTGTTCAATTTATTTTTTGTGTGTGTTTTCAATTGAAATAGGTATATTTTTTTAACTTATTTTATTTTCATCGTTTCTAAACTTGTAGGTCATCAAGAAGTATTTTAAACGAAATACGTAAGATGGAGAAGATCGATTTTTCTTTTTTCTACAATCGATATGTTTAATTCCGTGAAGTGGTGGAGTGTAAATGGTTTAAAATAAAATAATGTACTTCACGAAAAGAAATTCGCCTCCCGTGGCTATTGGCTAGGCATATTTGGAATTCATTGTTAATATATTGGCCGAAATTTATTTCTTTTAAAGTTGAAATAACATGAAAAAATTCATGCTGAACATTTTCTGCATATAAACATAGAGAAAAATATCTGATTCTACGATTTAGACCAGAGTAGTAAATAAAATGAAAAAATTCATGCTCAACAATCTCTGCATATAAAATTAAATAAAAATATTTGATTCCGCGGAGATTTAAGCCTGTGTCAGAAAATTAGGGAGCGGGCACCTTACCTCCTATACCATAATAACTCCAGGTAATAAATGACAAAATTTTTTTTATTAAAATACATTTGGATTTTTTTTAGCACATTTGATGAAACGACAGTACCACAGACACATCATTATCACTATCAGCCAGTTCAATCATTAAATGATGCGGTCTCTTGAAGTTATGAAGTCAGGTAGACATATGCCCTTCAACATGTATTCAGGAGATTTAAGTCAATTTTTAAAATGTCTGATGGTCTTCTTTGTGGGCTTTAAAAGGTTCGTAGTGGCTTTGGATTAAGATTGAATAAGAAATTATTTGAAAAATATACCTATTTAACTTTCGTAAACTAAGTTATGATTAGAGTTTGGATAGATAACGAATTGTTTTGTACTGAAAAAAATTTAACGTAACAACATGAAAAACTATGTACATCTTCGCGAGTTTATAAACAACTAGTTAAAGATTCCTTACGATTCTCATAGCTATACACAACTTTTTTCTTACATTCGCATCTCGCGGGACTTAAAAATACACTTTATCAGGAGCATCTCTTACCGCATTTTGCCCATCGGCAGAATGCAGTATTTATAAAAAGGTTTTCGACATCCTTTCAAATCAAAATTAGTAATAAAACATAAATCTTTTGAAATATAGCACTTCACAATATACAATACGTCAATGCAGTCGTGTACAATGACGTCACGGTGCAGAGCGTCTAACTGGTGGCGTTGAAATCGTTGGAACTGGATTACAGTTTGAAAATATATTTTTATATTAAATTGTAATTTTTCATCAATATTACATTTTTTTGCGGTTATATAACAGTGTAAGTAATTGATTTAAAATATAAAAACAATTCAGGTATATACCCTATTATTATTATTCTTTTTAGTGTCATGTACCAAATTGTATGATGACAAGAACTATTAACATTCACGTCAGTCGACCATTGAATGTGAAGGAAACATGCACTTCACTCTAGCGGCAAACTATCTTCTTTTGTGCTAGCCCATCTTTTCTGAAATAGTCAAGCACTGGATTCCAGGCAAGGAAGATCTTTCCATTAGTAACTTTATTATTTCGAACAGTACATGTATACTTCATTTGACTCCACTTGTCTCGACAAAATGTGCTTTAAATCTGCTCTGGATTGACTTTTATGTCATTACTTCTTTAAGAAACTAATAAAACATTTATTCAACTAATGCTACTACCCTTGACGTCACATGTACAGGGCGAGTCAAACGAACTATATAGAAATTTATTGAGAAAACCCAGAGATTCGCTAGATGTGTCGATTAGTGATGGGCAAACCGATTCTTTTTGATGAATCGTTTGGAATCGATTCACTCCTCGCTGAGAATCGATTCTTTTAAACGACTCTTCGATTCTTTTCACATGATATTTTTAATGAGGAAAATAGATAACGAGTTATTAACCAACAAGAAGGAAATGATTAACAAATTCTAACTAAAATAATAACATTTGTTTTTGATAGTTAAATTGTAAGTTATTTATTGCAAAAACAATTTATTTTATTATTTAAACAAATGAAAACACTAATTTTACAATAAAAATGATTCAATTTACTTATGAAAACTACACAAGTTTTTTATTGCTATTTACAAAAAGCATTTTCGTTAGTTTTTTGTGATGTGAGCCGACTTCTCTTTTCAGTCATTAACTGTCCAGCTTTCGAGCAGGCTCTCCACTAACTATTTGAGCGCCCTTGCGCAATACCGATTACGCCGCCCCCTGTCTAACTACAACCAGTGGTGGATCTGGGAATTTTCCGAACCGGGTCAACAAAATGTGAGATTGCCACACTGTGAAATTTTCAAGGCTTCCAGCTAATTGTTGTCAAACCTCATTACTGATTCTAAGCCTTGTTGCAGATTGTAATTGTCGATTGAGATTGTTGATTTAGATTGTTGATTTTGTAGGTGGCATGTTTGTTACACGTCTCGCTAGAGGGCGTCCATAAACCACGTAGAGGTGAGGTGGAGGGGGTTGGAAGGTGGGATTCCGAGCCAGGCCAAATAGCTTTTCATTCATATTATTTGTCACACTTAAAATGAGATACAGAACACTCAACACCATGTAAATATTTATTTCCGTCATGGAAAAAACTACGTGGGGAGAGGGGGGTTAGAGACATAAGCCACGTCGAGTTACTTGGGGGGAGGGAGGGTTCACAAGAAGCCAAAATGGAGCTACATGGTTTTATGGACGCCCCTTACATATGCTCCAATTTTACTCCATAAATTTGGCAAATTTTTTTAATTTGCCGGATGGTGCTTTTCTTAAATTAAACAGCGTATCACTAGCATTTTACCTACAAACCAATAAATCAGTGTTTGTTAAAATGGCATAATTTAAATTTTAAATTTATTTTCTTGGTTTCAGTATTAGTATTTTGGGGGACGTCCAGAAATTACGAGAGGCTATTTTCCGGAAATCTAGACCCCCTCCCCCCCTCCGCGAGACTTGGTGAGATTTTGCCGCCCCCCCCCCCTTCCCCGTTGGTGAGATTTCATGAGATTTTCACGGAACCCCCTCCCCCCAGTTGTTCGACCAGGAGAAGTTTCGAGACTTTTTTTAGCTGTCGTGCTCCTCGAAAGAATGATACCCCCTCAAAAGCCGGTTTTTGGCCCTGTAAACTGGTATTTTTTACGCTTTTTTTAGTTCTACACTCGTTCAAGTTCAAAATTTCACGTGAGATCCGTCGACCCCCCCCCCCCCTTGGTGAGATTTCGTGAGATTTTCCGGACCCCTTCCCCCCCTAAAAAGTCTCACGTAATTTCTGGACGCTCCCCTATATTCATCGACGGCACTGTTCCCCAACGTCTTTTCGTTTAACCTTTTTCCTCGTAGAAACCTCACCAGCTGGAACAGTATATATGCCGCTTCAGCACCTGCTAATTTTTGTAATGGTCCAATTCATAAACTTCGTTCATTTCTATTGCAAAATGTTTGCATTATCCACAAAATAAAGAACTGAAGAACAACTAAAACACTGATGAAGTTCGTATAATAATAACCGGACGCGCTCCATCGCAATTAAATTCTGTACTCGATGCATTCGCAATTTGAAAAACCCACGCAACATGGGAATAGCAGATGGCTCTGAAATCGGTATACTTTCCCTGTCCTCAAATAATCGGCAAATACTTTATTTGTGGTAAAATATAAAAGTTATAGGACGTAGCAATTCATTGATAATTTATTTGTAAATCTAAATCTGTGTTGTGGTAGCATCTATAACAGTCTGGAAGGAAACCAAAAACTTATAACTAGTTCCAAAAACACTAGAAAAATGTGTATTTAAGAAAGTAAATTCCTAAATTTAAAAATACTTTTTATTTCTGTAATATATTTTTAATTTTCATGTTCCAAAGATAAATATTCTTTATTTCCTTACAAATAAGTTGCCAAACCAAGAAACATGCCGTGGGAACTAAGATTGTGAATCGAAAGGAATCACGAGTTACGCAGATATCAAGAGTAAAAAAGAGCCGAATCCATGGAAGAGTCATTAAGACAGAAGTGAGCCGAGAGCGAGTGAGCCGAGAGTCGTAAACATTATCGAGCTAACGACTCGGAGTCGACTCCGAACCTGGACGAGTCGGTGAGCGATTGCGCAACAACGGCTCAGCTCCTGAGCTCCCTCTTAACAACTCTTGAGTGAACCGTGACTCTTCCAAGTGAGTCGATTCCGCAAACGATTCTTTTAGACGAGTCGACTCTTTGAATCGATTCACGATTCTTTTGCCCACCTCTAGTGTCGATTACCATTACAAATTAAATGTTTAATTAAATTGGAGCGAGAAATTAACTCAAATCCCGGAAGAATGAAGTAATTTATTCCTGCATTAATATTTGTTACTCGTAATAACATGTATCTAAAAAAATGCATAAAATGTAGCGGCAGTTTTGAAATGTTTTATTTTCTTGCTCTCGAAGAATGCGTAAGCTGACAAATGTGAAGATTATTGCCTGACACCAGATGCTTCAAAATTACTAGTTAGAATAATATGTCGAAGAACAGAAAGGATAATGGGAGAGATATTAGCTGAGGACCAATTTTGATTTCGGGAAAACCGGGGAACGAGAGAAGCAATGATAGCTTTAAGATTAATACTGAACGGGTGGATTAAAAGAGAGAGAATACTTCTGTGGCGTTTGTTGACTTAGACAAACTTTTGTTAATATCAAATGGAACAAGTTGATAAAAGTTTTGGAGAACTCACGTCTAAAGTAACGAGATAAAATAATTAATAATCTAACAAGAATCAGATGGCTATAATATTAATAGAGAATCACTATAGACTGAACAAGGTTTTAGCTATTAGTTTATCTGAATTGATATTCATTTTGCACGAAGAGAAAGCAATAAAAAAGTAAAAGAAAAATTTGAATGTGGCATAAGTTTTCAAGGATAAACAATCAATATGATCAATATCCTGAGGACAAATTTGGTCTAAATATAAAACAAAGCACGATAAAAGTAATGAAATATAACAGAAATTAGGCCAACAACTGTATATTGAACATAAAATTAGTATTACTTTTAATAGGTAAAGTAAGTGATTTGTGATATTTGAGAAATTATAGCTAGTGGCCTTAGCAGGAATGATGTTGGAAGTATAATAGTACCAGCGAAAAGAGCCTTCTTGAAAAAGAGAAACCTTTTAGTATCAAATATTGAACGTGGATTCAGTAGGAACTGTCTAAAACGTTATGTATAGAGCACATTATTATACTGAAGTGAAGCATGCACTCTAGGAACCCTATAAGTAAGGAAAATTCAAGCGTTTTAATTGTTTTGTAATATAAGAATTGCTGAAAATTAAGTGGAGAGAGAAAGTACGAAATGAAGGTGTTTCGGAAATGTTGGCCGAGGATAGAAGTTTGTGTAAGTTTCTCGTTAAATGAAGATACGACATGATGGGTCACATTTTAACTAGTTAAGAGGTATAGGATTGCTTTAAACCACTCGAAGGAACGATCAAAAAAAAAAAAAAAAGATGTTGAGCGTTATGTTATCAGTGATTTAGTTTTCTGACCTAGTTGTCCACGTGCCCTAAAGGAATTCAGAATTTGGAATTATAGACGGATGGTCCAACTTAAGCGGGTCGATTACAGCTCAAAAATCTTGTACCATTCATTAAATAACTTAAAGAAAAGCTGATATAATACAGTGTCCTGAGCTGAACTTCCTCTTTGGGCTGTGGTTATTCAACACGTCCCCTACCCTGTGGTTCAAGATGTCGGTCAGCCACACGGCTATTAATTAATACTGCCAATTATTACCATGGCTGAATTCAACCACTGCAGCTATTATTATCCCTAGCCGAAAACACAGAAATTTCATTATATAATGTTCATTTTTATATTTAAAATTGGAGATGCAAACTAAAAGGTCTTGATAAACATGAAGTAATTGAAGGTGTGAAATTAAAGTAAATTTCAAGATTAATGTCTCAAAATTTATATTTCACAAAAGCACCTATTGCGTGTTACATGTAAAAAGTTAGAGATATGGAGTTATTCTGGAGGTCTATTATAGCTCTACGATATCTTAGAAGGCCTTACGGGACCCATAACGGAGGATCGCGTTTCAACGCCCGGGGTGGAATAAATCGCTATTTACACCTACAAAACTCAATTTTCTCTCCGGTTGAAGCCGTGATCTGTGTATTTATAACTCTTTTCGACTCTTGGTGAGGCTGATTATAACTTACAGACTATTCAGTTCTTCTTCGGTGGTTCAATAAGTTTTTCAATACGCTGCTTGTGTTTCGCATGGCAGAAATTTTACTCTAGAATGCCGGGTGCGAATTTTGAAAGAGTGTGTTACGTATGTAACGGGAAGCTAGGACATGCCAGCAGGTGAACACTATCATCTCATGCAGGAAGTGGCCCGACAGCAATACACATTGGTCATGCACACACTGACAATACAGTTCCCCTTGAGACACCGAACAGTGGAAATAATTCCAACCAGCGATATAAATCACACCTGCTACACCTGCCCCTCCCCCCCTTTTCCAATTGCTTTCTTCTTAGTTCTGTTGTACATGTTCAACTATCTACGCATGACTATATGTTGAGAAATGACTATTAGCATTGCCGCTAAATGAGCATCTTAAACTCTTTTTTTGTGAAATTCCTTTGCGTTATCATCAAACTAATCGCTTAGTATTTCTGATTTTGAAAACAATGTAAGTTCCCAATTTATGGTAAAAAAATATATTTGTTCACTGTTTACTCTTCGTGTTTACTCTCTGCTGTAGCTTAACGACATTTCTATAAATAGATCATTAACGCTGCCTAATACTAATCTACACGCAGGTGTAAACTGGCTAGATTAACCAGTTTGGTTGAACAGAGAATGTTTTGGTAAACATGTGGGAAATAGTACACGACTGCGCGGAGCAGGCGTAGATGAGATAGAAGGAACATTAACTTTTTATAACACTATACTTACTGAAACAAACCATATCACAGGGTAAGTTCCAAGCAACAAAACAAAAGGTGAGCGGGCTATAGTTATAGATATAGGACTAATTCAGATGTAACTTGGTCGCATCGTTTTCACACACATCGAGGATAATCACCGCTGCTAACCACAGTAGCAGATTTTACTGTACTCATTTACACTGTATAAGTAACAGATAAAGCCGTTCACTGAGATTACAAACGTCTCTACATACTGATGGAACGAGTGCAAGATTGAATTCATATTTAATGACAAAGAATGTGACATGTATCATGTGAGGTACCCCCAACGTTTATGATTCGTTCTTGGATAAATACTCGAAGAAAAAAAAAAAAAAAAAAAAAAAGAAAAACGGTTCGTTTCTAGTATTTCCATCTCTGTAGCCAGGAGTACGAAAGAAATTAAACTGCGATACGAATCGCGATCTTCAGAGAGCAATGAGTGGCCACTTAATGTGTCCACTAAGCGAAACAACAGACTTCAAGTGTGACCGATCGTTTTCCACTTCGTATTACGTTACCATGCAAGATAAATCAGTGAAACCGATATTGTCTGTTTATGTCTAATCATCTCCTTTTCCTTGCTGTGTAGGTCAGATTGAAGTGCTCATACATATACAAACGCGTGCTACTTTGATGAACAAGAAGAATAATATATTTTTTTCATGATAATACAGGACAGGAGATTGTTTGTTTGCTGAACAAAGCCAAAATTATTTAAAAGTAATGTATACCTATCTTAGAGAGAGATCACTGAAGTAAGAGACTATCAAAAAAAAAAGTTTCACATCCTTACCGCTATGAAGTTAGTGTGTGCCGAAGAATGGCAAATACGTATGTTTGAATCTTAGCGTTGTGACCTCGATTAAATACAAAAAGTGAATTCAACCAGTGTATAGTTACTATTTAAATATGACTTTTAGAGCCATTTAGCCAGGTTCACAACGTTTATTACAGTGTATATTGAATCTTTAAGTCCAAATCATTGTTGCCACTGTACATATATTATTTATCAGGTATTTTTGTCCACCATAGTACGGGTAACACAGGATGAACTCTAAATTATCGAGCGTGTTGGATGAGTGGTTAACGCTCTAACCTCGCACTCGGGAGGACGGCGGTTCGAATCCCCTTCCGCGCATCCAGATTTGGGTTTCCGGGATGCTTCTCTCAAAAGGCCATGGCCGAATTCCTTCCAGTTCCTTGTCCTCAGTCCCATCCCGTCTCTATTGACGTCGACGAGGCGTAAAGTCATAAGTAAAAAAACAGACACTAAATTGAAACCATCCATAGTTATGAGAACCAGATCAAACGCTTTAATTCTGTGATTTTAGATCGGGAGTTACTATCATATAGTCTTTTTTATGATATTAAGAACTGGCAAAAGCTGAACTGTGTGGTGGACGAGGTGAATTTTTGCCACATCTCAGACAATATATCTTTGTTACTATAATTTTCAACACATCCCTGTAGCGAAATGTCCCACTTTTCTGAGGGTTATATTGTTTATTCTGATCTAAATTGGCCTCGATCATTGTGTTTCATCACGTTTCATCACTCGAACATAGCAGGGTTGCATATATTTATCATCCTCTTTTGAATTTCCGGATACTCATTGAATTGCACATACTGCAATGTGATTGAATGGGGTGATTAGATAGCATCCAGAATATACGATAGTGACCGTCTTTTATCCTGGTGATGGAAAACTGAGAAGTAAAATACATATATTGTACATTGCTTATGCTGCAATACCTTTTATAGCCAATGACTGCTTATTAAATGACTCATTTACCTTCATACGCTTGTCGCTGTGTAGTTTACAACATATAATTCCAAAATATAACAAAAAATGTCGAGTATCATTCGAGTGATATCATAAAATTTTGTGTTGAGTCATTCAAATGTAATGCTCTGAAAGAAAGAGTGTGCCATCGACATAATAGTATTATAAGAGTCACGGGGTCCAATGATATGCGTACAAAATCACGTGCTTATCGTTTCTCCAACTACACCTAAAACAGTTTAAAAAAATAATTGTAACCTAACTGAATATTTATGAAATACAGTTGTTTTGGACAACTGCAGCACAGTGTTGAAATGAACATTTCCGTCAATAGTAAAAATTATTCATAAATGTTTCGTTAGTGATATTTCACTTTTATTTTTTTCGATTTATCTGATAATTACAGTATATGACAGATTCTGCTGCTATACTTCATAAACGTCGTAATCCCCAGTATCTAAAGAAGTATCCTTTAAGTATTGCTTCATTCTAGAAAAAAGGAAAAAGTAGCTTGGTGCCAATGCCTTTTACCACAAAACTGAATAACTCAGTATCAGCTTTAACGTAGTGACGACGCTAGCACGCCAGAGAGTTCCGGTAAAAAAGGCGTTCTTCCCGGCAAACTTGATTCCCTATGAGATAAATTATATTTCGGAATAAGGGAATTCCCGCAAGTAAATGACGATTTTGAACGTCGAACATGATCTCTCAAAATGCAGGCTGGCATAAGATTTCTGGAATCCTAAACACAGCCAGTGTAAATACTCCTACCTGACGTCTAATTAAGAACATAAATACACCGACCAGAGGTCAAACCAGAGCGAAATTTGAGATTTACACGTTCAAATGGCGATTGATCCTTACCCAGACGTCGATCCACGATCACACCTAGACATTGTGGAGCTCACTTAGATCTACAAATTAGGCCATGGTGCCATAATTCTAATTTTAACATGTAACACAGAATAAGAGAAGATGCATTGATCACAGTCAACCCAGTTCCTGGTAGATCTTGGTCGTAGACAAAGATGAAGCTCCTTGTAATTGGATCAGTATTGTTACAAACCCCTATGGAAAGGAAAAGGTGATGTGTTTGACTGCTCCAACTATCGACCGATTCGCGTACTTTGCCACACAATAATGATTTTTGAGCGCATTGTGGAAGCATGTCTTCAAAGCACAGTTAAGATTGCCCTAAATCAGTGTGGTTCCATGAAAGGCACAGGGACGCTATTCATACCACACGTCATTCGATGGAAAGGCACTTTCCGCTGCACATTCATTTTTTGGATCTTGAAAAGGCCTTCGATAGTGTACCTCGAGATCTAATCTGGTATGCACTGAGCATGGGGTACAAGAGGTATATGTTAAATGGATCCAGCTGCTATAGCGTAACGTCATCAGCTATATTCTATGTGCTGCAGGAAATTCTGACTCTTTTCCCATCAGAGTCGGTGTTCATCAGGGATCGGCTTTGTCCCAGCTCCTGTTTATCCTCTGTATTGACACCATTGCTGCAGAACTACTTACTCCACATCCCTGGATATTGCTCCATGCTGATGATATCATGGTTGCCTGGGAGACTCGACAAGGATTGGAATAACACATGCAACGACGGAAAACTCCCCTCGACAAACACGGCATGCGACTTAATATACGGAGGATCGAGTGCATGGAATGTGGAGTCCCAAGTTGTGTGTCTGGTAATATTGACGGTGTTAAACTCTGTAAGTCATCTGAGTTCAAATACCTGGGAACAGTAATCTGTTTCGATGGTCAGACATTCACAGAGGTCCAAAATAGAGTCAACGCAGCCTGGATGAAGTGGCGTCAGATCTCAGGAGTCCTTTTCGACCGGAAGGTGGCACTGTACCTTAAATCAAAAATGTACAGAACAATCGTTCGACCAGTAGCACTGTATTGAACCGAATGTTGGTTTGTCGCAAAAAGAAATGAAAAACGGCTGCATGTCGTGGAAACGAAGATTATTCGCTGGCTACAGGGACTCACTAGATTGGACCGCATCAGGAATGGAAATGCGGGAATAATGCTAAGAAGAAGAGCAGAGAATAAGCTTTTTGTGATTTAAATTTGCAGTGAACAATAATAATCTTACAATTTACGATAGTTTTATACCTTCAGTCACGTAATGTATGTCAAACCGAATTAGTTCGTACATCTAGTTTTTAACGTAAATAAAAATGGCAATTACATCATGAAATTTCATTGTATTGCACTTTAAAAAGAAACAGCCGTCATAGTTAAGGTTAGCGACGGTAATAATTCTCGCTAATGGGCCATAAATGTCAGATAAGTTTACCTAGTGGTTCGTGTAGGAATGCAAATGCGAGTGGATGAACGTTATCTCGAGCCAGGATATGCGATAGCTGTGCAATATCTTCACCGACCAAAGATGATGACACTGTATTACATCCACTAAGGTAATAGTTGGTAGTGTTTTTATGACTGTGTAATTACTCATTTGGGAGGCCGCGTGGCTCAGGCGGTAGAGCGTTCTACGACGGCCCCGAGGACCGGGGTTCGGTCCCCAACGAAGCCAATGATCTTTCCTCGAAGCTGAACGTCATCCCAGTCTATTCAGCCTGCTATCAAATGAGTACCGTGGACCACAGCACAGCCTACGGTCTACTTCTGCTGATACTGCGAGAATACGGCTTGAAAGCTGTGAAAACCCACTGCCTTACCTAATTACTCATTTATCCGACATGACTGCATTGATAGGTGAAACCACGATAGAGGTTGAATATGCGACAAATCGAAAGTCTGTCATCACGTCGTCAGGAGTATATTTCTTATTTATCATTATATCATACTTCTTGCAGCTCTAACCCCGTAACACTTTCATAAATGTTAATGTCGTTGATATAAGCTTATGATTTGTTAGACAAATAGCAGTCTTGTTGTACCAGCTGCAATCACTGCATGCATATTAAGCGGTACGATGGTACTATACTGTGTTCAGTTGAGAGAGGCGGGTCAAGGTCACTCTGCTCTATCCCCACTCCGGTGCCCCAAACCCTGCAGGCGAAGCGGAAACAGCTGCCGCGCATGCGCAATCATCCTCGCAACAAATGTAGAACAATATATTACATTTCATGCGATGTTTTCTTTAGTAAAATAGAGCATTTTAATTATTTGTCATGAGCGAAATTTGAGGATCGTGTGTCGTAGAAGTTGCGTGTTTACCAACTTAAATTTCTTATGTTAATAAAGATAAAAATTATTTACATGACATCAATGAATAAAATTTGTTTCTAGTCGTTATTTTTAGTTTTAAAAGTTGCGCAAGACATTTCGAGAATTTAATCCAAGTTTTAGATGTGTTTCTCAGTGGAAGTTAATTCTCTAGACACGTATAAATTTTGAAATGAAAATGGTAGTGACTGGATTTTTTCTTTGAGTTTTGAGTGATAACTTGCATTATCCACCCTTCTTCCAGACTCTTAAGCAAGTTAGAAAACCATTCTCTGAACACTTCACTACTGATTTCATGGTGATAGTCCCCAGAAAATTTATATTGAAACGCTTAACCGGCCGCTTCAACGAATACATGATTTGCTGACACTCAATTTCCCTATGGTAGGATATTCGGCTCGATCATAAAATTATATTACAGAACGTCGAATTATATCTTTCCGGAAGTCATCCATCTACATGATCGGTTTTTCTTGGTGAATGTTTTTCTTTGGAGAAGAAACGGATGGCCCTGGAACATTCAGCTTAGCTTCGCTACATACACGCTGCACGTTTCGTAAAAATACGCCACACGCCTCTGCTGTAATTTTTTGTGGTTCCCTAAAAAGTATATTAACTTTCGATTCAGAGTTTTGTAGCTTCTTGAAAAAAATTATACACTTCAGAAATTTTTATTTTTGAATGTCGACTAACATAATTATCTGACGTCATTTTACGTACAGCGTTTCTTAACGATGTATTGGTACAAACACGACAATGCTGCGCCATACGACAATGCCTCCCGCCCGCCTATAGGCAGCGGTCTGCACGGAAGGGAAGGCAACGGGAGGGGGTGGTGAGGTGAGGTGCGGGGTGAGGGGAACATGACCTTGACGCGCCACTTGAGAGTGAACATTGTATAGAACTAAGGTAATATGTAAATTTCATCGGGTGTTTATTGTTAAATTGTGTTTGATTACCAGTGTTATTAGCTAATGACACAATGTCTGGACAGGTGCAATACTGCTAGTGATATACAGTTTAAGAATCATGTTTAATATTTACGAAAATGTTCATTCCAATATTGTGCCACAGTTGCCCAAAATAATCAAAATTATCCTGGTCATTCCACCTTCACTTCTAGGATAAAGTCATAACTCTTCTGAATCCGTATTCTGCAGCTTAATTAATATCGTGTGGTCATAATGACCTGGTGACAGGGTTTCTACTGGCTGCGCATTCCGCCCCTGCCGTAGCCGCCTTAGCCTAGCCCGGTAATCCTGCCGCTTAAGGGAGATCTACAGTTTAACGTGGAATCCGAACCACGGAAGCGTTCTGGCGTACTTCATAATACACAGTTAGCTGTGCCAGAAATGAAGGCCGGGTTAAGTGCCTATGAAAATCCCCGCCGAGACAGGGATTCCAACCGGGGACTTTTCGATCTTCACTCAGACGCCTTAACCATTGAACCACTAGACCGATATTCTGCAGCTAATCGATCACATTGTAAAGCAGGCACCAAATACAAGTATGGAGTGTTATAGTTACTTGTCATTACTTCATTCTGTGATGTCGTCAACCTTATTTAGGACTCATTCAGTAAAACTTCTTGGGTGAAGTTGTGTAACTGTGAACTCTATAACAGAAAAAAATCTTCAGCAGCAATCTGTCGTTGCTTGTTATCTTGTCATCAGGTCGTTATTTAAGACAAATCAACACAACAGCGTATAGCTGATATGTTAAATCACTAAAACACATATCACCAATTTGTTATTCCACTAAACAAATAAAGGATTAACGGTCATAATTCTTGTGGGTCGGCTTCTGGACCACCTGTCACGAAAGCCGAGGTTTTACGATACAATCGCCGCATTAGTTTGTTATGGTAAAATACTGAAATCCTAACAACAATGTTAACAAAGGATTTGGAAGTCCATTTCGTTGAATACATAGTACAATTTTGTTTTGGTTGTGTTAGATCATCGCAAATAATTCCATCTAGTTGTTTTCGTAATGATCGATTGGGAAATATACTCTTCGAAAAGATACGCGGAAACAAACAGAATTTTTCAAGAGAAAAACCTTAGAAATTTAAGCTACTGGTTTACGCAAATGCATTTTTAATAAATTATATTCCTCGGATATTTATCTAGAAAGTTCTGTAGTAACAGAGTTAAAGACTCTATTATTTTATACTTATTTTATAACTTGCGATTTACAAGATTTTTTATAGGACAACAAACCATTTGCAGATAGAAAAATGGTACAAATCACAATGTTGAAAAGTCTCTTATATTGTTGCAGCCAGTTGTAACTTGATAGTATGGATGGTAGAAATGTTGTTATTTGTGGTTGTACGTGGATACAGCTCACCTTCAAACCACTGATCCCTGTTTATCAGACCAGGACTCAAACTTACCACTTACGTACTAACGACAGAAATTTATTCTGTTCGGCAAAGTATTTATTTGCTACTAACAAGTTATTCTTAATGGCAGCATTTTGGCCTTACAGACATCTTGATAGAGGGTATAATACTGTTCAGAGATACTCTTGAACCGTATAGATAACTTTCGATATTTTCGCCTTATGCTAGATATCCTCCAACATTTCATGACAGTTTGACATTTTCAACTCATCCTCACAAATTAGGTTGAAGAATAATCGTATGAATCACTTCTACCTAGCAACTATTGTAGTAGTGATATTGTTTTTTTATTATTGTTATTAAAATGGCATTCGGCTACTAGACAATACAGCAAGGTCAAGTGTTATTGTGAATCTTCCAGTGACAGTTTCTGCAGTACATTCTTTCCACTAAGTAAAGACAGTACAGAACGAACACCACATTTCATTAAACCCACATATGCCCAAGGTCGGACTCGAAGCAGTGATCCCCAGCAACACGATGCCAATTTGATCGCCGCTACAGGATAGTGATATTGAACTGGAGACTCAAGGTGATTTTCCCCTGGCCACGCTCCTCACCAACGGCAGGCATGTAAGGGCAGCGGAGTGGGGATAGAGCAGAATGACCTTAAGCCGCCTCTGTTAACTGAACAGACTATAGTGTTGTTAGAAGATCAGTGATTCCACTACAGATAAAGAGTCCATACACAACAAACCAAACCTTTTCCATCTCTTTCATTTTTTTACGCATTTCATTTCATCACTAAAAAATTAAATTTAATTCTCTTAGAAAGCTTGTTTTCAGTATCAGGTTATGTTTTTTATGTTTCATTTTTAATTCTATTATTACTTGCATTTGCGATAAGTTCATTCGCTGTTCGGTGTTCGGTATATAAAACTTTTATTGGTTTTGGATTTGAAGGATTAAAGGTTGCGTGGTTATGAATTACTTTTACATATAACATTTTCTGTAATGAAATGATTGCAAAATAATAAACTACATTTATCTTGCACCAACATAAAAAGTGAATAACACTTCCACACGCGTTCAAAATATATAGGAGTAAAGTCGTGATTTATTTAATACAAATGTATTTAAATCATATAAAATAGCTATATTTTTAGGAATAAATACGACAGTCACAAAATTGCAAGTTTGTTAACCGTACAGAAAGGGATAACACTCATTAGAGCTTCTTGATTCTATGTCCAAACGCACGAAATTAAATGTTATCAACGAAATCCTAACATCTGAAATAATTATTGATTAAGAACTCATTTTTGTCTGGAAAAAAAGTTTCTTCTGAAATTAGGCAACTAAAGATGACTATATGTTTTCGGGGTTTGGAAGGGGAAGGTGGCAAAAATTATTAACATTCATTAAAATGGTGTGTCATTTTCCTTGTGTTTTAAATTGTTTGAGAATGCACATTTATGTATAGTTACTAACATTTGAGGTTATCTGTTTGCAGTTAACATTGTACATTGATTATACTATTATAGTGACTACCTGGTTACCGATTGTTGCTAATATTATTAATTTGTTAAGAATTATAAGTACGGTTCTACATCCTCCAGACTGTTGTCACGTGGCATCAAAGCTAACATATACAATCTAATCTAATGTTAGCATTTTTCTACTGCCATGGAACTGATAGTATTCATATTTCCTACAACCTTCGCAATATTAAGGATGAATGAAATGACATGTAAAGTCTAAAAATCGTTTAAAATGAATTCCGTTCCTCTTTGAAGACATTAACACAGGGATAAATGTATATCCGGCTTTCTTCTCGATGTTACTGGAACTTATTAAAATGTGGCGAGCAAAAGGGATATTCACATTGCCAAGTGTCTCATAATCTGTAACGACATAACTTCTTGTGGGAACTTGCATAAAGAAAATAATACGACGGCGACTAGTGTTGTAAAAAAACAGTTTTTTTTTCTGACGTGAAAAAAAAACTGTGAAAAAAAACATGTTTTTTTTTCTGGGACATGTTTTTTTCATAACTACTAAATTTCAAATTTTTAAGGCATTTATCATTTAATATGACTGTTTTAGAGTTTATACTAAGTACTTATCTTACTTTTAAATCTACTATATCTTTCTGGTTCAGTAGAAAAAAAAATTACAAAAATATTGGTAACATCGACTGAAGTTTTCTTTTACGAAAGGGGACTTCCCGAAAAGGCTTGGTTGCGTGAGAAGGAATCCCCGTTCGGCCGTTTCCCATTGTTTGGATTGATACTCATATTTGAACTAGTGCAGCCAGCCCTACAAATTTATCTGTAGACCTACGAATCTTTTCAAAAAATTAGGAAATTTAACTACGGTTTTTTGCCTCTTTTTATTACTTGTTGTGCTTTCCTTATATTCGTATACTTGATAAACTCGCAGTGTATAGTGATAATACTGAGTCATTGTCAGTAATTATGAATTATTTCCTTGCAACCGTTGGCGTAAACCAACGATTGAAAACAAATAAAGCTCCTATTTTGTATGATAATATATTTAAATTCAAACTTAAAAGACCGTAATACAGAACTATCGGCGCAGTCTTCATTCACAGTGTGTACTTTGCTCTCAATTTAAAATTGCAATCTCAAAAGCTTTTACATGCAATACAACCAGTAAAAGAAAATGTAACTATTTCTGAAGTTATGGATCTAGAGGGGACAGAAGAAGAAACAGAAAATTCCAACTCCGACCGAACTAGTGTTGGTAGTACTGATACTAGTGAATGTGGTTCCGACATAGAAGATGAATAAAAAATTATGTTACCTATATAGATACATTTATGAATCATTATGTAAGATATTATATGATTTAGTGAGGTTTAAAACACACATGTAAAATGTAAGTTCCATAAATAAAACTATAATTTATCAAATATATAGTTTTCTGAAAAAAAACAAATTTAGAAAAAAAACGAGGGTGCTAGGTTTTTTTTCATGTTTTTTTTTTTTCACAAATCTGAAAAAAAAACAAACTTTTTTTTTTTTCAGTTTGCAACACTAACGGCGACACAATCTGCTGTACCAACTGGATGTCCTTAATTTCGTCGTTAAATAGTGATTAACGTAACTACGCTCCCTATCTGAGTTATTACGACTGCACTCATCTCATTATCTTTTCTTGAGGCAACTGATGAAATTGTATTTGCAGTGAGTCATAAAATATAGGTTGTAAATGTTCGGAAATACACACTAACTGTGTTAAAAATCGGGGTACCTAGAAGCAAATGTTTATTCTAGAAGTTTGTTTCACCGCTAGTGTGGATAAATTAGGCAGCACAGTCTGACATGTGATCATGCAAACGCAGTAAGATATTTTACTATCACAGAGTATATACACTGAAGAGACAAAGAAACTGGTACAGGCTAAGGATTGCAATCCCGCAGTGGTTTCAATCCAGCGGGATCCGCGCGGGATTTGCGCCAATCCCGCGGGATCCCGCGGGATCCGTGCGGGATTGGTACAAACAGTTTTTTAACGCATATATTTATAACATAGTTACTTAAAACGTTGATAAATTAAATAATAATTAATAAATAATTTTTAATATTTAATGATAAAAATTAACAGTTAACAATATTTTGATTGGCAAAATGACATTAAAACTTTTTAATGTGTGTTAAGTGTATTTCGAGGTTTTACATTTTTGTTTTTTAATCTAAACCAATTTTTAAATAAATAATAAAAATGGAAAATATTGAGTCTGAGGTCATATTATGTGCCTTACAGTACATCACATAAGATTAAAAATATGGTTTGCTTAATGGTCAAGTTACCAGAGTTTTTTTTTTTAATTCTAAAGAAACGTTCCATAACACCGAGAAAAGCATTACATTTCACAAAGCGAAGTGAATATACTCTGTAAAGTGTAGATTTGGCTCAGAACAAGATCTCATAACTTTTTGTCACTGCACAAGCACGAGACTTGGCCTTTTTTTGCATGATTCATTATTATATCTCCTTATTCCTTGATTGATATTACAGCTGATTCAATGTTATTAAAAGAAACTACTCACCAACATGTAAACTGTCAAGTATTTCAGATTTACTTATGTGGCGTAACGAAGTTTTTAGAGTGGAAATTATTATTTTTTAGTAAGAAAAGAGACTTTCTCGGCGAATGATTTCGGTGAAGTCCTCATAGGTTGTATCACCGGACTTCATTGCAAACACACGAAATTACACACATGAGGAAGACGGCGGAGGCAGCCGTCTAAGTATGGTGTTCCTACAACAATTCGTCGATATACCCGTGAAAATTTTATTACAACTTTTTTTTTTTACCTTCAGTCAAAATAATAACAAGGAGAGGGATTAATCGAAAGTCTGAGCGGCACATGTAAGCAGTCGGCTTTCATCAAAGAAACGCATTGAGGCAGCGGCAAAAACAACAATAAATCAAAGGATATACCATTTCCTTTTGATAGGTGTTAAATAAATAGATACGTGATCGTTAAAATTACGATAAAATTAGTTTCATATCAACGAATAATCAAATTTTCAACCGCAAATTAGTAAATTATCACAATTAGTTTATCTGCAAATACAGAAAATGGGAATTATGTAACCGTGTAGTTCAGGTAACGTGCGCGACACTTAAAAAATAATTATATAGTTAGAAAATCGTACTAAATACTCACCATAACTCAAATTACAGAAATGTGTACTCGAAACAAACGTAAGTTTTGATGAATACGTAAAAGTCTATTTATTTACTTACGAATGACGAAGGTTGAAAAAACAAATGCTTGTTCACATGAGTCAAATGCCAACTGGAAGGGTACAGGCAAACAGTGCAAAATATCCGACAGAGACCGAGTGGGGCAGCGAGTCACGCAGACTGACACGCGTTTCCGCCGTATTTTGCGGATTGCGGATCCGCTTGATTTTGGGCGGGATCCGCCAGACTGTCTAATGATGCGGGATCCCGCGGGATTGCGGGATCCCGCTTTGCTGGATTGCAATCCCTAGTACAGGCATGCGTAGGCAAACACAGAGATATGAAAACACTCAGAGTATGGCGCTGCGGTCAGCAGCGACTCTATAAGACAACAGGTGTCTGGAGATTGTAGCTTCCAGTTAATCATTTATCATCCAGTGTTATATATATATATATCGTATCCTCTCAGTATGGACACCACAGGACGGACAGGACATTCACACAGACACACAACACTTAACATCCATGCCCGCGGCCGGATTCGAACCGGCGACCTTCGGCACGCGGAGCTAGCACTCTAGCCCCTACGCTACCGAGGCCGGCCGTCAGATCGGTTACTGCTGCTACAATGGCAGGTTATCACGATTTAAGTGAGTTTGAACGTGGTGTTATAGTCGGCGCACGAGAGATGGGACAAAGCATCTCCGAGGTAGCGATGAGGTGGGGATTTTGCCGAGTGCACCGTGAATATCGGGAATCCGGTAAAACATCAAATCTCCGGAAAAAGATCTTGCAAGAACGGGACCAACGACGACTGAAGAGAATCGTTCAACGTGACAGAAGTGCAACCCTTCCGCAAATTGCTGTGGATTTCAATGCTGGGCCGTCAACAAGTGTCAGCGTGCGTACTATTCAACGAAACATCATCAATATGGGCTTTCAGAGCCGAAGGCTCACTCGTGTACCCTTGCTGAGTGCACGACACAAAGCTTTACGCCTCGCCTGGGCCCGTCAACTCCGACTTTGGACTGTTTATGATTGGAAACATGTTGCCTGGTCTGACGAATCTCGTTTCCAATTGTATCGAGTGGTTTGACGTGTACGGGTATGGAGACAACCTCATGATGTCATCGACCCTTCATGTCAGCAGGGAACTGTTCAAGCTGGTGGAGGCTCTATAATTGTGTGGGGCGTGTGCAGTTGGAGTGACATGGGACTCCTGATACGTCTAGATACGACTCTGACAGGTGACACGTACGTATGCATCCTGCCTGATCACCTGCATCCATTCATATCCATTGTGCATTCCGACGGACTTGGGCAATTCCAGCGGGACAATGAGACTCCCCACAATGCCAGAATTGCTACCGAGTGGCTCCAGGAACACTCTTCTGAGTTTAAACACCTCTGCTGGCCACCAAACTTCCCAGACATGAACATTATTAGGCATACCTTGCAACTTGCCGTTCAGAATAGATCTCCACCCCCTCGTACTGTTGCGGATTTATGGACAGCCCTGCAGGATGCATGGTGTCAATTCCCTCCAGCACTACTTCAGACATTAGTCGAGTCCATGCCACGTCGTGTTGCGCCACGATATTAGGTAGGTGTACCAGTTTCTTTGGCTCTTCAGTGTACTTTATGTAATTACTATGTAATTAGTTTGTTTAATTTATTTCGTAGATTTCCGGTGAAGTGGCATGATTAATCTTTGAAATAATGTCAAGAAATGTGTTGTCAAGTCTGTAGTAGGCGAGTTAGAATGTAGCTGAAGGCGTTAGGCACGTTTTATATAAATCATTAAACAGTTAGAAGGACGTAAATACGATTTATATTGGAACTGAAACTGGACAAATTGAAGTAAATCCGACGAAACAAAGGTAAGCTTGATCAACGATTGTATCTTATACTAAAAATTCAAGAACAAAATGTTGTATCCTCCTATAACATGTGCGTTTCAAGATGATTTGAACAGTGAATTTTTGATTCAGTATAATTCAGGGAACGCTACAAATATTATTCGAAATCACAAAAAAAAAAAAAAAAAAAAAAAAAAATAAATAAAAAAAAAATTGGCAGTCATTGGGGAGTTCCGACAGAAGTTAAAACTTAGAACAATGAATTTCATAGGCCTAGTGAAAGAGATTTTGTTCGCTGCGCATTCCGCCCCTATCTTAGCAGCCTTAACCTAAGCCGGTAGTGCTACCAGGCACAGGGGACCTACAGTTTACCGTGGAATCCGAACCACGGAATCGTTCTGGAGTACTTCAAATTATTCAGTAAGCTGTCCCAGAGGGGAAGGTTGGGATGAGGATCTATGAAAATCCCCACCAAGACAGGCATTGGAACCGGGGGCCTTTCGTTCCTCAGTCAAACACATTAACCACTAAGCCACCAGATCGCTACAGATATGCTGTTAACATTAGCATCTTGGTAGTACTACCGGGTTAGGTTAAGGCTGCTAAGATAGGGTGAAATACGCAGAAACCCTCTCATAATATTTTACCAATGCATAAAATTGACCAACGCACATAGAGAAGTTTTCACTTCAGAAACTATTTTTTTTTATCTGCTTAATGACTCTCTAACAGCGAGGTCTTTAGAGACTGGAAAGGATGGGGGCCAAGGAATGGGAAGGAATTCGGCCATGGCCTTTTGAAGGAAGCATCCCTGCATTTGCCTGGAGTGATTTGGGAAACCAGGGAAAACCCAAATCTGGATGGCCGGACGGGGATTCGAACCGCCATCCTCCCGAATGCGAGACCAGAACGCTATTCAAAAACTAAAAATCTAACTTACACTACAACCCGAAGGTTGGTAGAATCTTCCCGAAGATGATGTACCAAGCTATCGTGTCAGAAGCAGGAAGGCCAATTCCCTACCTCAGGGACCTACAGTTTAAAGTGGAATCAGAACCACGGAACATCTCGGCGTAGCTCATATAATCAAATACAACTCCTAAAAATTCATACTCACTACGGAATTTTAACCCGCCACACGAGAGAGAAACTGTCGAAAGTAAGCGTCTTAACCTCTGAGCTACCAGACCGTCTTGTTTTGAAGTATATCTACTATCAAAATCGGATAAACAATGTTGACAGAAATTAAGGTGATGGGGGAAAGGAGGGGGGGGGGGGTTAGGCTATTGTAAATCAAACCTAAACAGTGGTTTTATATTTGTTTTAACCCTTTGACTACCAACGGGACATATGTGTCCCATGAAATGACATTCAGAAACGACTGGGGCAATAGTGATTCTGAAAGTTATACGATGCTGTCCCACTAGTATAGAAATGAGCATGAGAAATTAAATTCAGAATTTTGTCCATCGATGGCATCAGTTATGTTGTACTGAGAAGTAAAACAATTGTTTCCAGCTAGTTGATTTTCAGCGGTCATGCATAGACACCGTTCTGTGTTTCTTTCATGTTGTTTTGTAAAATAATTGTCAATTATTCGTCTCCAAGTGTATTACTTTTCTCCAACCAGAACCTGGTAAATATATAATAATATTACATAAAATTTCATCAATATTCGCTGGTGGGATACATATGTCCCACCGGTACCGGACAGAAGTTTTACTTCATCCTCAAGTTAGTTTTACCACGATCGTTTCATGTACTTTGACGCCCACAATAAAACTGGCCCTTACCATGGTTTTTTTACATATTTTTAGGCTCTTGAAATGATCAATAAAACAAAACTCTAGGACGCAGAATTGCAGCGGATATTGTAGGAATCCGACTTGGAAGATTCATCAAATGAAGAATATCAGCCTGATCAGGACACATCTGATGAGAGTGAAGATGGAAATTCTTCAGAAATTTCAGTTGAAAATTATCAGTCTGTTACCAACACTAAGCTAATGCTGAATGTAGGTGACCACTTGCCCATCGAAGTTACTACAAGAAGACTATGTACACGATGCGCGCAAAAAGAAAATCGAAAAGAGGACAAAAACAGTTTCAATTACCATTCTGCAAACAATATTTCACAAATAACCTCATTGAAACTTTTTCATAAATACACTATTTATATGTTTTGCCAAAATAAAAAATTTCTAAACTATTACTTCTCTTTTCATTTCATGGCTAGGATACCACTGGGACATATTTGTCCCAACCAGTAATACCAGTGGGACATATGACCCAGCCCCCAAAAATTCCCCTCCCCCCCCCCACCTAATCACCTATTATGAGTATGACCTTGCAGGAACTATTTTTACAAAGCCTACCAAACATGTATATGAGGGAATTTGTTTTACTTTTTAAGAAAACAAAAATGGTAGTCAAAGGGTTAAAGTATATGTATGCAAAGTTCCATCAAAATTGGATAAAAACTGTGTGTTCTTATGAATAACATTGGCAAAAAAACATTCATTTTTGTATATTATATACAACTGTAACCTATACTTTCACCGCTTTCCAAGTGCATCACGTCATACTTACAGCTAAAGATATACTGCTATTACAGCATGTTGGTGACGCGGACTCATAAGGTTTTACTCATCCAAAAAGCGTTCAACGCGCAACACGTCATAGCATGTCGGTGACGGGAAGTCGCGAACTCATAGATTTCCCCATCCGAACATCGCCTAGCGCGCCTATATAATTTTTCACTTCGAAAAAATATATGAATTCATGGTAGGCAGTCTTAAAGTGGTAACACAATCATTAATGGAAGCAACCATTCCAAAAGACTAACCATATGAATAAAAACGTTCTAACGTTTAAAATTATCTCCTGGACGCTTCCGATACTGTATATCCGTAGATAGCTGAATCCGCCTTCTCATACATGTCCTATAGGTATGAAGACATGGGATCATTTCAAAAACCACGCAGTGTACGTGGGGCCCTGTCGTCTTGTGGAGACATACTGCTATGAAGCACCGAGCGTAGTGGATGAGCTTTAACGCTTTGGCCTTGAATACGGGAGGACGCGGGGTTGAATCCCCGTCTGGGCATACAGATTTGGGTTTGCCAACGTTTCCCCAAGTCACTCCAGGCGAATGTCGGAATGCTTCCTTAAAAATGCCATGGCCGAATTGCTTCCCGTTCCTTGTCCTTCATCCTTTCCTCTCTAATGACCTCGACATCGACGAAGCGTAAGATTCATAAGGCAATAAAAATGTAGTGCTCTGTCCAGTTCTCCCTCATAAGCGACTACGGATATCGTCGGCGTGCAGGAAAACCTGGTTTCGTCATCGAAGAAAATGCATATACATGACACAGCTGCCTATAGCACCCGCTCACAGCAAAACTTCAGACGATGTTGAGGCTTTAACAGAAGAATGCTTGCACTGAATTATTGGTAAATCTAAATCTCTCTCATTTCGTGTTCAATCTCATTGAAATTTTGCACACTTGTGCATAGGGTACCTATATGCTTTAAATAATATTTTCAGAATTTTTAATAAAATATTATAGCTGTCAGAGGATTTTGAATTTTTCATTACATTATTATTTTGAGGTACACTTTTTATCATTTTAAGTCAAAATTATTAAGTTTTCTATATAGCAAATTAATCTACACTAATAAATGTACAATTAAGTGCAGTAACTTTTTGATAAATTATTTCAATTATTTTCTATGATATTTTGCATTTGCGGTTTTTATTTACAGCCAAATGTTCCACCTATTATTAACCATAAAACTTGTTAAAATGTACTGCTTAAAATTTTGTCTCACTTAAATGTTTTTTCCACTTGGAAGAATGGGTGTGCCAAATTTCATAGAAATCCTTCCAGTAGTTTCTGATACATGTGTACCTGAGAGAAGAAAAATTTAAAGTTGCAGAAAAATCAATTTAAATTTTACATGAACACTTTTTCCATCGTCCACCAAACTGACATTTCCTCCACAAACAGAGCACTTATAACCATTCCTAAGGGCTTCTACTACCAGTTCCAGATACACAATTCTGAAACCTGTGTTTCTGCCATGTTTTGCTTCTTCTGACACAATATCTTTCCCAAGTTTTACTTTGGATGCACTTGAAGACAAGCTAATGTTTACATCTACAGGCCCAGACCTAACCTCAACGTCAATTTTTCTCCTTATGTTGGAAATATGGGACTTAATGTATTTTTTGAATACTTTACCAGGCCTAGGCATTGTAAACCCATATCAATATATCCAATAATGCACAAGGAATCACACGATAAATCCAATTTCACCCAAATTCTACTATAAAGCAAAAAAATTGTTTACGAAACTTCACAATCTTTTATACAATACTGTTTGGATCATAAAATGGCTCCACAGCCTTCTATATATCACTGCTGTTCTGTATATAAAAAAATCACAGCCTTCTAAATCTATATATCCACGTTACACAGTAAAAAGTAAGCAAGACATTTGTTTCTCCGTTGGATACCTTAAAAAATGGGCGTTGCACATTACACTGTTTACGGTTGTTATATTTTTATACCATTTGGAGTTCGAATTTCAAAGAAAAAATTTGTGATAATAATCCCAACAATATTTCCCTTTAAATAAACAAATAAAAAAAATTTGATTTTTTTTATGATATCTGCCGACGTCTCCCCTTAAGTGATGTCGAGAACGCAAGTCTTCTTTTACCGATAACCTTGAATCGTGCGTGTGGAAATATGTGCCGCTAGTAATAGCGTTGGATGACGAAAAGAGACACCGATGGTTTCTGTGGCACCTGTCGTATGATGAAACGAAGGAAGTACAGACTTATGCATCCTATTCCAATTTGTTTACACACCAGAGCCCCTGAGTGACTAGAGCTGGCGCGGGTCCAAAGGTTAATTTGGCAACACCGTGTCGTGGACTTGTCGGAGCATAGCTAAATACCAAATTGTAAACAGTCAAACGGCAAATATAGACACGAGGTGCGATATGTAATGACAGCAACAGGAAACAAAACACACACATTAATAGCAGCTGATCGCTGACAGGAGACATATTGAAGACATTTAACTGACATGAAACTTTAATGGAGAACAGCGTGGTACACAATATTTTCTGTTTTAGCATCAACAGCTTGGATGAAGAGTGATTGAGGTGACATACAGTTCCTATGGGCGAAACACACAATTCTCTTTAGTGAGAGCATGTTAAGAAGGTACTAAAATAAAACTGCTGTCAAACTTGCCGCTAGGATGCTACGGCGTACTAGACAATGCTAATGGCAAGGACGGAAGGTGAGGTAATATTCAGGACGCTGTGCATGGGAAACCGGACGAGAATTTTGGTTCTATTTTTAAGAAAACAATGGATGATATCTTAGGTATTATTGACTTAGTCAAAAAGAAGTAGCTGGGATCAATATTTTTTTCCAAAAAATTAATCGTTCTAAGACTATTTTCCAGAGTGCTTTCTGTGTAAATGATAGTAACTGAAATATGGGGAATTTTATGGTTGGCTCACTAGATTTATGCACATGTTACAACTATTATTTTATGCGAGACATTCAAGATTTCAACACTACCCAACGGACACTACCTTATCAAAAATTCTTTATGCCGCTGGAATTTCTACTATCATCCACACATTGTGTTGGTCAATCTCAGATTCAAATTCCTCCAGTAGTAAGACCTGCATTCCACAAAATAATAGGAATTAAGTTTTTCTTTTTTTTTTAGCTTATGGTTTTACGTCTCGTTGATGTCTGGGTCATTAGAGCCAGGAAAGGACTAGGGGCGAGGAAAAGGAATTCGGCCATGGCATTTTTGAAAGAACCGTCCCGGCATTCGTCTGGATTTGTGGAAACCATTTGGACAACCGGATGGGGATTAAAACCCGCATCCTCCCGAATGCGAGGTCAGAGCGTTACCACTCACTCACCATGCTTGGTAGGAATTGTCGTGTTATTGACTGGCGTAGATACAGGATTAGTTTAATTAGATAGATTAGATGCACCATTCAAAATCAGAAACCAGATTAAGAACAAGTAAAATGAAAACATATTCATCTGAGCAATGAAATAATTTCGGCACCGGAAAATGCAGTACATGTTTGGGTATAAATTTTAGCAGAAAGCAGTCTCTAGTTTCTAGTGCATGTTGGAGAAGTAAGTTTGGCACCAAAACTTAAAAAGGTGTGTAGCTGTAGTGTACCGTGGCGCTGCGAGCGTATATATTATGAATGGAAAATCGACAGTGGAGCCTAATAAATTATTGAAGTGTCTTGGAGTCTTTATAGTTGCTTACCACTGGTATTTTTGGAGCAACGCAAGCCTTGTGTGCGCCCAGCTGTTATACAGCTCAATTTGCTTCGACGTAAAAGCACAAACTCGGACTTCGGTTTGCTGTTAATCTGTTTTATTTTTCTGAAAACGGCACATAGTGTGAAAAATTCTGGATTTTGTTCATCCTGCTAAACTCCAGTATGTGTTCAATCAATTCCTTATGTAATTCTCATCTGTTGACACATTATATTTAAATTTTTCAAACTTTATCACTACTCGGTGATATATTTCTACAGTTTTACACCCTATTTTTATGTGCCTTCAATACTTTTGATCAAATTCGTGTTACTAAAACCAATATGCCATTTTTACTCCGCAGTTTACAGTTAAACCAAAATATTTCATCGACTTGATTGGATACTTCAAGTTGAATGCCTTTATTTTGCTATCAGTTCTATTTACACGCCTGTGTGGCCATGCGAGGTAGGACGAGAATAGTTCAAACGTTCCAGCCGCCCTGAACATAACTCTTGGTGGTTTTCCATAATCATTTAGCCAAGTTCTTGGACAGTTACCAATTCGCACATCATAAATTACACATTTCAGAGAAAAATGTACAGTCGGGGACAGAATTCGAGAGACCCCTCGCCTTTCGATTATGCTTCGTTCTAGACACGAATACCGCATGGGACAGCATAACTGGTAGGTGGTACACTAAATTCATGATAAAATAGACCTCTCATACCCAGCACTTTACCCAAGACTAAAAAAATGAGCCCGCGCAGCAAGAAACTCGCAGACGCTCAGAGGGAAAGTTCGGAGTTCTGCAGTAAAAATAATCACGAATATCACCATTTTAGTCATAATAATTATTTAAATAACCAAATTGATTAATTATAGAGAGATGGTAACACTTTTTTCGTAATTTTGATAACCGTTGCGTATTTTTTTTTCCTCGAATAAACAGTTAACAATTCGCTAGCAAACGCAATTATATGGCGAATACAGAAAAGAATCGCTAAATTACGCACGGAAAACCAATAAGAGAGTTTGAATGGACTTAGTTACACTTTCTAACGCTGCAGCGTTATAGAACTGTGCGTGTGACAAATACACATAAAGGTTAGGGTAAGTAGAAAGAGCATTCACGAAAGAACTCTAATGGTAAACTAAGTCACGAAATATAAATAAACTATTCCCAGAAAATTAAATGGTGCGGAATATTAACACCTTAATTTTGTTTTCATCATACCATATTTAGAAGGTAAGCTAAACTTGAACGCAGTAGCAACAGTTTTAGTAGTAATAATAATCATTAAGAACAGTAAATAAATAAAAAAATCCGTCTGCAATGTGAATTAGCGGTTCCACATTTTAAATCTGGAAGATGGAAGTAGTAAAACTATCATCTCTCTCTTTGTTTCTAACTAACACTGATACTTCTATAAAATTTTCTGTCAAGCTTTATTTCCTGCCGTCCAAGCCCGATGGGTTATAGGTAACACTGTTGCCTGGCATTCGGGAGGACGCGAATTCAAACCCCGTCGGGGATCCAGTTTCAGTATTCCATGATTTTCGTAAATCTCTCCAGCTGAACTCCAGAAAAGTTCCTTCAAAAAGCGGTGGCTGAAATTCTTACCCGATCCTAGTTTCCAATACTATCAGGATTCATATCACATTGCCGCCGAAGATATGACGAAGACAAAAAAAATAAAAAAAATTACGTGGTGGGTATGTGGTATCCGGCTTTCGGGAGGTCGTGGGTTCGAATACCCATCTAGCCATCCAGGTAAACGTTTTAGATGGTTTCCCCAAATCACTCCAGGCGAATGCCGGGATTGTTCCTTCAAAAGGCCATGGACGAATTCCTCCCCATTACTTGTCCCCAGTCCTTTCCTGCCTCTAATGACCTCGATTAGATGTAAAGCTAGAAGCAAAACATAATTGCTCAAATAAAAATAATTACATCTCTGTGGTGTGTTTTAGACCTTTTCCTTGTTGGATTTATCTTATTCAACGGCCGAACATGGTAGCGAAGGGACTAGAGTGCTATTTCCACATGTGGAGAGTCTCTAGTTCGGTGTTGTTTTAGGGCTGGTCGACGTGGAAATCATTATAGAGAGAAAAGGACTTGGGGCATGTTTCGGGAAGGAATTCAGCCTTGGCCATACCAGAGAATCATCCCAACACTCACGGAGTGATTTCGATTAATCATGCAATACCGAAATACGGATGGATACACGAAGATTTCAACCCCTGTCCTTCCGGATGGGATGGCTTGGGCGTTACAGGGACTCTCGGTCACTGGTGCGATTCCGGCCAGAGGCATGGGTGTTAAAGTAGGTATTGTGGTATGTCTTGTATCGTCTTTCAATTGTATGAGCAAAAAGCATTTGGAAATACATCAGTACACAGGATAAACACACAAAACGGTTTAGCTGGATGAATGGCTATCGGGAGGAATGCCATTAAAAATTTAAAGACAATTTTATTGAACCAAAAGGCAATTGGCTGCCTTCAAAAATATCTCACAGGTCCACCTCATCTCACAAAAAAATATTCCTTATTTGGTGCCAACTAGTAACATGGCTGAGTTCTAAACACGTATTAGGATAAAAAATTTGGAAAGTAGGCGTACTATAGTGAATCTGTTTAGTGCACACGGGAGGGGTATTTAATTTCAGTTGAGTGTATAGGATTTAATCTCTTTAACATTATGCGTGGTTATTTCGTAAGAAGAAGATCTTCCTGCTGGCTCAGTTCAGACGCAAGGAGGAAGTAACCGTCCGACAAACGTTTCGAGGAAGTGTTTATTTACCAGTGGCTCTGAGGAAGTGAAGAACACTTGTTCAGTAGAATTAGCTCTAATAAAATTTGTGAATATGACCATCCGTACACGAAATATGCCCATTTTCGAATTACGAGCACCTACAAATACAGTGACAGTCATTTGCCGAAAGTAACAGAAACAACTTCAAATAACATATTAAAGTTACTTCATCATAATTAGAAGACCGATGAAAATGTTGAAAAATAACATTGAACTAATATGTATAGGTCATTAAAAATTTCTGAAAATTACTTCTCGAGGATTTTAACTTCAGCATACCCTCATTGCGTCTTGTAATGTTCTACTTGCACTATTTGATTACAAAATTAATTGATCAATATTCCGTGATAATGGAGCTATTTAAAAGAAGAAGGAAAAAAAAAAAACTGGAAGTGCACGTGTGCACGTTATTGAAAATTGACAGCCTCCATCTACTGATGTAAATATTTTATGACCTTCCGTGCCTTTGACCATTTAACCTGCTGACTATTGTGTCAGCCTTTGTTGAGGTAATGTGGAACTCTATTGTGAAGTCAACACAAGACGAACACTACACTCATTCAAAAGCAACCATATGCGCAGAAGAACTCGAATCAGTGACCTTTATTATTATTAATAAATTTCTCTCGGGCTTCCATCCGTGTTAAGATGTTACATTTGTGGGACGTTTCGAAGGCGTCCAACTCTGCCTTCATTCTCAACCAAATATCAATCATTAAGGCAGAGTTGGACGCCTTCGAAACGTCCCAAAAATGTAACATCTTAACACGGCTGGAAGCCCGAGAGAAATTTATTAATATACAACGCCGTGAAAGATTACGATCTTACTTTATTATTATTACTCCGCGATTCACTAAAAGTGTGTGGTGGAGGGTGTATTGCTCCTATCCGAAAGGGTAATGGTTTGGAAGGGATATACGGGATATGGCAGGAGGCCTTTACAATGCGATGACAGTGTTCTAGCCCCTACACTGCTAGCGCCAGCTTAAGTATCTTGGTCGGGACTCTTGCGAAGGAATTTGTGAATGTGTCTGCGGTCGTGGTTTGCCAACACGGAAGACAATTCCGTAGGCCCACAGAACAAGGAAATTATCAGACATTTCAGGCATGAGATTTTCCTCATCCTCGTTCAACTAACTTGCTTACTACCTGAGGCTCACACAGATAACAGACGAAAGAATTATACAGGTTTAGAACCGTATATCCTCGAGGAACTTTCTGTACTTTTTTAAATTTGTTTCCAGCTTGACATCTCGACTTTGAGGTCATGGGAGACGGGAATATGGACTTTTTGGTGAACTATACCGACGTTCGCTTACAGTGATTTGGAAAAACTGCAGAAAATCCAAATCTGGATGGCCAGAAGCGGATTTGAACCCGCATCCTCTCGAATGCCAGGCCAGAACATTATCGCTCGTCCACTACGCTCAGATTTTTTAATTGACCGTAACATATAGATATATAGGAACAATAATTATAGACTGACTCGGCCATGAATCATTTTAATATATCTATTTTTGCAGCCTAGTAGTAGACGAAAAAATATTAGATCAACTAAAGATGCCAGATCTTAATCACTTCGTTTATCACGAACCCGGAAACAACCATAATACACCCTTTTATAACCACATATGTAACGTTTCAATTAGTTTTTCGAAGATAACATCATTTTACTTTTACATATCCAGCGTATTCCAGTTTGAAAAGCAATCATCCTTTTCCTTCAGAATGCAGGCATAAGAATTTTAAAAAAGCTCCACTGCATATGGAATTAGCCAACGTCATTAACTGTAAGACTGACAGCAGTCTTTTTCCAAGACCATTCTTGCTTGTAGAAAATGCCATGGTGGCTCCCGAAGTGAGAAGAATTATTGCGCCGGTTCAAATTCCTGTCGGCTATCAAATTTCGTTTTTTCCATGTTTTCTCAAAACCTTTGCAGATTAATGCCAGGATGATTCCTCTGGAAGGCATTGATCAACTTGTTTCATGTTCTTTGTTCACAGTTCTCTCCTATATTTATTTACCTCGACAGTAACGAGGCGTTTAGCCCTAATTATTAAAAATGTTTAATGTATATAAAAGAAGAACTGATGTGCAGTTTTCAGACGTGAAATTTTAATTCCAAAATACTGTAAAATAGAAATTTCAAATATACACAAGTTATATATATATATTTCTGTATTGACAGGTATTTGACGCATATATTATCACAGCAATATCTGAAAACTTATTTCGGATATTTTTTAAAATATTATCTTTTCTTAGGCAGGATTAGGGTAGTAAATGATTCTTGTTTAATTTTTCTGCAGCGCGTCACAGCGCCTAGTATTTAAAAGTTATTCACACATCGATACGAGATAATTCTTTGCAGTTATCATTTTGTAAACGAATCTAATCCAGCAGTATTCTTGTCAAACTTTTACAATTACAAAATTTTATTTTGATACTGCTTTTTTTTTTTTTTTTTTTTTTATTTATTGACACTTGGCCTGTTGGCCATACAGTCAATATACATTCTATTTATACATATACACTGATTCGCTCACATTTACCCAATCATATATACAAATCACTGTTTATATTATAAGATCAAACACACTTTACGGATGGTATACAGCAGAAATAATAATTTACATAACATTAAGAAAGTACACATCAACAATGAGGACATAAAATTATAAAGATGGTTAGATGGAGAGTTAAAGATTAAACATTTTCACAGTAAATTTTGATAATACATGATTTTTATAGTTTATTAGGTTAAAATGTAATAAAACCATTACCGTCTAGTGTTCCATGAACGGTAACTATTTGCAATATTGAAGAGTGGGGTGGGATCTCCCGTTTATATCTCTATATTGTTTCTTGTAATAAAATGCACCATCTTTTGGTATATAGAAATATTTCCTAAGGCAAGAAGATGGCTGACATTAACTGGATATCTTATACCCCAATGTTTCAAGTCTTCCCAAAAGGTGTCCGTTTCTTCCTTGTATTTATTACATCCAAAGAATATATGGTTTGTGTCGGCCTCGGACTGCCCATCACATTGACAAAAAGGGGAGTTCACTAGCTTTATTTTGTATAGATGGCTTCCGAATCTCCCGTGGTTAAATTTTAGTCTCGATATTGTGGTGACTGCTTTTTTTGTGGCGTATTTCTTTTGGAACCACTGTGTCCTTGGTATCGACGGATGTATCTGCCTATAATGTGCTCCTTTGTGTTGGTTAGTGGATTTCCACATATCATTCCAGGTCTCCATACATTTTTGGCGAAATAGTGGGATTAGATCACTTCCTATTAGAAGTTCAACTGGGTTTCCTGTTTGTGCGGCTATTTTTGCAAGAGCATCCACTCTTTCATTGCCATGTAGTCCGACATGCGCCTTGACCCAGATAAAGGAGATCTTCATACCTTGTTTCTTTATGTCGGTCATCAACTCCATTATGTTATACAAAAGTGGAGTCCTCCCTCTAGTCTTTGATTCCATCATCCAGTTTTTGCAATGCCGATTTACAGTCTGTAAGAACAACTGTATTCTGAATGCGCATCTCTAGCACATATTCCAGCGCTTTAAGTATTGCAAACAGTTCGGCTGTGAAAGAGGATGT